>WOXC01001008.1:0-20775 GCA_011680675.1 Gymnobelideus leadbeateri
AATAATAATATCTGTAGAACTTACCGCATAAATTGTTAAGACTTAAATAAGATAACCTTTTAAAATTCCTTTCCAAACTTTAAAGTACTATATAAATCACCCTTCTTATTTAATCCCAATTTCAGATGACTATTCTTGAAATATTTAAAAATCATCTTTTCTTATCCAGTCTAATAATGTTTCATTTCATCCACTCTTCTTCTTTTTTCCATATCTTTTCCATTTTCTGGCACTTCCTTTTTGGGCACATTTTAAATCATTTCCTTAGATTCTTTTTTTTATTGTAGGATTCATGACTAGAAACCATACTATATATATGGCCTGACCTTATCATAGTTGTAGTAAAACTGACTTTCCTTGATCTGCATATACTTTTTTGAATAAATCTTAGATTTAAGATTAGGATATTTTTTTTCAACTGGGTCATACTGTTGGCAATTTTTTTTTTCCTGAGGATTTTCTAAAGTACCTGGTTTCATTAAAAAAAAAATTGGTTCCAAGCCAGGTTTTCCTTACATTGTACTTGTGCAATTGATTTTGTGGAGCTAAATGCAGACTTTATATTTGTCCCTGTTCAATTTAATTTTATAATCTATTGAGATTCTTTTCCCCACCTGAAATACTGGGACAATATTTGGACTGCCTATGTCACAGAATCTTATGGGGACAAACTGTTATATTTTTAAAATGAAACAAATCTGTATTAAACAAAATGTGAATAGTGATCCTGTGAATGGAGGATTATATCCTTTTAGCTGCCCCTCAAACAAAGAGGGGGAAAGGAGAGGGAAAGTGGGGGGAAGAGAGAGAGAGAGAGAGAGAGAGAGAGAAAACAATTTATCTTTTAAGATACATAATTGTTGAACCTCATGTAGGAAGGTCTCTATAGCACATATCCTCTTGGAACATTTTGTGAAAATACATGTACAAGTTTCCTATGTCTCAACATGAGCTATGGTTCTTTATGGTTTCCTCTCGATAGACTCTCTGAAAAAAAGAGATAAAATGTCTTACATTACAATTAAAATGTGGCATTTCGGGAGGCAGAGCCAAGATGGCAGAGTAGAAGCACAAACTTGGTGTGAACTCCCACTCCAGTGATTTCCAATACATGTAAAAATGACTCTAAATAAACTTTAGAGCTACAGAACCCAAAAAGAGACAGAGAGAAACAAATCCCCTGCTGAAGACAGGCCAACAGGAAGGGTCTCTCATACCAGACTAGGAGCCAAGTGAAGGCCCACATGTTCTGTACAGTCCCGGAGAGGGAATCACCAGCACCTGTGGTGGTTTGCAAACTTCTCAACCCATAAATGTCAAAGAGAAAGTAAAAGATCAGTGTGGAACTGTGTTGGAAAGGGGGGTGGGTGGGGCAGAAGGGCATGGTCCAGCCCCTGCACCTGATGTGAGAAGGAGCTGAGGTGCAGCAGCTGTGCAGCCACTGCCGTGTGGCTTCCTGAACCTTCCAGAGCTTCTGGCCTGAAAATGGTAGGGGGACCAAGCAACCATTCTATGGGTAATTGCTCTTGTTTTGACATTCTTGGATCTGGATTGCAGTTCTGTGTGGTGGTCCTAGTGTGTGGGGCCAGTGTGTCAGAGTTGTGGGTGCTGTAAAGAGGGTGCCCTCTTAATAGCTACAGAAGCTATGAAAACCCCAGTGATTTTGGACAAAGCTCTCTCCATTCTGGAAGCAGAATTCTACCATGGCAAAGAGCTCAAAAGTCAAGAAAATTGCAATATGAGCAAGCAGAGGAAGCACAAACAGACCATAGAATCCTTTTTAGGGACAAAAAGGATCAAGGCATAGAGTGGGAGAAAGATAGCAAAGTCAGAACTCCTGCATTAAAAGCCTCCAAGAAAAATATGAATTGGTTATAAGTCATGGAGGAGCTCAAGAAGGATTTTGAAAATCAAGTAAGAGAAGTAGACGGAAAATTGGGAAGACAAATGAGAATGATGCAAGAAAGTCATGAAAAGCAAGTCAACAGCCTGCTGAAGGAGACCCAGAAATACACTGATGAAAATGAAACCTTAAAAAAATTAGACTAACTCAAATGGCAAAAGAGGCCCAAAAAGGCAGTAAGGAGAAGAATGACTTAAAAAGCTGAATTTGCCAGATGGAAAGGAATTTCAAAAACTCACTGAAGAGAATAACTCCTTCAAAATTACATTGGAGGGGGTGGCTAGGTGGCCCAGTGAATAGAGCACTGATCCTGGAGTCAGGGCAACCTGAGCTCAAATCCAGCCTCAGACACTTGACACACTTACTGTATGACCTTGGGCAAGTCACTTGGCCCCAATTGCCCTGTCTTCCCCCTCTAAAACACCAAAAAAATTAGATTGGAGCAATTGGAAACCAATGAGATTATGAGATATCAAGATAGTACAAAAAAGATCCAAACAAATTTTAAAAAAATAGAAGGCAATGTGAAATATCTCATTGGAAAAACCACTGACCTGGAAATAGATCCAGGAGAAATAATTTAAAAAATTATTGGACGACCCGAAAGCCATGGTAAGAAAAAAAAAAGATCCTAGATACCACCTTGCAAGAAATTATCAAGCAAAATTGCCATGATATTCTAGAACCAGAGGGCAAAATATAAATTGAAATGATTCACCAATCACTTCTTGAAAAAGATCCCAAAGGGAAAACTCATAGGAATATTATAGCCAAATTCCAGAGTTCCCGGGTCAAGGGGAAAATACTGCAAATAGTCAGGAAGAAACAATTTGACTATTGTGGAAATATAATCAGGATAACACAAGACCTAGCAGCTTCTACGTTAAGCTATCAAAGAGCTTGGAAAATGATATTTCCAGAGGTCAAAGGAGCTAGGACTAAAACTAAGAAATACCTACCTGAGAAAATTGATTATAATGCTACAGGGGGAAATATGGTCATTCAGTGAAACAGAGAATTTTCAAGCATTCTTGATGAAAAAAGAAAACAGCTGAACAGAAAACTTGACTTTCAAATACAAGAAGCAAGAGAAACATGAGAAGGTAAACAGGAAAAAGAAATCATAAGTAACTTATCAAAGTTGAACTATTTACATTGCTACATGGAAAAAGGATATTGTAACTCATAAGACTTTTCTGAGTATGAAGATACTTGAAGGGAATATATAGATATGTATATAGATATGTATATATATATTTATACATACGTATATATGTATGTATAGGAGGGTGTATGTGTATATAAATATATATATGTGTGTGGGCATATGTATGTTCATGTATACATAGACATAGGGCACAGAATGAGTTGAATAGAAAGGGAGGATATCTAAAAAATAAAATTAAGGCATGAGAGAGGAATTTCTTGGGAGGAAGAGAAAGGGAGATAGTTTAGGCTAAATTATCTCAAATAAGAGACAAGAGAAATATGTTATAATGGAGGGGAAGAGCAGGAATATTAAAGGGAAGGGGACAACCTTATTCTCATTGAATTTGCCTTGAGGAGGGAATAACATACACACTCAATTGTGTATCTTACCCTACAAGAAAATAGGAGGGTAGGGGACAAGAGTGGTATGATAGAAGTGAGGGCAGATTGGAGAAGAGGGTTGTTAGAAGCAAACATTTTTGAAAAGCGATAGGGTTAAAGGGGAAAATAGAATAAATGGGGGTTGGGATAGGATAGAGGGAAATATAGTTGGCCTTTCACAATATAACTACTATGGAAATGATTTGGGTAACTGCACATATGCAATCTATATTGTATTGCTTATCTTCCCAATGGGGCCGGGTAAGGAGGGAAGAAGAGGGAAAAATCTAGAGCTCAAAATTTTTAAAACAAATGTTTTAAAAAATTGTGTTTTTTACATGCATCTGGGAAATAAGATATACAGGCACTGGGGTAAAGAAATCCATCTTCATCTACTAGAAATTGGGGGGGGAAGGATATAAGAGAGAACAGATTGTGGGGAGGGATATTCAGTAGACTTGCTGTTTTAGGGTACATGTAGAGGAAATATGTGGAGAAAAACTGTAACTCAAAATCTTGTGGAAATGAATTTTGAAAACTAAAAATGAATAAATAAATTTAAATGGAAAAAAATAAAATAAAATAAAATAAAATAAAATAAAATAAAATATGCCATTTCAACAATAGGGTGTTGAGGTTTGCTTAAGGAAATTATCCTGGGGTGGTGGAATGAGTTTTCCCTCTTCCTACCTGTATCCTTTATCAAAAGAACTTTTGAAATTCAAATAGTTGAAATATTTGGAGTTCCCATTATCTTTTTTAGCAGTGACCAAAGAGTATCAGTGGCTAATGTCAACATCTCTTTTGGGAGTTGAGAGATACATTAAGGACAAAATACATATATCAAGGACTGACAGCTTCTGAACTCCAGACACTGACACGACCCTCATAGCTCAGCAGAGAATTAACCGTAGGAGGAATTTTGTTCGAACTCCATGTAGAGTACAAAGGACTTACATCAATCTATATATGTTATCTTTGGCCACACAGGGATGGGAGCTAGAAAATGGTAATAAACCTTTTTGTGGCATCTATCATGTGCCAGGCAATTTGTTAGGTGCTTCACAAATATCATCTCATTAATTCTTTACAACAACCTTGGGGAGTAGAAACTATAATTATACCCACTTTACAGGCAAGGAAATGAAATCAGACATTTAAGTGACTTGTCCAAGTTTACACAAATAGTAAGTGTCCGAGTTTGAATTTGCATGGAATTTTTTCCTGATTCTAGGTCCAGTACTCCGTGTACTGTACCACCTAGCTGCCTATACATGTTACATTACCATAATACCTTAACTTTGAGCTGGTTATTCCAGTGGAATTGTATGTGCTTATAGAAGAGTTGACCTAAGCCTTGCGGCAGGGACAGCAAAGGTTTTGTACCAAATCTGTAGTACTGATATACTACATCAGTAAATACTTTTTTTTCCCCTAAAAGCTAGTGGAGGCTGCTAGCTGATAATCAATTGAGAAAATACAAGATGGGGATTCATGAACATGAATACTCCTACTTCCTTAGGGTCATCCCTCAAACTCTGAGGGGATATGTTGTCATTGTCCTCTGGAAACATAACCTGATAATCTAGTCTGGTATGAGTTAGGAGAGTAATCCCTAAGAGAGTGCTATGTTAGTCATGTCTAAGCTTTCTTTAGTACAGACCACCAAAAAGAATATAACACCTTTTATAACCTAATCAGATAAAAAGCACTATATTTTCGTCTACTCCCAGCTGTTCTTGCATCTGTTCATACAGATCCTAAGTAATAGCTACAGATGGGGAAAATTGTATTTTGTATGTAGTTAGCCATACTTTTCCCTTGCTCTTATTTAAATAGAAAGTGGAATGGAAGGACAAACCTTTGTTTAATTTTAATTTTATTTTTTCTCAATTACATGTAAACCAACATTTTAAAGATTTTTTTTTTAATTTTGAGTTTCAAATTCTGTCCCTCCCTTACTTGATAAGGAAAGAAATTTGGTATAGATTATAGGTGTATAGTCATGTAAATCATTTCCACATTAGCTATGTTGTGAAAGAAGAAACAGAAGAAATAATAATGATGTTTTTAAAAAGTATGTTTCAATCTGTATTCAGATGCCATCAGTTATTTCTCTGGAGGTATATAGCATTTTTTCATTATAGATCCTTTGGAACTGTTTTAGATCATTGTCTTGCTAAAATATAGCTAAGCCATTCACAGTTGATTATCATAAAATCTTGCCTTTACTATAAACAGTGTTCTCTTGTTTTTGTTGATTTTAATTTGCATCAATTTGTGGAAGTCTTACCAGGTTTTTCTGAAAGCATTCTGCTCATCATTTCTTATACACAATAGTATATCTTCACAATCATATACCACAACTTGAAGAATAAATCTTTTTTTTTTTTTTTTTGAGGGCAATTGGGATTAAGTAACTTGCCCACGTCACATGGGTAGGTTTTTGTTTGGGTGTGCGTTAAGTGTCTGAGGCCGAATCCAAACTCAGGTCCTTCTGACTCCAGGGCCGATGCTCTACTCACTGCACCACCTAGCCTCCCCTGAAGAATAAATCTTTAGTGAACAATAAGGATCTAGGTTTATTTTCTTTAACAATGTGATCTATTACCAGAAATTTAATTCACCTGGAATTTTAAATTATCTTCAGATTTAAAATGTAAGCCATATTTAAAAAAATAATTTTGTGTTTTTGCTTCTGAGATGCTGTTTATGGCCAATTATCAAGTTGTACTGCAAAATTTATAGCTCACTATACCTTATTCTAAAGGGTTAAATTTCAGATATTTTCTTTGGATACTTGGATAATTTTTGGTTCACTCATGGCCTTTAACCTGTTTTATATTTTGATTAAAATTTTGCTCATGAATATACCTGAGGAAAATTAAGTGGAAACTTCAGGGGTTATATGGTAAATTTTATTGAGAATTATAGCTTTCTAGGATAATTTGACTCCTTAACTCTCCTTTATTCCCCCTCAATAGCAAGCTCTTTTTGAGAATTATAGACTTGATTTTCTTTGTCATTTTTCCAATGTAGACATAGCTGTGTGTTCCAAGAACTGATGGGCACCTCACTTAAACATAGGAAGCAACGCAATAGAATTATTTTCATAGTATATCCATAATTTTCAATGAAATTTTCAGTTGATCTATTTTTATTTTCTTTTTGGAAGGGGGAAGTAAGGGAAGTTGGGGTTAAATGACTTGCCCAAGGTCACATTGCTAGTGTTTTTAACAGTGTCTGAGGCTGGATTTAAACTCAGGACCTCCTGACTCCAGGGCTGGTGCTCTATTCACTGCACCACCTAGCCTCCCCAAGTTGATCCATTTTAAGTGTCTTAGAGGAGCATGAATGAATGAGTAAAATAGACTAAAATATTATTTGAATTTATATGGTACTACATTATTTAGTTATACCTTTATTTTCCTGATAGTTGGGGTGGCCTTTATAAGAAGCAGGAGAAATACACCCCAATTTTTAAGTAAAATAGTACTAAATGATGTGTCCTTCTATGAACTTAAGAGGAAACAAATGAAAACATTCTTTCTTGTACATTAATCAAAATGCCTTTACAACACAAGAGGTCTCTGAGCAATGTTACCTTAATCCAAAGGATTTCATTTTTATTAAACACGTCTCTGAATATAGGAGCACTTCTTTCAAAGTTCAAACCCAGAATGAAAATGGAGTGTAGCAGCAAGTGTTTTCTTTCTATTAAATATGGATTTTTAAAGAAGTACATTTATTGAAACAAGATTTTTTCTCAGACTGCCTTACACTTTTTTTTTTTTTTTGCTTTTTGGAGGGCAATTGGGGTTAAGTAACTTGCCCAAGGTCACATGGCTACGTTTTTATTTATGTGTGCATTAAGTGTCTGAGGTCAGATCCAAACTCAGATCCTTCTGACTCCAGGGCTGACGCTCTACTCACTGCGCCACCTAGCCGCCCCCTGCCTTACACTTGTAAATACTAAGACCAAAACCTAATAATGTCACTGTTATCAATAACTTTCTAATTTGACACATGTATGCATTAAAATAGTCCTAAAACAATATTAATACTATTAGCATTGTTATTTGTTGCTTCATAAATTAATTTTAATTTTTTTGTTTGTGTTTTTTTTTAAACAATAATCTAAGTTGTATTCCCTTGTTTTAGTTGCCATTCTCATCCATTATGATGTTTGAGGATGAATATCACTCAACAAAAGAGACAATTGGTATATTAGTTCAATATTTTCTTCTCTTTATTGTATAATCTAAATATAATAACATTAATAATGTGGAAGGTAAATGTGGCTATATGTGAAGATTTCTATTTAAAATGTTTTTGTTATTTTCCCTTCTTTAAATAGTATTTTATTTTTTCCTATAATCATATAACAAGAAAATCTTTAGCATTTATTTTTAAAAGAGTTTGAGTTCTACATTTTTTCTACTTCACTCCTTCCCCTCCCCTCTTCTGAAAATGGCAGGCAGTTTATATATATATATATATATATGTTATCATGTACAACCTTTCTATATTCATCACCGTTGTGAAAGAACAGATTAAAAGAAAAAAAAACAGAAAAATTAAAAGAAGTGAAAAAATATTCTTTGATTTGCATTCAAAATCAATCCATTTATCTGGATATGGATAGCATTTTACTTTGTGAATCTTTTGTACTTGTATTGGAGTATTGTGTTGCTGGGAAAAGCTGATTCATAGCTGATCATCCCATGATGCCGCTGATACTGTATGCAGTATTTTCCAGGTTTTGCTCATTTCGCTTCACATCAGTTTTTACAAGTCTTTCCAGTTTTGTTTTGTTTTGAAATGTGCCTATTAATTGTTTCTTATTGCATAATACTACTCCATTCATACAACAAAGCTTGTTCAGCGTTTCCACAATTGATAGACATCCTCTCAATTTCCAATATTTTGCCACCATGGAAAGTACTGCTATAAATATTTTTGTACATGTAGGTTCTTTTCTCTTTTTTTATGATCTCTTTGGGATACAGACCTAGTTCTTGATAGTTACAAGTATCATCTTCCAATATAGAAATAAAAGCAGCTTAAACAGATTAAGGCCCTTATGATTATCTTTTATGTTTACTTTTTATTTACTCTTGAATTTTGGGCTTGAATATCAAATTTTCTATTCAGTTCTGGTCTTTTCTTCAGGAATGGTTGAAAGTCCTCTATTTCATTAGATATCAATTTTTAACTCCAAAGGATTATACTATTTTGTTTGATATGTTATTCTTGGGTATAATATTAGCTCTTTTGCCTTCCAAATTATATTCCAAGTCTTCTGCTCCTTTAACATGGAAGCTGTTAAGACTTATGTGATTCTGACTATGTCTCCAACATATTTTAATTATTATTTGTTCGCTGTAATTCTCCTCAGAAGATATCTCACCAAATAAAGAATTATTGCTATCCTTAGTGAGAGAGCATTTCCATTAGTAGCCCATTAGTGGCCCATTCTGATAGAGCTGGCTGAGGGGTACTGAGAATGACTCATGTGATAAGTATTCAAGATTCCTGAATATGAATATAGATATTAGGAACCAAAATACCACTGACTGTTGTAAGTATTTATACATTATACTTCTTAAGTTATATCACATGGGATACTAGTTTATGATATTCAGTAGAATTACTTTTGTAACCTGTCACCATTGTAATGAAGGGAGCCAGTATTTATTCTGTGGAACTTAAAAGCTCAAATATTCAGTATTTCAAAAGTCACAGAAAGTACAAGTAACTGAAAAAAGGCTTAAGAGGCTTTAGTGTTTCCTAAAACCAATGGTTCAGGTTTGGGTGAAGAATGGTGAGCATCCACCTGGACATTGATGTTGAAAGTAGTGTGTCTTAAGCATAATAACATTTTGTGAATGAATCAAATTGTGTTTCAGTGAAAGTATATTGACAGGATAGCTAGGTGGTACAATGGATAAAGCAAGTGGTCCTGGAGTCAGAGTTGAGTTTGAATCCTGCCTCAGACACTTACTAGCTACATGATCCTCAGCAAGTCAGTTAGTCCCTATCGTCACAATATATGTGTGTACATACCTACTAAAGAATATTAATAAATTACCTTTTTTTACTGGGCCATTATGTATATAGAGGTGCTAATTTATACTTAAAATGCTATTAAAAACAAAAAAAGTATTCTTTTCTAATACTCTAATGCAAAGGTCTTCTCTCTTATCTCATATCAATAAACACACACATACATGCATGTATATACATATATGTTTATGTATATATACATATATACAGAGAGATCTAAATACTTTCTGACTGACTAAACATCACTATAGTGTATTTCTAATTCACTATCTCATTAATTCTTTCAATGTAATATGAACAGATCTTAGCATAACTGTTCAATGAAAAAAGCACTAGATTTTAAGTCAGAAGACTAGGTTCAAATCCTGGCTGTTCTAATTATTGGCTAAATTATCTTTATCAAGTTATTTACTTCTCTGATTCTCATTTTCCTTGTGTGTTGAAACTAGAGCTTTAAAGAAGACTTCTAAAGACTATCTACCTTTCTAGTCCTGATGCTATCATCATGTAAAGATTGTGAGGGGCGGCTAGGTGGTGCAGTGAGTAAGAGTGCCGGCCTCAGAGTTGGGATGACCCGAGATCCAATCTGGCCTCAGAAAATGAGCACCTACACACAAATAATGACTAGTCGTTTAACCTTGAGCAAGTTACTTAACCCCAGTTGCTTAAAAAAAAAAAAGAAGATTGTGAAGTTAAGATTCATTCATTATTTATTATTCATTCATTTTTCTCCTTCTGCATAATATTCCTCATCAAAGGTGGCTTTATATTAGCAGTTTGGATTAACACTGGTATTTTAACTAAACATTTTCTAGACACTAAAGTTAGAGTAGAAGAGCCATGAATAAGTTTAAAATACAAGGTAATGATAGTCATTAGCATTATAATATTAATAACTAGTATTTATATAACACTTTAATTTTTGCAAAGCACTTTACAAATATTATCTCATTTTATCCTCACAATGACCTTGAGAGGAAGATATTATTATTACCCTCATTTTACAGATGAGGAAAATGAGGCAGAGAGAGGTTAAATAATTTGCCTGGAGTCCCATAGTTATCAACCATCTGAGGCTAGATTTGAAATGAGGTCTTCCTGACTTTAGATCCAGTATCCCATCCTCTGCACCACCATTTCTTTTTATGTCTTCAGCAGTCATTCCCTTGGCAGTCTTTATCAATACTGTGAATTCAAGTTCTAGGTCTAAACAGTTAACTCTCAAGATTAGGTCTTCAACTTTAGCCTCTCTTTTAAAATCCATATTTATCCCTTAAACTTTTTTTCAGGACAACTCTACCAAGATGCCCTGCTGGCAACTGAAATTCACAACACCCAATCCTGAGTTCATTATCATTCATTTTTAACTACTCCTTCTTCTGACTTAATGATTTTTGTCACTGGCATTATCTTTCACCCTGTCTCTAGTGTTCACAACTTTTGGCTCTTCCTTGTCACCTTTTTCCCCACTATATAATCAATACCCAATTTTGTATCAATTACGTGTCTAAGTAATGCCCACTCCCTTTCCTGTCCCCATCATAGTAAGGGCCTTTATTAATACTGCTTGTTATCATTTCTGCTCCATTTAAATAGTTTACCATCTCCCCTCCAATACATCCCACAAGCTACAATTAGCATGGTCTTCTTTATTCACATTAAAGGTCATGAATATCTTTGGCTCAAACATGTCCAGTTCTCTCCTATTTCCTACTGGGTAAAACTCAAGTTCCTACTTGGATTACAAGGGTATATGTATTCTAGTATAACCTTACCTTTTCATCTTTACCTTCCATTATTCTCTTCCTCACTCTATAGCCGAACTGAACTCTCTGTCCCCCCAAAGATGTGTTTTGTGCTCTCACACCTGAAATGCAATAATGTATTTGAAGTTCTTTATAAGCCTAAAACTGTTAGGTCAAATACAGTTTCACCATCATCATAGTTGTTCTTATTGTTGTTGTAAGTTTGTTTGTTTGTTTTTTTTTACTATTGTTTCTGTTCCTTTGTTGCCTACATTTAGAATGACCTCTTCCTACTTTTAGTATTTTGATTTCAGAATCATTCTTTAAACCCAAACTCAAAAGACACTTTCTCAAAAAGCCTCATGTAATCCCCTTTATAAGTTACAACCTTCCTCAAAACACCCAAGAAACAGATAGCCCTTTCCTTTGTAACTCTCTAGACAACATTGAGCATTATACTTATGCTAGTGTATAAACTGCATACTCATCAGGGACATGTAGTGTGTCTCATCTAAACTTTCTACAGAAATTATTCAATAAGAATTCATTAAATAGTGAGTCTTTTCTTTTTTTTTCTTTTTTTGCTTTTTGGAGGGCAACTGGGGTTAAGTGACTTACTCAAGGTCACACAGCTAGTTTTTGTGTTAAGTGTCCGAGGCCAGATTTGAACTCAGGTCCTCCTGATTCCAGGACTGGTGCTGTATTTACTGTGCCACCTCGCCACCCCTGATGATTTTCTGTTAATGGTATTAGTATGTGCATTAGTATCTGAAGAACCACAGGGGGAATAAAGGAAGATTTCCTTCCCTTGAGGTGTTTACATTTGAAAAGAAAAACAACTAACTAGCATAGTTGCTTTATATACAGACATTGCTTAATTAGTGTTTGCTGAGCTGTGTTTGCATTGTACTATAACATAGAAATATAATATAGAAAGCAAGAGTTTATGATTAAGGAAATATAATTCTATTTATTCTATGGATTAATTAAGGATTCTATTATCTCAAGATGGGAATCGTTTTTCCCCTATTTTCTTAAAAACTTTTTTTTTTTATGAGACCCTTTTGGTCATACAATTAATTCCTTCCTTCTTCAATGTTGGATGCAGTTAAGAACTGTAATAATCTTTTGTTCCCCATGTTCTCAGCCCCTTTGATTAACACACCTGATCTTCATTATAAGGCCTATGTAGGAAAATCTGAGCCTTTTTATAAGTCATTGGCTAGTGTAATTTTTCTAGTCATTTTAATACCACTGTAAAATAATTTGATCAATTGAGTTCAGTTAGAAATTAAAACATTAAAAATGTTTTGTTTATACCATATCAAATGACCAATTTGACTTTCTCTCCCATTAGTATCTCTTTGAGAAAGGGGAATAAGTAATTTTAATAAAGTAAAACATATGGGCAGCTAGGTGGTGCAGTGAATAGAGCACCGGCTCTGAAGTCAGGAAGTCCTGAGTTCAAATCTGGCCTCAGACACTCAAATACTTATTAGCTGTGTGACCTTGGGCAAGTCACTTAACTTTTGCCTTACCTCCCCCCTCCGAAAAGAAAAAGGAAAAAAAATAGAGTAAAATATAATCTAATCATTTCTCAATGCTCTCTCTAATATAAAGTAGGAGGAACAGGGATTTAGAGTTGGAAGGGATCTTAAAGGTCACCGTTAAAACTCTATTTGAAGATAAAGAAACTGAGGCCAATAGCGGGAATGGCTTTTGTGAACTCTTGGTAGTATTTGAAAATTGTATCCTCTTTTAGTACTAAATAATACTATTTTGTACATTGTGTACATTGAAGGGTACATTGAAGAAGTTTTGCTTAAAGTCTGCTCTTCACATTGAAACATACAACCTTACTAAGCAAATTTGAAATAACCAATTTCCTCAGAGAACAGAATTACAAGTATGCATATTTTAATATGTCCCTCATTGTACCTTCTTGCATGTTATACCCAAGATGGGTACCTACCTTGTAACGCCTTCACCAAAGCTTTAAAAAAACAAACAGAAAACTGCAGTATCATGAACCTTAGATTTAAAACCCACGAAAAAAGGCAATCCCTTATCTATATATTTTCTACTTCCTGACATCTCAAATGAAGTTTTACACAAATAATACTGTTTTTATTTTTGTTTTTATATATTGCTATAGGTACTGTTTTAGAACAATGCAGCAATACCAAACAACCTGGTATAAAGTTAGGTTTTCTTGGCCCGTTTTATAAAAGAATCATAAAAACATCAATATTAGTGGTAGTAGAGATGGTGGAAGTAGTAGTACTAAAAGTATCTCCCATTATAGAGTACTATAAGATTTGCAAGGTATTTTACATGCATTATTTCAATTACACCTAAAGGCCAAAAAGTAGCCTAAGTACGCCTTCCATAATATCCAATTATAATAAATTATAGGACAAATTGTGGAGAGAGGGAAAATTGAATATAGTGATAATTGCTCCTACTACCATTACCACTACATTGGATCTTTATTGAGTGTGACTGATCAGCTTCAGCAACTTCTCAGGTTGGGTACTAGGGTAGTTTTAACAGTTTAAGTGTAAAGATAGTGTTCCTTTTGACTCTAGCAAAACAGCTATGGTTTCAATTTCCTGCCTTGAGATCTGTCTGTCCCCAAACCAAGTTGCTGTAGGATAAGTCTATGTACCTTTGAGAGAAGATTGGAAACTATTCCCCTCTCTCCCTCCACTAAACTGTGTGAAATAGCTCTGCCTCTTTGTAATATTGCTTATATAGCCATTGTGGTGGAAGTGAGTCAGTATTAATGAATGGCTAGAGGGCAGGCCTTGGATCTAAGACAACCAAGGTTTAAATATGATCTCTGATACATACTAAGTTAAGGACAATACACACACACACACACACACACACACATATACACATATACACATGTTCATACATATCCATATATGTATATAGATAGATTAATTAACTTCCCCAAGGTGTAGATTAATACCCATTATGTACAGATCTAAAGAATATTTTGTGATAGCTAGGTGGTAAATTGGATAAAGGACTGTTTTGGGAGTCAAGAAACTGGAGTTAAATCCTGCCTTAAATAACTGTATGATCCTTTATAAGCAAATTAACCTTTTCATGCCTTAGTTTCCTCATTTATAAAATGAGGAGTTGGACTTGAGGACCTCGAAGATCCCTTTCAGGTCTAATTCTGTGATCTTATGACTAGTTCTATGAGTCTAAAAGGGGTAGCAAGACCGTTTTATTGCTTTGTTCTTCCTTATTACAGAGGACAATTTTATTTGTAGCTGAAGCCATGACTGATTCAAATTATAGGTTGGAATCAAAGAAAATTAAAACTTTAACTAAAATCTGACCCATGTACTTTTTTCTAACTTTATATCCTTTACAAATAATATTATATGAAAAATCAGCTGCCAAAGAGAAGAGAAGTAAACAATATGGTATCAGTCACTAATGTCATCCATCTACTCTGGATTACAGTGGATGTTGTGGGTTGCTAACTATCTAAATTATAGTCAAGTATTTCATCACCTGCTTAATCAAGGTGCAAAATAAGGAGTTAGACCACTTCAACTTCACTGATTTGATTATATGGAAAGAGACTGGTGCATAAACATTAATCGAGGGAAATTAATTCATGGAAATTAGCTGAAGATATCCCTGGAGGACTGTTTCATATCTATTTTTTGCATAAAATGTTGAACTACTTAGTAAAGGTTTCTTGGGGTTGGGGTAGTGAAGATAGAATGATTATATGTAATCCCATGGTTATCTAGGGGATACTGTGAAGAGGCCATGAAGTGACCTGAATATGTATTCTGATTAAAGCTATATCTCAAACAGGAAAATTGCTTTTAAATCATTAAAGTTAAAATGGTTGGTAATGAAGAAAAACACTTGTACTCAGATGAGAGCTTTAAAGTAGGTAGTCCTATTTTGAGCTACATTTCATGTTCATGGCTTGATTCCCTTATTAAAAAATATCGGAATGATATTAGTTTCTCCTAATGTCTAACAGGAAGAGTTGACATTGTTTCTCCTCTACCTCCTACACTTTGAAATTCACCAAGGATTAAGGGTAGAACAGACAAATCTGGTAGATTGTCTAACTTTCCATTCTGTAGTTCTGCTTTGTTTCAACTCCATAGAACAAAATTCTCCTGTGCTCGCTGCCTCCTGTTGTCCCTAACACACTCAGCTTCTTTTTGTATATTTTCTTCCCCCAATTATATCATAGACTCCTTGAGGTCAGTAGTACTGCTACTTCCACTATTTCTTTCTTTTCTCTGTATCCCTACCCTATTGCTTAACATAGTTTCTGTTACATTGTAGGGACTTACTAAATGTCTATTGAATTGAATTGAATATATCATGAAATGGAGAAAAATGTATCTTTGGAAGAGTGAAGTATCTGAGTGTGGTGTCCTAAATAGAAAATTAAAGGGATGTCAAGAAATAATAGTAATATACATAAGATTATCAATTATTTATCTATTTGTTAATAATAAGAGAAATGCTCATCAAAATAACCCTGAGGTTTTACCCCATACCTTTCAAATTGGCAAAAATGACAATAAATGGTAATACCAAATGCAGGGTGAGGGGGCACTGTAGAAGGATAGGCACATTAATATAATTTTTTATTTTTTTATTTATAAAAAAATTATTTATTTAATATTAGTTTTCAACATTCACTTTTGAAAGATTTTGAATTCAAAATTCTACCCCCTACCTCTCTTTCCCCCTCCCCATAATGGTGTGCAATCTGATATAGGCTTTACATGTACCATCATATTAAACATTTCTTTTTTTTATGCAAAACATTACCATAGTAGATATATTGTAAAAGACTGCTTATATTTCCCTCCCACCCATCCCACCCCCCACCTGGTCCATTCCCTACTTTGATCCTGTCCCTCTTCAATAGTGGGTACTTCCAACCTCCCCTCCCCCTAGAATGCCCTCCCTTCCATCATCCCCCCTCTCATCCCCTTTCCCCCCTACTCTCCTGCAGGGTGAGATATCCCATTTAGTATGTATGTGATTCTCTCCCTGAGCCAAATTCAATGAGAATAAGGTTTTGCCTTTTTGCCTTCCTGTTCTTCCCCTCCCCTGCAAATACTTCCCCTTGCCGCTTCTACATGAGATAGTTTACCCTACCCTGTCTCTCCCATCTCCTCTTGTTACTTTCCTCTCTCACCTCTTAACTTCACCCCTTAAGTATCATCCCGTCCCACCAAATTCAACCTGTGCCCTCTATCCATGTATAACTGTAAACATATATACACACATTCACATATGTATTCATATCCCCATATACCCTTCTTCAATTATTTTCATACTGAGAAATGTTTTATCAGTCACAGTTATTGTTTTTCCATGTAGAAATATAAATAGTTTAACTTTGATAAGTTCCTTTTGATTTCTTTTCCCTGATTACCTTCTCAGGCATCTCTTGCTTCTTGTGTCTGGATGTCAAATTTTCTATTCAGCTCTGGTTTTTTCCTCAAGAATGCTTGAAAGTCCTCTATTCCACTGAATGACCATATTTTCCCCTGAAACAAAATATTCAGTTTTGCTGGGTAGGTGACCCTTGGCTTCAATCCCAGTTCTTTTGCCCTCTGGAATATCATATTGCATGCCCTTCGATCCCTCAGTGTAGAAGCTGCCAGGTCCTGGGCTATTCTGATTGGGCACACAAATATATTGTTGGTGAAACTCTGAAATGGTACAGCTATTTTGGAAAGCAATTTGGAATTATGAAAATAAAGTGACTAAGATGTTCATATTTTTAACTAGAAACTTCATTATTTGATTTATACACTAAAGAAGCTATCAATAAGAAAAAAATTCTCATATTCTCTAAAATATTTATGGTAGCAAGTTTTGCAATAGCTAAGAATTAGAACAAAAGTTAATGTTAATTAGGGAATTACTAAAATTATTATGTATGAATGTAAAGGAATATTACTCTTCTGTAAGAGATAGTGTATGATCAATACAGAGAAACATGAAAAGATCTGTATGAACTGATGCAGAATGAAGTAAACAGCCATGAAAACAATAAAACAATATGTACAGTGACTACAACAATTTAAATGGAAAGATGGGATGGGGATTACATCCCAAAAAATCATAAGTAAATCTGATAAAATTATAAAGATCAATCACAATATGAATGAAAAGAGATGACAAGGCATCTCCAATATATCTCCTCTTGAAGGGTATATAACACATGTTTTTGAAGTCTTAAAATGATTTGATTAGTGGCTTTGACTTTTTTCCCTTCTAAAAATTACTCTTTGTCCTATGGGATGGTTCTGTGGGAGGAAGGGGGAAAGGCTACTTAGAATTACTATGAAGATGTAAGAAACAGAAAATACCAATTAAAAGACTAATAATTAACCACAATTTGCTAAACAATTGAACTGCATATCCACTTCTAAAAAGGTATTTTCAGGAAGAAAGATTGAAGAGATTGCTTTTATGGGGACAATATTCATAGATATGTACAAAATTTCCAAGCTGATTTTAAGTTGGTATCATTTTAATTTGCTTCGTTTTACTCTTATTCCCAGCATTTCACATAGTACCTGACACATAGTAGGTGCTTAATAAGTACGCCTTGATCAATTGATTCAAATTAGAGTGTGAGAGAAGAGGGGTTTGTCCTAGATGATAAATAAATGAACATAATTCTTGCATTATGTTCCATTTATTTTACAATTATTCTGAGACAGCATATCAAACATCTAAGGGAAGAGTTAGATCAATATTCTGAAGATCTGAAATTTTGTTAGTTACTCTTGCCACTGACATAGATAACAAATCATTTGAATTTAATGGATAATTCTCAAAACTGTGTGAGAACAAAAACAACAACATTATGCTTTGACCAACCTGGTGATTATAATTTCACAGTTTTTCTCACCTATTCCGTGGCAAATAGACATGTAATTTGTTTCTGAGCTCATATGAGAAGTCTTTTCTCCTTGGTAAAACCTACCAAGTCTTGTCTTGTATAGTCATGAACTAGCATTTTTCAAAAACACAGAAATGATTGTCATCATTCCATAAGACATCATAAGACATTAGCTGAAATTTATAAGTTTTCAACAAATTATTGCAGTTTATTACAAATATATCCATTGATTTCTGGAGAGCTAGATATTTTCCCCCTCATAATGTTTGTTTCAGGTTTTAATTTTCACTAGATTTTTTCAAAAACAATATAGTTATACTTTATTTGCTATGCATAAATAAATGCCTGCAAAAAATGCATGAAAATAAAAGGATTCATGGCTTTTCCAGTATGGGGAATTGTTTCTGTGAGAGTTCCATTGATCAACATAATCATTTCTCAACTTCTTTATGAATTAGTCTGCATGATTAGGGAAGTGCTTGAGGAAGAATAGAAGGTAAGTGACTTTTCCTGATAGTGAAATATCAGAGGCACTTAAATGCTGGTCTTTCCAGCTCCTACTCAGCATTTTAGCCACTATCCCATATCACCCATCTTTAATACTGTTATAATAATTATTCATATTTCTATTATTCTTTACAAATTACAAAATGCTTTCCTCACACTTATGCCTTACAGCCTCAGGGTAGCACTACACTAAGTCCTGTGTATAACTTAATTTTCTTTTCACAATAAGAAGAGATTAATGTAGGCTGGAATGAATGTGACTTAGTAAATTTGGTGCTATGAAGAAGAGTGTATTTGTGATACTTTGTGATGAATTGAATATTAGTAAAGTCCACTTCATATTATGCCAAAACAACCTCTCAATTAAGCCTAAATGGACAGCAAATATCAGAAAAGAAAAACACAAAAGATTAAATGGGAATTTGTCATTCATTTTGGGTACTGTGTAGACAAAGCAATCAGTTGACCAACACTTTTTTAAAAAAAATTTACAACTGGTCCATTTTTAAGCAAATATTCTAGGTATAAATTTAGCTGAGAGAATTTAGCTGAGAGAAAATAAATTTTATGAATTGGTAAAGATATCTTACATTTGCTGGAAAAGTTAGATATATTTCAGTTTCACATTTCATTAAAGGAATTCATGTATTTCACTGGTTTTTAATCCCCCTCTCCACCCAGTTTGTCCTTTGCAAGTCAATAGTAGTTGTAATATAAAATGAAGATACATGGTAGGAGAACTAGAACTTAAGTTGACTCTCCAATGAAATATTAATATTATTATGAGAATCCTTGCTTTTGCATTTTCTAACTATGCTAGAAGTATTTATTTTTCCCATCTAGTAGATACTTGTATATTACTTATTCTTAATTATGGAATTATTTGCTCTTGGAAAGTGAGAGAAAATATGGGAAGAAAGTGTTTGGCATAAATGAATAGAAAATCTTTTATGCGAAAATATGTGTTAAACTTTTATCAGGCTGTTTTCATGCTGTTTCTAATTCTGGACTCCACAACTGAAGGAAAATAGGAAGAATTTGACAAGAGTTCAGAGAACCATAAAACTTAAGTGAAGGGTGGGGAAACAAGTCCTATAAAAATTTTAAACAAACTGAGAGGAGAAATAAACATGAAGAACAACTTTATAGCAGCAAATGTGTTGTACAGATTTATTAAATGAATAAACTTCATTCATCATTTTTAAAGTGAACCCCTATGCTGTACAAAGCAGTTTAAAAGATTCACAAAGGTGAAACAAAAATAAATTAATTAAAAAGCAGCATAAGGTATTGGGGTATCTGGGTGGCACTGTGGATAGGGCACTTGGCTTGGAATCAGGAAGTCTCATCTTCATGAGTTCAAATCTGGTCTTAGACAACTTACTAGCTTGGGACTCTGGGCAAGTCACTTAACCCTGAATACCTGAGTTTCCTCATCTATAAAATGAGCCAGAGAAAGAAACGGGTAAACCCCTCCAGCATCTTTGCCAAGAAAACCTGAAATGGGGTCACAAAGAGTTGGGCATGTCTAAAAAAATAACTAAACAAATAAGGGACTAAAATTAATCCAAGATAGAATTTCTTTACAGTTAATGTTGCCTATATATTATATATTACATATAATATGTATATATATATATTATAAGTAATATGAAATATTACCTATAATGAAATTCAGAGAGGATGGGGGCATTTTAATTGTTCTTTAAAATATGGGCAGGAATTCAACAGGCACAGAGAGGGAGAAAGAACATTCTTGATGTACAGAACATCAGCAAAGGTAGAAGGGTAGGAGAGTGTGATGTTATGTGTGCAAGTGGTAAAGAATAGTTTAACTACAGTTTAAAGTGTGTGGAGGCAGTATTATGATATGTCTGTAAAGGCAGGGTGTTGTTTTCATAAAGCGAAAGTCATTTTCTTAGCAACTGTATAAAATATCTTAAATCTCTAAGAATTGGGAAAATTCAAATGAAAGAAACTGAGGTTCTACTTCATGCCCATCAGATTGGTAAAGATGACAAGAACTTTTCAGTTTTTTT
>WOXC01001009.1:0-213179 GCA_011680675.1 Gymnobelideus leadbeateri
AACTGTTTAAATATTTGGGTTTGATTCTGTTTTACATCACAACTGCAACGCCTCTCTTCCTTTTTTCTTTCATTTCTTTGTTTCTTTGTTCCTTCCTCTCTCTCTTCCTTCCTTCCTCCATCCCTTCCTTCCTATTTCTATCCTCCCTTCCTCACTCTCTTTCTATCCTATTTCCTTCCTTCCTGTTTTCCTCCCATATTCCTTTTCTTTCTTTTCACCTTCATTTTTCCTTTTCTTCCTTTCTCCCTCCCTCCCTTCTGCCTTTTTTCCCATCTCCTTGCTCAACCTTAAAATTGTATCTTTTAAACAGTATATACTTTAAGCTTCTCAGAAAAAATTCCAAGGAGAATCAGCATCCAGAAACATGGCTGCTGAAATTTTAAACAGAAACACATACAAACACACACACACACAACAGATTAAAGGCCTTTGAAGGAAAATTGCCGAACTTGAGTCATTTTTACTTGTTCCTTTATTTTTTCATCCAAGAAATTAGGAAACAAAAGCATCTAAATGATATACATTTCTATTTCCTTTTTCATTACAGGAGAAAGAACCTTGTGTGATATTACGTTTCTTATAAGCAAAAATGAAGTTTTGATTAATTTTGGGGCCTTATCTAATTTCCTGTTTCACACTGAATGACAAGGGCAGTAGGGGGAGCACATCTGTGGGTTTTAACCATGGCTTATACAGCAACAGGAAGCAGACGGCCATATATGCAGACTAGGGGCCTACAGTTATCAGTCCCTGTATGAGCAATATTGCAACAGAAGCAGTCTAAAATCTTAATGAGTAGGTTGAAGTCGAAAGATACTTGCAAGAGAAAAGAGTATAATTTAAAAAAAAATCCCTCTTCTATTACTCTTCAAAGTCTGTTGTGATTATAAGGAATTCAGCAATCTATAGCTGTTCTTCTTCTTAATAGACCAACCAAGTCTTCTTCTGTTGCTGCATCCTACTGGGGAAAGTGACTGAGGCCTTGAAATCTATGCCTCTGGAAGGTCCCTAATGCCTATAATCAATCATAGGCCTCCTGATACTTTGGATATCTCTCCGCCAGTGGCCTTCCTAGCTAAGCTCAGAGAAATTGACTGTGAAGTGAGGGATTTTTTTATCCACAGAAATTCCCAAAGACAATCTAGGAGGGCACAAAAATGGTAAGGCAGATACTTGTAGGCCCTGGCTATGCCAATATAGAGTGTCAGATCTTAGTAAGATGGACAGTATCGAGCCCACTTGTAACATGAAGGCCTTTCATAATGTATTTTTTTCCTAATGTCCACAAAAGCTGTTGACCTCTGTTCCAATTGACTTTGCATTTAACATACGTATAGATTATATGTATTTTTTTACTTTATCTGTACTTCCTTTCTCATTAAATTGTAAGCTGTACTTGCCTTTCTCATTAAACTGTCAGCTACTTGTGGAGTAAGGATTATTTCCTTCTTTGTACTTGCAGCCCAATTGCCTAGCACAATATCTTCAGTTTAGTAGGTGCCTAATATGTTACTGTTGGTTAAATAGTTTATAATAAGAAGAGCTGGCAGTCATATAGATGTCTCTGTCTCCCTTTTACCATATACCCAACTCCTATGTAGGTGATCTACTGAGTATGGGAGGTTTTCCTCTTGTTCATTCTGTATTCCAACAGTGCCAGTGGGACATGCAGGTTCTGTATCTTGTTTTTGTGACCAACAATGTATATTTTTATGAACCTGTTACCTAATTCAGGGTACAGAAGAGTCTTCAAGATTTAACGGAGCAACATGTTATTGGTGGAATGAGAGATATTGGATCAAAAATTTTGTGAATGAATAGCCCCTCTTGGAGCCTTTTCAAATATATATATATATATATATATATATATATATATATATATATATATATATATATATATATATATATATATATATATATATACAGAGAGAGAGAGAGAGACAGAGAGAGGCAGAGAGAGAGAGACAGAGAGAGAGAGAGACAGAGAGAGGCAGAGAGAGAGAGACAGAGAGAGAGGGAGACAGAGAGAGACAGAGACAGAGAGATAACTGTCTATTTGACTTAATAAAGGTTGAGAAATCCTGTTCCAGACTGACCACTTAGAGCTTCGAAATACATCCTACAAGGTAAGAATCAGAAAAAGATCATCACAAGGAATTAATTTAAATTCATAAATCCAATGATATATTCCATTAGATATATGGTCATAGATAAGAATAGACAATTATATTTTTTAATTTATTTATTTTTAGTTTAAGACATTTGGTTCCATAAGCTTTTGAGTTCCAAATTTTCTCCCCCTCCCTAACCTCCTCACTCCCCAAGATAGCATACATTCTGATATAGGCTCTACAAATACATTCACATTAGATATATTTTCATATTAGTCATTTTATGAAAAATAATTATGACAAACGCAATGAAGCACAAGAAAGAAGAAACAAAAACAAAGGAGAGAGAGAGCAAATAGTATGCTTCACTCTCCATTCAGACTCTGTAATTCTTTCTCTGGATGTAGATGACATTTACCATCATGAGCCTTTTTGGAGTTGTCTTAGAATCTTGCATTGCTGAGAAGAACCAAATTTATCAAAGTTAGTCATTGCACGATGTAAGTGTAACTGTAACTGTATACGATGTTCTCCTGGTTCTACTCCCCTCGCTTGGCATCAGTTCATATAAGTCTTTCCCAGTTTTTCTGAAGTCTGGCTGCTCATCATTTCTTATAGCCCAATAGTATTCCATTGCATTCATATACCACAACTTGTTCAGTCATTCTGCAATTGATGGGCATCCCCTCAATATCCAGTTCTTGGCCACAACAAAAAGAGCTGCTATGAAAAATTTTGTATATATGGGTCCTTTCC
The DNA here is from genome assembly GCA_011680675.1 of Gymnobelideus leadbeateri. Lineage (NCBI taxonomy): Eukaryota > Metazoa > Chordata > Mammalia > Diprotodontia > Petauridae > Gymnobelideus > Gymnobelideus leadbeateri. Next base: position 2,868 of record WOXC01001009.1, read on the forward strand.
CATTTGTAGGACACAGTCCTAGAAGTGTTATTGCAGGGTCAAAGGGTGACAATTTTCAAAGGAAGAAATCCAAACTATCAAAAGCCAACTTAAAGAGTATTCTAAATCACCAATAATCAGAGAAGTGCAAATTAAATAAATTATTATGTTTTACCTTACACATGTAAGACTGGAAGAATTAAACAACGAGGAAAATAACAAATGTTGGAAGGACTTCAAGGAAACAGGCATACTGTTCACTGGTGATGGAAATAGGGATTTGTCTAGCCATTCTGGAAATCAATTTGTAACTATGCTCTCAAAATTACTACACTGTGTATATTTTATTATATTTATACTAGCATCCCTGTCCCACTACTGATCTACAAAGAGATTGAAGAGTAAATTGACATATATCTACAAAAATATGCATAGCAGCTCTTTTCATAGTAGCCCCAAATAGGAAAACTAAAAGGTTATTCTCCATTGAGGAATAGACAAGAAAAAATTGTTAAATTAATGGAAAAGAATATTAATGTACTACAAGAATGATAAAACGGGGGCGGCTAGGTGGTGCAGTGAGTAGAGCGTTGGCCCTGGAGTCAGAAGGACCTGAGTTCGGATCTGGCCTCAGACACTTAACACACACACAAATAAAAAAAACTAGCCGTGTGACCTTGGGCAAGTTACTTAACCCAAATGCCCACCAAAAAAGGCAAAAAAAAAAAAAAAAGAATGATAAAACGGACAGTATCAGAGGAACCTGGGAAGGCCTCCACTAAATAATGCAAAGTGATAAACACTAGAAGAAAAATTATATATTCTTCTTTTAAAACAATTTGGGTTAAGTAACTTGCCCAAGGTTACATGGCCAGTTATTTTTGTGTGGGTGTAGCAGCAAGCACCCCAATATCCCCAGGGTGACTGCCAACACAGGTTCTTAGATCTGCTTTTCAAAAGGAAACAACTCAAAATGGGTTAACAAGCTTACTTTAATCAAACAAACACACATTACCTAGTTCAGGGGAAAAAGGTCAGCACCCCAAACTTCAGAGTTACAGAATTTACAGATCAAACAGACAGGCTTCCAAACTGTCCAACCATTATATCAATACCAAATCACAGTTACCAGAGAGGGAAGCATCAACTTCTGGGTTTTCAAAGCTGGGGGGCTCTCAACAACGGCTTCCAGAGTCTCATCTGGTCAAATCACACAACACTTCTCAAAGTGATCCCCAAAGTAAAGCCTCTCCTCAGGGTTTATATAGCCTTCTCCTGGCTCAGAGAATGTAACAACCTTCTGGACCCACTGCCCAATCACAAAGTATCAAGGTGTGGGCTTTCCTGAAAAACAAGCCTCCCACCACAGGCTCCAGGTGCACTTAAGCTAGGGGCAGGGAAGATCTTCAAATTCGCATTTCCATTACAGTGGGTGTTAAGTATCTGAGGCCAGAACCTATCCTAGGTTCTCCTGACTCTGGGGCCAGAGCTCTTACTCACTGTGCGACATAACCTCCCCCAAAATGATATATTCTAATTGACATGGAAGAAAAATGAGATTGAAAGATTTTAAAGCATTGATCAATGCAATGATAAATACTTTCCCAAAGGTGAAAAAGAAACATGTCATTGATACCCATGAGAAAGGTGATGAAGCTCAAATGTAGAAAGAGATATCTATTGGGCATGGTCAATGTATGAATTTTTTTTTTTTTTGGACTATACACGCTTATCAGGTGATTTGTGTTTGTTTTTCTTTTTCAGGGAAATTTAATTGGTCAGTGTTGGGGGCAGATTATAATTGAATAAAATATCAATATATTTAATTAAATTAAGACTCCATAATATTTTAAACTATAATATACAAATTTTTATTTAAAAGTCTGTAAGGGCCCACAAATATCATCATATAATTCCATCTGTTTATGAATGAGAAAACTGAGGTCTAAATTTTCTCAAATGGGTCCAGCCATTGAGTTGCAAATATACATCCTCTACTCTTATTTCCAACACTTGCTACTTCTCCTTTCTGCATGCCTCATCCACTAATTTGTTAGCAAGTCTGATTAGGATTATGTATTCTCTTAGAAATAGTGTAATATAAAAAATGCAGAACTTGGAATTAGGAAAGACAGATAATAAAATTCTAAATTTGTGTTTGAGTCCTACCTTTGAAGCTTGTCAGTTATTAGACCATGGGTAAGTCATGTAACTTCTTTGAGACTCAGCTCCTTGATCTGTTAAATGGAGGAAATAATATCAATATTACTTTGCAGGAAATTATCTTTTAGGGGCAAATCATCATCACTATCAAATGATAAATCTTTTTGTTTAAAATATGTTTGATAAAAAAGGTATGGCAGCATTAATGAGTCACAAATAAAAAATGAAGAGATGGCTTGGCTTTCAAACAGAACTCGGTTTCCATTGATATGATTGCTGTCTTATCCATGTTGCAATTCACCCACACTCTGCCATCTTAATAGATTCTTGACTATTTCTTCCCATAAGTATGTCATAGCACCATATATACAGGTGTTCCTCTTTCTTCCTTTTCTTTTTTCTTTGACAGAATTCATTCCAGGAGAATACATGAGCTCTCTCTAGATTATCATTCACTCTCACCACACTGCAAAATATCAGCTTAAAACGGCGATATGATCTTAGCCTACATCCCAAGTGGCATACATTCTAGGTATCAGGATGTGGCAGTCCTCTAATAGTTTGATCCAACTACATCTGGAATATTGAATTCCTTTCTGGGGACTATAATTTCTCAATTGTTTGCTTTACTAATTCTCTAGGGTTTCTAAATAATTTAGTATGGGTTCAGCAAATAGGAATAGTTTTCTCTCTTCTTTACCTTTCTTATGCCTTTAATATATTTATTTTTCCTATTTCTATGGCTAATATTTCTAGGAATATATCAACCAACAATGAGGAAAGAGAGCCATTTTTATATCATTCTAATATTTATTGAAAAATTATATGTGTACATGTATTACATATATATGTGTGTATGCATATGTATATATGTGTATGTTTGTATGATGATAATATCCTATGTGTTACATACATATTTCATATTTGTATATGTGTATAATATTCAAGTTTAGGGTTAGAAATTAAACAGACTATATTGTTTATTATTTTTTTTGCTTATGCTTAGTAGGGATTTTTAGGATAAATAAGCATTATATTTTATCCAAATCTTTTTTTCTACACCTTTTGCTACACCTGTACACATGTACTCAATAGTTTTGTTTTATGCTTTTACTTTGAATAAAATTAATTATATTAATTTTCCTAATGTCAAGCCTTAGATCCCAGGCATAAAAATATCTTGATCATGTTTTGTTGTTTTAAATATATTGTGCTTTATTTGCCAGTACTTTATATTTTAAATTATTATTTATAAATAGTATTGCTTTACATTTAACTTTGATTTATTCTATCTTGCTTTGGTTATTAGAATTTTTCTCAGCATTTTTGTAGAGTGTTTCTTTTCCTATTATTTAATAATAATTCATATATTATAAGCATTAATTATTCTTTAAACATTTAAACAATTTAACTGTAAATTCATATGGAACAAATTTTCTACTCCTTTATTCATGCTCTCCCTCCCTGCTTTGTTAGTTCTTTTACAATTACGTTAATTTAATTTTCTGAAATTGTGCTATTTCAGATTTCTATTTGGTGGTATGTTAATTGGATTTTAAAATTAATTTAAATTCTCAGCTTTTCTGGCACCTAAGTATGTAAAGCAAATTCTGAGAATATATTTGTTGTGATTTCACTGTATTCATTTTTAAGATGATTTTCTTCTCTTTAATAATCTGGCCTAAGGTTTGTGTTATTTTTCCTTGTGTATAATGACTTTGATAGACTGACATTTGATATTAATATATGAACATACTTAATTATAGACATATATACTCACAAATAAGCATGTATAAATATATTCATATAATAGAATATATAAATATATTTATATTCATTTATTTAAATAAATATATATTTCTGAAGACTTAATATATATGAATTTATTTCCACACATGAGTGTGTTTTACATACATCCCAGCAATTTTATGGGTTTTTTAATCATTGTTTCTGTCTTTTACATAGTTATTGCTTCTACGACTCAATATTTGATTCACTTATTATTCAAGATATCATTATGAAGTCTCCATTTCAGTATATATCTTTTGGGTCATTTTCCTATTTTAATTATAACTTTAATTATGTTATGGTTTGCAAGGGATACACTTGATATTTATTCTAAGTAATATTCATTTACAATTTCTGTGCCAGACTTGGTTGTTTGTTGGCCTTCATTCTCAAAAAGGACAGAAATGACATCACTATCCTGGAATCAAGTTTTAGTGTGTCTGACAGTGACTGATCAGACCAATAGGAGCTTGGAATGCTCTAGCACAGGTGATGCACATATAGTCCATATGAACAATTGCGGTGGATTCTCCAAGTTTTCAATATTGTATTTCCTAAGAGCTGTTTCAATTATGCTTGGCTCATAGAACACAGCACCTTCTCTAAGGTGGCACGCCATACTGAGCAATCCTGTGCCAGTGTCTCCCATGTCACACAATCAATTCCTAAGTTCCTAAGAGTGACCTTGAGAGTGTCCTTGTATCACTTCTTCTGACCATCATGTGAATGCTTTCCCTGTATGAGCTCTCCATAATATTATCTTTTTGACATGTATACATTTTGCATTTGAATAATGTGGCCAAGCCATCAGAATTGTGCTCTCTGAAGCAGAGTTTGAATGTTTGGCAGTCTAGTTTGAGTAAAGACCTCAGTGTCTGGTCCCTTCTCCCGCCAGGTGAGCTTCAGAATCTTCCTAAGACAATTCAAATGGAAGAGATTCAGTTTTCTGGCATGGCGCTTGTAGACTGTCCAGGTTTCACAGGCATACAATGATGAGGTCAGCACCATAGCTCTGTAGACCTTTAGTTTCATAGTCAGTCTAATACCTCTTTTCTCCCACAATTTCCTTCAGAACCTCTCAAACTCTGAACTAGTTCTAGCAATGTGCGTGTCAACCTCATTATCCATGTGTACATCCCTGGAAAGTATACTGTCAAGGTAAGTGAACTTATCCATGTCATTCAAGATTTCTCTATTTGCTGTAACCGATGATTTATTGCGTGGATGCTGTGGTGGTGGCTGATACAGAACCTGAGTTTTCTTGGTGTTATAGTTATGTCAAAATCAGCAGAAGCAGCAGAGAGTTGATCCATACTTTGTTTTATCTCAAGTTCAGAGGCTGCATTGAGTGCATAATCATCTGCAAACAGAAAATCCTGCACCAACACTTCCTCCACTTTGGTGTCGGCTTGTAGCCTTTTTGAGTTGAAGAATTTACCATCAGTGTGTTAGTTGGCCTGGATGTCTTCTTCATCCTCATTGAAAGCATTTGACAACATGCCTGAAAACAGGCTCCAAATTTTAGGAAGGACATTGCAAATCTGGGGAATGCTTAGAGGAGCACAGTCAAGATGATAAAGGATTTCATGTTCATGCCATCAGCCAAAGAGGCTGTGGATGTTTAGTTTGGTAAAGAAACGACTCAGGTGTTAGAACATGAAAGCTGCCTTTAACTGCTTTAAAGATTTTCATGTGGACAAGGGTTTCAAATTGTTCGATTTTATTTGATTCCGGAGGGCAGAATCAGGATCAATGTGTGAAAGTTGAAAAAAGGATAATTTAGGATTGATTAGGTAGAGAGAGATTATTTCCTACACATTACTTCCCTAAGGAAGTAAAATGTTCTGCCTCAAGATCTGAATTCTTCCTCACTGGAAGTCTACAGAGTATAGATGGCCATTGGTCACGTATATTGAAGTAAATACTTTTGGTGGGATGGGCTGAATTAGGTCTCAGTGGTTTTTACTCAGTCTGAAATTCTATTTATTCTCTATGTACTGACATTTAAATCTGGCCTATCACTTTGTAGAAAAAGTTTGACCATTTGATGTAAAATCCCTCTTCTTTCATTCTCTTTATTCTCAAACACCTTACATTATCTCCCACTCTTTCTTCCTTTTCCAAAGTTTCTGATAATATAGTCAACCTTCTTCCTGCCAAGGTCAACCCTTCTACATGTATCCTTGGTCCTGGTCCTTCTCATTCATTTTCCCCAGTAGATTTCTTACAGTTCAAATTTACTTTATTATATTCATATGTCATTTTATTTACCTACTCACAATACACACGGGATATGCAGATACACACACACACACACACACACACACACATATATATATATATGTGTGTGTGTGTACAGGTATACGCAATTCAGATTTACATCTATGCACATGTACATGTATGCATATATAAGTGCATCTACACACATATTTATATGTGTGTATACACACATATACATATGCACATATACACATATACTCCTTTTGACTGCCTTAGACCATATGCCTAGTAGTGAAATTACCATGACCTTGGGTTCTCAAAAGCTGCATCTTGAAACAGTAGCTCTGAAGGGATCTATGTAGTTGAAAAGGATTTGGCTCTATGTTATGTCATGAAATGTGCTGGGAGTCTGAATATCAGCGTAGCAAAGTGCAGAGAATCATATTACTAGAGGATGAAACCAGATCATATCTCTCTCTCTCTCTCTCTCTCTCTCTCTCTCTCTCTCTCTCTCTCTCTCTCTCTCTCTCCCCCTCTCTCCCTCTCTCCTTCTGTGTCTCTGTTGCTATTTCTCTGTGTGTTGTTGGCTCTTTGTGTCTCTTGGTATCCGTTGACCTCTCTTTCTCTGTCTCTTTCTGTCTTTGTTTCTCTTTCTGTCCCTGTCTCTGTCTTTACCTTTGTTTCTCTGCCTCTCTCTAACTTTGGCTCTTTCTGTCTCTGTTTCTGTGGCTCTCTATCTCTTTTGTGTCTCTGTCTCTTTGTGTTTCTCTGTCTCACTGTCTCATCAGTTTTTTTCTGTCTTTGTCTCTATCTCTCTGTCTCTTTTTCTGTCTGTCTCTGTGTTTCAGTCTTTTTGTGTGTCTCTCTTGGTCTCTGTGTTTCTCTCTGCCACAACAATCTGAACCATGAAGACCAAAATAACAAAAACAAACAAAAAAACCCTTGCAACAGGCAAGGTAAAGTGAGAATGAACAGCAAGAAAATATCAGAGTTAGGCACATCCACATCTTTCTTTAGCTCTCCTTTTCTCTAAATAGCCTTCATAATTATAACAGTTAATTATCACATTGCTCTAATTAGCTCAGAAGATTCATGGATACATTTTTTCCATTGGTTACTTTTTTCTTACTAAAGTTTGATCTTCCAGGATAATAAATATTACCTCAAATTAGTGTAAATATCATTAAAAAAAGTAGACATTGTTTTATAAATCCAGCTGGTGCTCAGATGCTAATGATTACTATCACACCATTCACTGCCCTAGAAATTAAGGTAATAAATTAAGGGAACAGGATAAAATTGGAGAGTCTCCTACCACTGTCACTGTTTTAGTGTCCCTAGTGAAATGAAAGAAAAGATGGAATATTATGACATGAAATTTACTAGGGTTTAAATTAAAAGTTCTAAATTTGGTTCAATGAATCAACATAGTATGTATAAGATTAAGTGGTCATATTAGTAGTGATATTCCATGACCTAGTATTTTGTCCAAAATAAAAAAAAAAAATCTTGGAATTTTAGTGGATTAGAAACATCAGTAAATGGGTTCATAGGGCAGTCAAGGAAGTTACGGTGATCTTAAGAAGGACACAGTTTCAGAGTTTTAAGAAAGCAATCTGTTTTCTAATCTAGTCAAGTAATATCTGGATTACTAAATTCAGTTCTGGGTCCTGCATTTTCAGGCAATGACACTCTTTACTCACACTTGCTGAGAAGGTCTGGCTATATCTTGCCCTCAGGGCTTTAGAAGTATCCCTAAGGTATCTTTATTTATCACATGCTTTAATGTGAAGATGTCTTTAATACTGTGTTCTCTAGCCCCCATTGTAATGCATACTACCCAAAGTCAACTTTCAGTGATTAGTGTACAAGTGTCATTTAACTCATTAAACTTAATTAGCTGAAAGAAAGGTATAGAAACTCTAAAGATAGAAAAAAGCAAATGACATGTACCATTTTCCCAACAGGTGGATGTACTTAGTTCCCTACTTATCCCTCTCACTGGGAAGAAAGGGTTCAAACTTGAGGTACTTTCTTTAGTAGCATTCAACCCCACTAAATTTATTTCTGTATTCAGCATACCCAGTGGATAAATTGCCATAACTCCCTCTTAATTAACTTGGATCTATGCTGACTCAAAGGGCTCATTCAGCACTTGTAATGGTAACAGGAATTTGAAGATCTTCCCTGCACCTTAATAAGCCTATATTGAATTTGAGGACCTTTCCTGATTTGAAAATACACTCTGCCCCCTAAAAGGCTTCATGTCCTCTGCTGGAGCTGTGGTGGGAGGCTTGTTTTTTCGGGAAGGAACAACTTTTGTTACTTTGTAGTCAAGTTAGTCATAGAGGGTTGTGATGTTCTCTGACCCTGGAGAGGGCTGTATGTACCTCTGAGGCAAGGTTTTGCTTTGGGGCTCATTTTGGTAAGAGTTGTGTGATTTGGCCAGCAGAGACTCTGGGCAGCTGTTGAGCCCCCCTTGTGTTGAAAACCCAGATGTTGGTGCTTCTTTCTCTGGTGACTAACTAGGTATGAATGTAATGGTTAGCTAGAAGCCCTGTCTGCTGAATTTTGTTATTTTCTCTGTCTGCATTTTTGTCTGCTTGTAACTTCTGTTTGTGTTCTCTGAAATTCAGGGTGCTGACTTTTTCCCCTGAACCAAGTAAATGATATATGTTTGAGTGATTAAAATAAGATTGTTCACCCTTTTTGAGTTACTTTCCTTTAGAAAAGCAGATCAAAGAACCTGTGCTAGCAGCCATCCTGTGTATACTAGAGTGATTGCTGCTACAGTACTTTGCTCCTCATCATCTGACTTCTGCCAAATCTCAGCAGAGTTTACTATTCTATTGTTTTTTTTTTCTTTTTGGAAGGGGGAAGGCAGAGAAGTGGGGTTAAGTGACTTGCCCAAGGTCACACAGCTAGTGTTTAGTATCTGAGGCCACAGTTGAACTCAGGTCCTCCAGACTCCAGGGCCAGTGCTCTATTCACTACACTACCCAGTCATCCCTGACTACAGCATTTCTAACCATATGTCTTCTCGCCTTTCAAAACTCTTAAGGTAATAGCCATATCAAATACGTCCCTTTAATCAAAACAGTAAGGACCTAACATGACGAAGTAAAGAATATGTCTGCCTCAGCAGGTCAGGCTAGCAGCTTCTTCCCTTCCTGAGAATGACATCATATTTCTCTCCCCCAAAGATCAGCAAGGGTAGAAAATTAAAAATCAAAACCTTACTTTACACAGTTTGTTTTGAATGCAACCAATTTCTGGTTCACCAGCCAATTGATAGTCCTTTCTCTCAGTGGTTAATGGTTTGGAACCATTTCTAGAATGCTCCATATGCCACCCACCAGGAAATAGGGCCCATCCATTACATCCCTCCATGAACTTGGAGAACCAGGATCCCTAGACTCTTCCAAGTGGTCTGGCAGCAAATAGAGCAAACTGATCATACTCTGGAATGGAGTACCATGGGCCAAAACCTTGTCATAAGAGGAAGCACGTTGATAAACTGGAGAGTGTCCAGAGATAGACACAGGTTATATGAGAAAAAGTCAAGGAGAGTAAAGATATTTAGGATAAAGAAAAGAGGGTAAAGAAGGGCAGAGTGATGCTATCTGTGTGGAGGAGAGATCAGCCTGTTTTTTTTTACTCGACTGAGCAGAACCAGGAGGCATGGTGGAGCATTCCAAAGGGACAAATTTGGACTTAATGGCAGGAAAAAATGGTTTACAAAATGTAAATCAATAAGTCTTTGATAAGTGATTAATATATGCCAGTTGATGGTTGCTTGAATTTGTCTCCCCTCCCCCACCTCCTCTAGTAAAGGTTAGATAAAATTTTGCTAGGTTGTACCAAGGATTCCTCTTCACATAGGGGTGGAATTAAATGGCACCTGGAAGTCCAAATCCATTTTCTGTAATTCTGGTCATATCTCTGCACCTCACAGAAATCCATTCTGTATAAATTGTGCAGTGGGATACTCTTAGCAGAAAATATTTTGTTTTCAGGATAACTTTGCAGATGATTAATTGATGCAAAAATGCTTAACTAACACTCAACTTGCCACAGATTACATAAACTATTACCTTCATATGACTTCAGGTGAAAAACATCTTCCCTTCACCAAAATCTTTCACTTGAATCTAAATGTTTTTCAAATCAATTTTTAATGTGCATCTCATGAATATTTCAGGAATTTTCCATTAAGTGATTTGTCAGTAATAATAAGACAAATGATGAAATTTACAAAAAATTATCAGTCTTGGGGGCAGAGTCAAGATGGCAGAGTAGAAATAGGACTTCTACTGGGCTCCAGCTTCCACCTCCCCCAATTCGTATAAAAGGGGACTCTGAACAAACTTTGGAGATACAGAACCCACAAAATGACACAGAGAAGCTAGCATCCCACTGACAACAGTGCAGAACACTGGCTGGAATTGGCCAGCTCAGCTCTCTGGGAGCCAACCCCAGCCTGCACAAGCTGGAGGTTTTAGCCCAGGTCTGGCCTGACCAACCACCAGCTGGAGGAACTTCAGATCATCAGCAGCTGTGGCGCTTTCCAGAATTATCAATGCATAGATGCTAAGGACAAAGTGAGAGGTCAGTGCAGTGTGGACTTTGGGATCCAGTAGTCGGGAGTGCATTAGCTTTTGCCCCCAGGGAGAGAAGCAGCTGGGCACTGCATCCCTGCAGCCTCAGCCACATGTGTTCCTTCAGCCCCTGGCCTGCAGACTATAGGGGGACCAAGCAACCAGTCTGAGGAACAATCACTCTTGCTTTAACCTACTTTGATCTGAATTCCGGTCTAGGATGGAGGTCCTGGGTTGCGCGACTAGCTTGCCAGAGCATGTGGATGCTTCAGAGAAAGCACCCAACTAATAATTAGGCAGCTGAGAAAATTCCAGTATTTGGGACAGAAGCTCCCCTATCTGGTGGCAAGTGTCCAACTGTGGTAAAAACTCCAGGGGTCAAGTGATTGAATGGCTACATGAGCAGACAAAGGAAACAAAATAAACAGAGCAACCCAACTTTACACTCCTATTTTGGTGACAAAAAGCATCAAAGCATGGAACAGGAGGAAGACAATGAAGTCAGAACTCCTGTGCCAAAAGCTTGCAAGAAAAATATGAGCTGGTTACAGGCCAAAGAGGACCTTAAGAAGCAAATAAGAGAAGTGGAGGAAAAATTGGGAAGAGAAATGAGAACAATGCAAGAAAATTATGAAATAAGAGTCAACAGGATGACTGAAGAAAATAACACCTTAAACAATAGACTAACTCAAATGGCAAAAGAGGCTCAAAAAGGCAATAAGGAGAAGAATGACTTAAAATGCCGAATTTGCCAGATGGAAAAAGAATCAAGATGCTGTTATACAGATCCAAACAAATAAAATAATAGAAGGCAATGTGAAATATACAATTGGAAAAACCACTGACCTGGAAAATAGATCCAGGATTGATAATTTAAAAATTATTGGACTACCTGAAAGACATGCTCAAAGAAAGAACCTAGAAATCATCCTCCAAGAAATTCTCAAGGAAAACTACCCTGATGTTTTAGAACCAGAGGGAAAAATAAAGGTTAAAAGAATCTACCAATCACTTCTTGAAAAAGATCCCCAAAAGAAAACTCCTAGGAATATTATAGGCAGGTTCTGAAACTACCAGATCAAGGAGAGAATATTATAAGTAGCCAGGAAGAAACAATTTGAATATTGTGGAAACACAATCAGTATAACACAGGATCTAGCAGCTTCTACACTGAGGGATTGAAGGGCTTGGAATATGATATTCCAGAGGTCAAAGGGGCTGGAATTAAAACCAAGAAATACCTACCCAGCAAAACAGAGTATCATGTTTCAGGGGAAAATATGGTCTTTCAGTGGAATAGAGGACTTTCAAGCATTCTTCATGAAAAAACCAGAGCTGAATAGAAAATTTGACATTCATATACAAGAAGCAAGAGAAGCATGAGAAGGTAAACAGGGAAAAGAAATCATAAGGAACTTATCAAAGTTGAAATATTTACATTCCTAAATGGAAAAACGATAATTGTAACAGATAAAACTTTTCTCAGTATTAAAATAGTTGAAGGTAATACACACACATATATACATATATGTCTATATAAGAGGCTATATGAGCATATGGATATATATGTGAATGTGTGTATATATGTTTCCAGCTATGCATACATAGAGGGCACAGGACAAATTGAATAAGAATGGATGATACTTATGTGAAATTAAGAAGTGAGAGAGGTATATAATGAGAGTAGATGGGGTGAGACAGAATGGGCTAAACTATCTCATGTGAGAGAGGCAAGGGAAATGGTCACAATGGAGGAGAAGAACAGGAAGGCAAAAAGGCAAAACCAAATTCTCATTGAATACATACACACTAAATAGAGTATCTCACCCTACAAGAGAGTAGGTGGGGAGGGGATAAGAGGGGGCATGATGAAAGGGAGGGCAGGCTTGTGTGACGAGGGAAGTTGGAAGGGAATGAATCTGGAATTCAAAATTTTAAAATCAAATATTTAAAAAGAAAAAAATATATATACATGTATATATACACATACATATATACACATATATGTATATGTATATATATATATATATACACTATAGTTAATACTATTTTACATGTAATTGGGAAATAAGATACACAAGCACTGGGGCATAGAGATCCACCATTCCCTACTGGAAAAGTCGAAAGGGGTATGGAAGAAGATATGGAAGAGAGCAGATTTAAGGAGGGGATATTATGTGGGACTGCTTCTTTGGGGGGGTGGATAGGGGCAAAAAGGGGAAAAATTTGTAACTCAAAATCTGGAGGAAATGAGTAATGTAATCCAGAAGTTATTAAAGCATTTGGAAAAAAAGTTATCAGTCTTTTCTCTCTACCTCCAACCCTAAACTGGATATGTAGCTATGAATTAGTGATTGTAATTCATTTTCTTATTATGATTTCTATTTAATGAACTGGCAAAAAAATTACAAGGAAGCTTTTTGTATCTCAAAATCTTATTAATTTTATGTTTTCTGCAATTGGTGCAAAAAGTCATTAAGTTAATGAATCAAGGAAATAGAAGTGTTGACTAATTTAATTGTGTGATTACCAACACCATTTGTTTTAGGTACACAAACTCACAAAAGAAAAAATGAAATGCCTCCTGACAAACTTGTGTGAAATATGTTTTCCTTGTGGATACTGACTTTCTTCTTAGTTTATTTTCTAATTTTATTTGAGACCTGAAAAGCAGAGGGACTATGGAAATAATGGCTTTAGATTCCTTAGACTTTAAGTTGAATAATTAAAATTTGCATTTGCAAATTAAATTCATAGCAACAGCTTCCCAAACCTTATGCTCTGATAATGAAAGGGACTTTGGATTCTTATCTCTGAAATACTTAGCTCTTACTCTTTTTCAGATCTATATGCATTAGTACTAATCTCCACTTTTATTTAATATTGAGAGAGAAAACATTTCTCAGTTAGACTGACTCTTCAGTCAAATGGGGCAACATGTTCTTCCCTAGACAAATATTTCATCCTCTCTCTGGTCCTTCATAAATGCAACATAAGCCAATTTTGAAATGCATTCCTTTTTTATTTTACAATTATGTTTATTCAAAGAAGAGTTGATTTGATACTTCTTGCAAAAAATCTTTTTAGATCATTGTGTTCACTTAGGGGTCTTCCTTGGGGTTAAGATGAGGTAGATGGCCCCGAGAAGCTTTCTGGTGCTGAGATGCTAAATTTCTCTCTCTTTTTTTTTTTCATCCATTTTGTTATAATCCGAGAGTTTCTGATTGAGGTAAATTTCTGATGACCGATATGTCCAAAGTTGCAGTATGGAATGTGCAGTGTTTTTTTTTTTTCCTATTCTGATGATCTATTACTAATGCTTGTCCACTGCTCAAGCATTAAAAGCAAAACCCAAGCAGAACATCTGAGTGGCCTTATAGAATAATGAGCCTTTGCAACAATGCCCTTGCTAAGCCATGTTGAGGCAAGAAGGTGATATGGTGATTAGAACAGTGAATGTGAAGTCACAAAGGCATGGGTCTGAGACAATTTGTCTAAGATACATAATTGTGTGACTGTGAGCAAGACATTTATCCCATTTCAGTCTCCATTTCCTCATCTGTAAAATGGGAAGAATTAATAGTAGCTAACTCACAGGGTTGTTGTGAAGATCAAATAAGACAAGGAAGGAAGGAAATTATCATGCAGGTGCCTACTATGTGCTATGACCTGTGCTGAGTGACTTACAAATAGTACAGTAAATTAGTGATCCCAATGACCCTTAGAGCTAGGTGTTCTTTTAATACCCATTTTATAGATGAGGAAACTGCAGCATAGATAAAGCAATTTTCCCAGGACCATTTGGACAGTAAGGTTGTGAAGTGGGATTTGAAATGAGATCTCCCTACCCCCAAACCCAGAACTGTATTGTGCCACCTCCCTGTCAAAGTAGAAAGTTTTCAATTTTTTTTTTTTTGCCTTTTGGAGGGCAATTGGGGTTAAGTAACTTGCCCAAGGTCACATGGCTAGGTTTTTTGTTTGTATGCTTTAAGTGTCTGAGGATGGATCCGAACTCAGGTCTTTCTGACTCCAGGGCTGGCGCTCTACTCACTGTGCCACCTAGCTGCCCCAAGTTTTCAATTTTTAAAGCACAACATAAAGGCTAGCTATTTTCCTTAGTAAACCCTAATATGATCTTCCTCTAGCTTCTAAATAGTTATAATAATTAAGTTATATGCAGACCTATTCTATACACCACGTATTGTTAAGTGCCTTCTACATGCCAGTCTCTGTGCTGAGCGCTAGAGATACAAAGGAAAAGTAGAATCACCCCCTGCTCTCCAGAAGCTTACGGTTTAGTGGGTTCTAAACGTCTTTGGAGATCACAGATAAACATTATATACAGAGTAATTTTAGATATGAGATAAACAAACTAGGGCTTCAAGTAAGTGTGGAAACTTGGAAAAAAGCTTATTGTCTCCTGAGCAGCATCGTGGTATTTTTGGACCTGGTATTTGCCTTGGAATCATGAAAGCTTGGGCTCAGATCCCCCTTCCAATGCTGGCTTTCTCTGTGAACCTGGGCAACCTCTCAAATGTTCTCTAGATCAGTTTCTTCATCTGTATAATGGGGTAAGATTATAAGATCCCTTCCAGTTCTAAATTTAAGAATTATTCATCTTTTTTTCTTTCTTTTTAAAATAAGTTATGTATTTGCTTTTAGCTTATAACATTTCACTCCACAGTTTCTTGAATTTCATTTTCCTCTCCCTTTCCTATCCCTTCCTGTTTTCATGGCGGCATGCAATCAAGTATAGGATCTACAAATACCTTCACATTACACATTAGTCAGGTTGTAAAGAAGGATTATAACTGATAGAATGAGCAATGGGAAAGAGGAAAATGAAACAAAAGAAAACACGAAAAAAGAAAGAGAAAATTTGCTTCAACCTGCATTCAAACTCTGTAGTTCTTTCTCCGGATGTGGATATCTCTTTCCATCATGAGTCTTTTGGAGTTGTCTTATTACCATACAATGCTGAGAGGAGCCCAGTCTATCAAAGTTAGTCATCACACATAGATTTTGTCTGTAATTGTGTACAAAATTCTGCTGGTTCTGCTCTTCTCACTCAATATCAGTTTGTATAAGTCTCTCCAGGTTGTTATGAAGTCCATCTGCTCCTCATTTCTTATAGCAAAATAATATTCCATTGCAATCTTATACCACAACTTGTTCAGCCATTCCGTAATTGATAGGAATCCCCTTGATTTCCAATTCTTTGCCCCCACGAAAAGAGCTGCTATAAATATTTTTTGTACATATGGTGCCTCTTACCACTTCTATGATCTCTTTGGGATACAACCCTTTAGAAAAAATGGTATTGCTGGGTCAAAGGGTATGACATTATTTATAGACTTTTGGGCATAGCTCCAGATTGCTCTCCAGAATGGTTGGATCAGTTCACAACTCCACCAACAATGCATTAGTGTTCCAATTTTTCCACATCCTCTCCAGCATTTATAGCTTTTCTGTTTTGTCATCTTAGCCAATCTGACTGGTGAGATGTGGTACCTCAGATTTGTTTTGATTTGCATTTCTCTAATCAATAGTGATTTAGAGCATTTTTTCATGTTCTTATAGATATCATTAACTCCATTCTCTGAAACCTGCCTGTTCATATCTTTTGACCATTTATCAATTGAAGATTGACTTGTATTCTTATAGATTGGACTCAGTTCTCTGTATATTTTATCAGAGGCCTTTATCACAGACATTGATTGTGAAAATTATTTCCCAATTTTCTACTTCCCTCTTACTCTTGGATACATTGGCTTTATTTATACATAAACTTTTCAATTTAATGCAATTAAAATGATCCATTTTGCATTTCATAGTGTGCTTGAATTCTTGTTTGGTCATAACATCTTCCCTTCTCCATAAATTTGCCAGATAAACTATTTCTTGCTCCCCCACACTGCTTACAATCTGAGCCTTTTTACCTAGATCATGAACCCATTTCAACTTGATTTTGGTATATAGTATAAGATATTGGTCTATGCCCAGATTCTGCCATAATATATTTCAGTTTTCCCAGCAGTTTTTGTCAAATAGTGATTTCTTATGCCAATAACTGGGGTGTTTGGGTTTATCGAATAGTAGATTACATGGACTGCTGAGTCTCATGTGACCAGTCTATTCCATTGATCCACTACTCTATTCCTCAGTCAGTACCAAGTAGTTTTGATGACTACTGCTTTATAATACAGATTAAAATCTGGTATGGCTAAGCCACCTTCCCTAGCATTTATTTTCATTATTTCCCTTGATATTCTGGGCCTTTTGTTCTTCCAGATGAATTTTGTTATTATTTTTTCTAGATCTATAAGGAATTATTTTGGTAGATTGATGGAAATGGCACGAAATAAGTAATTTCATTTAGGTAAACTTGTAATTTTTATTATATTATCTCGACCCAGCCATGAGTAACTGATATTTCTTTTTTTTTCCAATTAGTTAGATCTGACTTTATTTGTGTGAAAAATATTTTGTAGTTGTGTTCATATAGGTCCTGGGTTTGTTTTGGCAGGTAGATTCCAAAATATTTTATAATGTCTACAGTAATTTTAAATGGAATTTCTCTTTCTATCTTTTGCTGTTGGATTTCATTAAAATATATATATGAATGCCAAGGATTATTGGGGTTTATTTTATATGCTGCACCTTTGCCAAATTTATTTATTGCCTGAAGTAATTTTTTACTTGTTTCTCTAGGATTCTCTAAGTATATCATGATACCATTTGCAAAGAGTGACAGCTTAGTCTTCTCTTTGCCTAATTTTATTCCTTCAATTTCTTTTTCTTCTCTTATAGTTACTGCTATCATTTCTAGTACCAAACTGAATAAGAGGAGTGATAGTGGACATCCTTGTTTCACCCAGATCTTATTGGAAAAGCTTCTCGCTTATCCCTGTTACATATAATATTTGCTGATGATTTTATATAGATACTACTTGTTATTTAAGGAAGCCTACATTTATTCCTATATTTTCTAGCATTTTTAATAGAAATTGGTGTTGTATTTTGTCAAAAGCCTTTTCTGCATCTATTGAAATAATCATATGGATTCTGCTGGTTTTGTTGTTGAAGTGATCAATTATACTGATAGTTTTCCTAATATTGAACCATCCTTGCATTACTGGAATAAATCCTACCTGATCAAAATGCATTATTCTCATAATAAGTTGCAATAGTATTTTTGATAATATCATATTTAATTTTTTTACATCTATATTCATGAGGGAAATTGGTGTATAATGTTCTTTCTCTGCTTTGTCTCTTCCTGATTTAGGTATCAGCACCATATTTGTGTCATAAAAATAACATGGTAGGACTCCTTCTCCTCTAATTTTACCAAACAGTTTGCAAAGTATTGGAATCAATTTTTCTTCAGTTGTTTGATAGGATTCACTTGTAAGTTCATCTGGCCCTGGAGATTTATTCCTAGGGAGTTCATTGATAGCTTGTTCAATTTCTTTTTCTGAGATGGAGAGTCTAAGTAATTTACTTCCTCTTTATTAATCTGGGCAATTTATATTCTTGTAAATATTCATCCATTTCACTAAGATTTTCAAATTTATGTGCATACAATTGGGCAAAAATAATTCCTAATTTTTGTGTTAATTTCCTCCTCATTGGAGGTAGATTCACCTTTTTCTCTTTTGAAACTTGAAATTTTGTTTTCTTCTTTCTTATCGTATTCACTAGAATTCTATTGATTTTATTGTTTTTTTTTTTCATGAAAACTGCTCTTACTTTTATTTATTAATTCAACAGTTTTCTTAATTTCAATTTTATTAATCTTTCCTTCGGTATTCATTATTTCTAATTTAGTATTTAATTAGCAATTTTCAATTTGTTCTTTTACTAGCTTTTTCAGTTGCATGCCCAATTTATTGACCTCCAAACTTGTATCTGCAGACTTCCTTGACTGTGCTAAGGCACTGGGTTTCTGGTGTTAGTACTCGCTGACTCCACCCCATGGGCTTCAGGATCTCCTGCTGGTCTGATGAGATTGGGCTTGTTAGGATGCCTCCCACTCTTCACTTCAGGCTCAGCAAAGCGTCACTCATTGTGTTCCTTTAGGACTCCTAAACTTGCCACTGGTTCCACTAATTCAGGACTTTATACTGGGTCATGAAATAATCTCTGGGCTTTCAGGGTTGGGTAAAGGGATTAGAGCACTAAGGTTTATTCTACCATCTTGGGTCCTGGAAGTTCAGGTAGGTGATTTTTAAACATCCAGGCTGTGGGCCCAAGAGCTTTTTTGGTTTGTTGTTTTGTTTTTAATGGGACTTGGCATGTATGACTTGGCTTATCTTTATCATTTTGGAAAGTTTTCCAAGCTTATAAAAAGTGATGCCCATAAAAGAAAGCAGGACCACGACAACAAGAGATACCATGACTATGAGAATGGAAATTAAAATTCTTAGAAATTATAGTCACCAGTTCTCATATAATTTGATGAGATGAAGAAGAACCTCCTTATTTTCTGGCGACGGATAGGGAACTATGTGTGGGCAACAGTGCATATAATACTGAACACATACATCGAGTTGATTGGTTTTACTCGAATCATTTTCTTTGTGGTTGGAAATGTGTATTTTACATGGGATTTATTGTAATGTATAAGCAAAAAAGCATAGATAGAACATTATATAAAGAAAAATGATTAAAGGAGGAAAGGAAGGAAGGAAGAAGAGACAGAGGGAGGAGTGGGGAGAAAGAAAATGAAATGGAGAGACTAAGGGAAGAAGGCACAGGAAAAAGAAATGAAAAAAAGGAAAAATGGAAGGGAGGGAGAGAGGAAGGGAGAAGGAAGGGAGGAAAGAAGGCAGGGTGTGAAGGAAGAAAAAATAAGTGAAAATAGGTTGAAGGAAGAGAAAGGAACAGAGAGAGTCAGAAAGGGAGGGAGGAGGAAGGAAGGAAGACAAAGAAAGGAGGAAGGGAAAGAGGTTGAGAGGAAGGAAAGGAAGAAGGGAGAATGAAAGGGAAATATTAAGGAGAGCATCTTTTCCAGGCGTTGAACGGTTTTGTCTTCTTTTCATTTTTTTAACAGTAAATGATGCAAAGAGTAAGTCTAACTCCCTGCCTTTTTTTCTCTCACCATAACTATGTAATTTTCACAACATTTAAAAAAATCCATTTTCCAGGCTTTTTTTAGCCTTGCATATTAAGTTCTAATTTATAGAACTATATTTCAAGTGTATTATTAACATGAAAAACCATTTGTGCAAAATATTAATAGCTGCTTTTTATACTAGAGAAAAGTAGAACTAAACTGTACACCCAAAGATTGAGAAATGGCTAAATAATTTAAGGAATATTAATGAAATCAGACATTATTTTTCTATGAAGAAGATGAATCTGGAGGGGGAGGAGCAGATTTGGAAGAAGACTGGATCTGAAACCAAAAGATTCAGGATTAAGTCCTGGACTAAATATTTATTAAAATTGCATTACTTTAGATGGGTCATTAATGATTTCTGGGGCTCATCTTGGTCCTCTGAAACTTTAAGATTTAGACCTTGTCATCTTTAAGGCTGGTTATTTCTTGATCTGACATGCTGCCTTCCAAAGTGACTTCAAGCCTTAAATGCCTTCAACAATTGTTATGCACTTTCTCTTCTATCCTATACCATACCTTGAAACTCCTATTTATCATTTCCTACTCTCTCTTCCTTTAGTTAGTCACAAGGTGGAGCAAATAACAAGTATAAATTGCTTTGAAAATGTTAAAGCACCATATAAATGCCAGTTACTAATATTACCATCACCCTCACCACCAGCACCACCAGCAGCACTACTACTACTACTACTACTACTACTACTACTACTACTACTACTACTACTACTACTACTACTACTTTTGCTGCAACACCTACTGCTACTACTTCTAATTCTCTGTTCCTCAGTTTCCTCATCAGGAGAATGAATTGGAGGTTACTTCCATCTCTAAATCCATAATCCTCTCATCCTGTAATGAAGATCCCATCAAGGTAACAAGACCCCATTGATAAAGAAGCACGTTTGGAAAGGGAAACACAACATAAAATTCATGTTTGTTCTCATTTGGTTAATATGCATATTCTATTATTGTTATATTCAAAAAAGTAATTAGTTCAAATTCCAAGGATGTATTTGAATTAATTCACATTCTGTTCAAATGTTTCTTTGTTTTTTGATTCATTGAGAGAGTTAAAAGCATTATCATAATATAAATGAAACAGAAATATGTTATCATTCAAGAATCTGTGATGTTCTTAATTTGCATTCTCCCTTACCAATACATATTGTAGCTTCCTCCTAACTTCTATTAGAATGGAAACTTCCATGAAACTTTTATTCTTTCCTTTGTCTCTCCTGTAGCCAATACAGTGGCTGAATAAAGTTAATAAAGTACTTAAGAAATGTTGGAAGTGCTGTTTGTTGTCTTAAAGAGATACTGCATCTTACAGATTCATCACCCTCTAGAGAACAGGGTAATGAGCCTCTCCACACTTATGCGGGCAGCCCACAGACATGTCGTTCATCACCTGCAGAACTTGAAATCTTTCCAGCTTCAAGTTAGTTAGTCTCTACCCAAGCCTGAGGTCAGTTGGCAGAGGGAGAAGAGAGGAGGGGCACAGTGTGTGGAGAAGAGGGGAAAAGAAGGGGAAAGAAGGAAGACGGGGGAAGGCAGAGGCATTCTAAGCACACTGTGCATTTCTGTTGATGATTATATTCCTCTCATAGGGAAAAATTGTGTGTGTCTACATAAGCATATCCATATACATACACATATACTCCATATGTATATGTGTATGCATGCATACATGTATATATGCATGCACATGTGTATAGAAATACATACATGCACGTGTGTATATGCATGTGTGTATTGTACACACTATATGCATGCATATGTGCATATATACATATAGGCATATGTGTGTATGTATGTATGTATGTATATATGTATACACATACATACACATACATGCCTAGAGCTAGTGGGGATCCCAGAGAGCAAGTGCTCCAAGCCCCTCTTTTACGGAAGAGGAAAAACTCAGGGAAATTAAGGGAAGGATAAAGATTAGGAACCAAATCACTCAATTCAAAATATAGCACTCTTTATATTAAGCTATGTATAGTGTGCGTGACTATAGACAAATGAATTCATTTTTCTGCCCCTCAATCTCCTCATTTAAAAAATAGAGGAGTTTGGATGACCTGATACATGAGAGCAATCATACTACTAGTTCTATTTCTCATAGAGATTTTTAAAAAAGGAAAGGACAAGGGCCTCTCTGAACACAAATATTGACTGCAGAATTTGTGTGTGTGTGTGCACATGTGCGTGCGTGTGTGTGTGTGTGTGTGTGTGTTGGCAAATATTTGGAAATTGAAGCCATGCCCAACAATTGAGGAATGACTGAACAAGTTATGACATATGATTGTGATGGAATGCTATTGATGTATAAGAAATGATTAGGGAATGGTTTCATTAAAACAAACAAAAAAAGCCATGTCAACACCTATATAAACTGATGTGAAATGAAGTGAGAAGAACCAGGACATCATTGTGCACAGTAAAGGCAATGTTATATTTATAATCAATTGTGAAAGACTTGCATCATTATATGAGATAGGACTAATATGAGAATAGGTTTTGCCTGATTTAAAATGTAGAACTAATATCATTTTACTTGCCTCCTCAGTAGGTGGGGGTTGGTTAGTAGGAGGGAGGGAAGGAATTTGGAATTGAATTTTAAAAGAAAAAAATGTTAAAAATAAATAATTTTTAAAAGAAAAACACCATCTCCAAGAATTCTTCCAGCTGTAAAGTCATAATCCTACTTAGCTCTGAGAATTACAGAATAGAACCAAAGCATATGTTAGTGTCAGAAAGTGCCCAAATTGCCCAGGAAATCCTTCAGTCCAAACCCTGAACTTTTGATTAGGAAGAGGGTAAGGATGGCACAAAAGAGTGAAAACTTAAAGAAAAATGTTATGTTTCAAAGATTGTCCTAGACTGTGACATTTTAGCTCCAAAAATCAGGGGAAATGTCAAAATTTTATAAAACTTATCTCCAAAGCATGGCAACTTACATTTTTTTTTTTGACAACAGGAAGAGGGAGAATTTGATAGTAGCAGTATGGGGTAGCAGATAGACAAGCAGACATGGAGTAAGGAAGTTATGATTTAGAATATATAACTTACTAGCTATGTGAACTTTATCAAAACATTTAACCTTTCTCTGCCTCAGTTTCCTCATCTTGTAAAATAAAGATAACAATAGCACCTATTTCAAAGCATTGTTATAAGGATCAAATGAGGAAAATCATATTTATAGTCCTTTGTAAAACTTTAAACACAATCTAAATGCTGGCTAATATTATTATTATCTCTGAGCCTCAGATTCCTCATCTGTACAATGGTGCCTGCAGAGAACGATCTCAGACTTAACACAATTTCTGCGTAGCATCTTTCCCACTAAGTTGCCATCCAAATGTGGCATAGCTGCTGTATGAGTTGGTCTTAGCTGCTGATGGCCTAGGCCCCTTAGGTGACTTCTGGATCATCAGGACTCTGCTGGATCAGCTGGTTAAAACCCCTATCATGGCATCTTCTCAAAGACATTCTTGTGACTCACTCTCATGACCTTTCTAAGTTCTGAAGATCATAGCCATCTCTGCTTCATGAGGTAAAGAAAGGAGGCTGGTATTCAAGGGCCATAGGTCAGGTTTTGATGGGGCCAACCTGAGGTTTCTCCCCTTACATCATCATCATCTCTGGTCTCTCACAGGAATAATAGAAGGCAGCAATGACTCAGCCCAAAAGGGGCTATCTCTAGCTAACAACTGTCTTTGGAATATAGCCTTTTCAATCTCTGCAGCCAATCAAAGATACTTTCCATATCACATGGTTAGCAGGCCAGAAACAATTAGAGAATATTTGTCCATTCTCTAAATCTCTCCAAGGGAGTTTAATTATATGCAATTATGCCCTTTTTGGAAGCCAGATACCTAGTTTTTTCAAAGTAGTGGATTGCACCAATCAAACCTGCTATTGAATGCTCACAAATGCCCCCCCCCCCATTTCAAAAAGTTTGAAAATGATAAAGACCTATAAAGACAAGAGCTGTGATATCATATGTATCTTCTCCTTCCACCCCCAATGTTTAAAGACTAATTAAAGTCTGCATGCCTTCTGTCTGAAGATTAGCCTCGTGAAGTCCAGAAGGACCCATAACTTGGCTAAAATCATATTCTCCTTCTCCTCCTCCTGAGGGGCTCACTATATTGGGTAGATTTGGCACTTTACTACAGCTCAGCTCTCTGAGAACAAACTCCTCCTTAGACTCCCAAATACCATGGATTACCCCCACATAGCCCCATAACAAGTGAGAAAGGTTCGATCCATAAGAGAGGATGTCATACTCAGACCAACAACATCATGGAACCACAAATCGGTATTATTAAGGTATTTACTTCTCCAACACCATTTGTAGAACTTGTTCTTTTCTCTTCACTGAGTATCTGTGAAAATTCCTACTCTTCACATTGACTCATCCTATGGTGGACCATCTTTTCTTAAAGAAGTTTAATTTACAAAAAGCCTTTTATCATGGCAGTGTAGAAGAGGATATTATTTCAATTATTCCAATTCATTAGGAGCAAAATAACAGATTAATTTTAATAAGTCTTTCAGACATACTTTGTTTCCTCCTACAAACACATTTATAACCATTTATTATATCCAAATTGAATTAGCATTGTCTGGCACTCTCTGAACTGACCTTTCTTTGCAAACTCATAAATGCAATATGATTTCTTAATAGTTAAATTTGGGGTCTGAGTGGAGGAATTTTTAACACCATCAAAAAATTTCACACTTTTCATTTCTCTTTCAAATGGAAAAACTGAAGTACTTGCCCAGTGTTCTGGTGGGACACAGTGGTAATTGTATTAGTGAGGATAAGCCTGGTGGATAACTTGAGCTCAGGAGGTCTGAGCTGCAGTAGGGCAAAAGTCAGTCAGGTGATTGCATCAAGTCAAGCACCAATATAACGAGCCCCTTAAAAGGAGGGTGAAGGGTAGGGAGAGGGTCACCAGGCTCCCTACAGAAAGATGAACCAGCCCAGTTTAAGGAAACAAAGTAGGTTAAAACTTCTGTGCCAATCAGATGTGAATGACCACAAAAATTCTAGATCTAGTGAGACCCTAGTATCAAAACAAATAAGTCAAAAATCAAATAATGTCAACTGTATTCCAAAGAACACAAACCTGCTACAATGGAAGTATTTAAAAGTTTTGTTTTTAAAAACCTAGCCATGTAACCTTGGGCAAGTTACTTAACCCCAATTGCCCTAAAGGGGCGGCTAGGTGGCGCAGTGAGTAAGAGCGTCGGCCTCGGAGTTGGGATGACCCGAGATCAAATCCGGCCTCAGAAAATGAGCACCCACGCATAAATAATGACTAGCCGTGTAACTTGAGCAAGTTATTTAACCCCAATTGCTTAAAAAAAAAGTTTTGTTTTTAGATTAAAAAAAAAAAACTAAATAAAATTTCCCCATGATCTCTAAGAAAATATACTGATTTCCCTATCTGTGTAGATTTTTTTCCACCACCTTGATTTCCTCCCCTGTTACAAAGTACAAGAAAATACCAATTTCCTTCTCCCCCTTCCTCCCAGATCTCAGATTGATAGGGAGAATGCCCTTCAGTAGTATACTGCCCAGGAGTCTATTTGTCCTTATCATTTTTCTTGTCAAGTGCCCAATTGTCCTTGAGAAGTATACTAGGAGAGATACTGTTTTTATGCTGCTAGAAAGTGATGTTGGGACAATATTGAACCGATTTTCTTATGTGTTCTCTTCTCCAAGCTGTTGTTGAATTATTTCAGTCATATATGACTCTCTGTGACCCCATTGGGAGTTGTATTGGCAGAGATACTGGAGTGGTTTGCCATTTCCTTCTCTAGCTCATTTTACAGATGAGGAATTGTGGCAAACAGGGTTAAATGACTTGCCCAGAGTCACACAGCTATTAAATGTCTGAGACCAGATTTGAACTCGGGAAGGTGAGTCTTCTTGATTCCAAGCCCAGGGATCTATCCACTTAGCTGCCCTCAGAGCTTCTAGATCAAAATAGAAGGAAATTGTCATTCTTTGAATCAATCCAAGCATATATCAAGTTATTACTATGGTCCAGGCACAGTGCATAGTGTTGGGCAAAGATAGACAAAAGCAATCTCTGCCTTTGAGCACCTCACCATGTATCAGAGCAGAAAACACAGATATGCAAAATCCTGTTAGTAGAATTTATTTCTCAAGTCTGGGGAAAATATAAAGACTTGTCAGGCCCATGTGGTTTCTTCCACTGTTGCTTTAGGGAGTTTATATTCAATGAAAATTAAAAGGACAATCACAATTGTTCTGAGCCTCTAGTGAGGAACATTTTGAAATGCTTTGCCAGAGAAGCATTTGGCTCTTTCTTAATTTACATTTATTTCTTTCTAACTCCCTTACCTCTTTATTGTTGTGAGAAAAAAAAAAAAATTAGGTGACTGGAAAGATTTAGATAAACCTTCCCTGCAAGCCATTAGCAACTGCACCTTTGTTCTAGGGCCTTTCATTTGGCGACTCTCCCCTATGTATCATGTCTATATGTGTTTGTAAATACTTGTTTCAGGCTGTCTCTGTCATTAGACTGTGAGCTGCTTCTCAAGGATAGTAGATACTGTCCTTTGCCTTTCTTTGCCTCCCCAGTCCTTAGCACTATGCCTGGGATGTTGGTGCTTAATACACACGTTGATTGATTGGCTGATGGAAAGAAGCAGCTACAGTGCAGAAATTTCCTGGAAGGGAATTTGAGGAAAGATCAAGCCTTTGTTTGGAACTTCCTTCCAAAGTCTTTGAGGTGGGGGCATAGCCATGAGCCAAGACTGCTCCAAGGTGGGCAGGGCTGAAAGCCTTCCTTGATTTCTCCTTTCTCTGCCACACTTCAGTGCCACTTGCTCTTTCTCTTTTCAGGTTGTCCCTTTGCTTTTGATTCTTAGCAGGTTATTTCTTGAGGTTCTCACTCCTTCCTTTTCACTGTTGGCCCCCACAAAACTGTTCCCTGGTTCAAAATTTGCTCCTATGTGGATTTAGTTTTCTCTAGCATGACCAAGTCTTTCCCTTAATCAGAACAAACTTTCTGTTGCACCTAATTGAAATGTCTTTGATTTCAGACGTTTGAAGGCCTTGTTCACACCTAGTTCAAATTGATTGATTCCATCAGAAAGTGTTCTTAACTGATGAAGGAAATGACTTTTAAGCTGGATGATGGAATCAATAGATGTTCACTGTCTGCACGGAGATAAAGAGATAGAAACAAGATGCACATGATTCAAAAACAGTTTGGCAGGCAAGATTCTCGAGAATGGAGGAGAGTGGAGCAGTTCATAGCCCAAAAGGAATGAATGGACAGGATTGTCCTGCTTGGGATGGAATTGTGGATCTGTCCTAGAAGAAGAGACTCTTTCCATATAATAGATAAAAGGGTTAAATTTGAATTCGGAACAGCTGTTTTCCAAACCCAGAAAGGTTATTTACTTAAAGACTTGTGACATTGAAGAAGTCATTTAATGTCTTAAGGGCCCAGTTTCCTTGTCTGTAAAATCAGGAGGTCAGAGTATGAGATTTTTTTTGTCTTTATTAATTTGTTTACTTTTAGTTTACAAGATTCAATTCCATAATTCCTTGAGTTTCAAATTTTCTTTCCCTCCCTCCCCTACCCCCCTACTCCCCCCAACCACAACGGCATACAATCCAGTATAGGATCTTCAAATACTTTCACATTGGACATTAGTCAGGTTACAAAGGCAGGTTGTACTAGCTGGAATGGAAAATGGTAAAGAGGAAATAAAGCCAAACAACAAAAAGAAAGAGGTCAAGTAGTTTGCTTCAATCAGGATTCAAACTCTGTTCTTTCTAGTTCTTTCTCTGGATGTAGACATCTCTTTCCATCATGAATCTTTTGGAATTGACTTATATCACTGCATTTCTGAGAAGAGTCCAGTCTGTCATAGTTGGTCATCAGATATATGTTGTGTCTGTGATTGTATACAGATTTCTCCTGGTTCTACTCTTTTCACTCAGCATCAGTTTGTATAAGCCTCTCCAGGTAAATATGAAGTCCATCTACTCCTCGTTTATTATAACACAATCGTATTCTATTACATGCATATATCACGACTTTTTCAGGTAGACTATGAGATTTCTGAGTTCACTTCCAGCTCCAAATCTATGATATACTATCCCTATCTCTTTTAGTATCTCCTATGGGGCACTTCCCCCAACTTGCCACTTACAAGTTTTTCTAGTTAGATAAATCCAACTATGCTGTTTGTAAAACTTTATGTTCATTCTACCATGTTATCCTCTCAAAAGGCACATAGGAACTTGAAGTATTATTAGTTCTGTATTACAGATGGGAAAACTAGATAAGTTAAGTGACTTGCCCATCACCTATAATCAGCCAATACTAGATATGGGATTTCAGCTCAGGTTTCTCAGGATTCAGGAGAAGGATGGCATCCCCCCATGCCAACTTGTACTTTTCAAGGCATTCTTCTAAACTTTGGATCTTAGACATTCCAAAATCTGGCACCTGGATTAATCATTCTCTGAAAATTGCTCTTTCCCAAGTTACCAGCGAACTTTTAATTTCAGAAGCTAATGGCTTTTTTTAAAATTCTCATTCTTTGCAACCTTTTAAAGCCACACATGAGCAGCTTTCCAGAGGACCGCTGCCATGAATGGCTTTTCAACGTTATGATTACATAGTATAGTAAACTGTCTATTCATTAACAAATCAGAACAAAACATTCATAGAAAATCAAAATATAGCATTCACAATGTTACAACTTATCATAAAAAATCAAAATACAGCATTTACCATGTCACAACTCAACAGCTTATCACTAAAATGTCCACATAGTTTTTACCAAAGTGGTCACATAGTCTTCAACAAAGTACAATAATTTCATAATTCAATCATCCTTAAGGAGGCTTCTTAAGAGACACAAAGTACAAAAGGTCAAAGTCCTACACCCATGGGCACAATAAGTTCCAAATCAGTCACTATTCAGTCATCAGTCACTACTCAGTCCTCAGTCACTACTTAGTACCCTCTTAAGGGGTAGTGAGAAATACATAGGCCATTTTCCCCTCAGTCACAAGTAAGTTACAATTTCATCAGTAACTACTCTGTATCCACAGAGAGGTCTTTTCATCTTGACTCGAGGCAGGCTTTCAGCTTCCATGGTCACTCTTCCATGATCCCAGCTCCTTGCTGAATCTACCCAACTGCCATCTGAGTTCAAAGGCAGATAGCTACTAGTTCCTTGTCCAGCTCTCTGTGTAGGTCCTGCTAAATATTGAAGTTCACAGTGTCTAGTCCACCTCAATTACTTCAAAGTTTCTGTTCCTGGGGAGAGAAAACCTAAAAAAACCACAGACAGACAAAATACCAGTACCACAGTAATACTTCCTCTGGCAGCTCCAGCTGGTGCTTGGAAGCCTTCAGTAACTCCATTCTCAAAATTAAAATCACTTTCTCCCATTCTCAAAATAAAAATCACTTTCTCCATGGAAATTCCAGTCCAGCAGCAGCAGCTCAGCCTTCAAATGCTTGTTGAGAGAAATTTGGTTTCTCTCTCTCTCTCTCTCTCTCTCTCTCTCTCTCTCTCTCTCTCTCTCTCTCTCTCTCTCTTTCTCTCTCTCTGCAGCAGCAGCTGCTCTGCCTCCATATGCTTGTTCCAAGAAGTTCTGACTGTCCATCTTGTGCTCTTCCTTATATATGGTACTACCTTCTCCCTGTTCAGCCCCTTCCTATCATGTCAGCAACAGGAGTTCCCTGTTCAGCCCCTTCCTGTTTTGTCAACAAGGGTGATTCATGCCCTCTGCTTCTTTAACAGAGGCTTAATTTGAAACTATGGGCTAAGTACCTGTCAGCTTTCCAATACAAAGGGATCTTCAAATTCCATTACAATTACAAACCTCTCTGTAGTATTTTAAAATATTAACCACCCTATTGTTCTGGATACACTAGCCATGACTGAGTTTTCTTCCCTTCTTATCTAGATCACCACATATGTCATCCCCACCATCTGACTTTTACCTCAAGGCTCTGTGATGGACCCTCTTCTCTCTGTATGCTATTTGACTTGATGTTCTCATCAGCAGTAATAAATTTAACTATCATCTCTGTACTGATAAGTGCCAGACCTTGATTTCTAGGTTGCACCTTTACTCCTGAATTCAGATGAAGGATGACTATTAGCTATTCTGTACATCTTATTTTCCCTGATTGAATGTAGGCTCCTTGAGCTTCCTGACTGTATAATGGGATCTCATATGATATGTGAAACAAACATAACAAGACAAGGCTTAAGAAATGAAGCTAGGCAAAGGAGAAATGGGCCACCTCAGAAGATAGTGGGTCCTTCATTGCCAAAGGACTTCAAACAACAGTAGAAGGATCACTTCTCTAATGTACTGTAAAGGGGATTCATATTATTATTATATGACCTCCTTGGAGGCTATGGACAACCTCCAAAGTCCAGTGTAACTTTGAAGATATTTTACTTTATGATGTTTGATAAGTATAAAAAATAAAATCAAAGCAATATATCATATCCTTATATTATAGGCTCATCTCATGTTCTTGGGCAGTATAGCATCATCTCAATCATTTCCTTTTGCTTTTTCTAAATTTATGTTTACTAATTTGTGCCATATAGAAGTACTTTACACTGTCCCATACACAAATTATGATAGCTCACAGTGAGCAGAGGTAGGTCATGTGCTGCTTTGACAAGTCATCAAACAGATAATGTCAGTGCTAAAAGATGAATCATACCATAGAATGTGGAGTGTTCAAGATGGGAGACAATGCTTAGAACTCCAAACATTGAATGTTAGAGTTTTGAAGCCTCCTAGAACATGGGATACTTGTATCCAGTTTGACTTTAGAACATGAAATGTTAGAATTGGGAGAGACATCTAGCTTTGACTTGTAGCCCAGCCATGACAGGACCTCACCACCTCCTGGGGAAGCCCATTCCTTTAGGCACCAGACAAATTCTTAGGGAGTTCCCTATTTTACAATACATAGATCTATTTTTTCTTTTTGCATTTTTAAATATAAGTCATAATTCCACCCTCTGAGTGGAAGTACAGCACATTTAATCTTGCTGCAACAATACAAAACAGGCTTCCAAAAATTTGAAGATATCTCAAACAATTCCAGACTTTCTTTTTGAGCTTAAATATTATAAGTTCCAACTAATCCTCTAATACCAATCATAAGGTTATATATTTAGAACTAGGAGGAATGTCAGATGTCATCTAGTATAACTAATTTTATAAATAAGAAAATTTTCTTTTTTTCTTAGTCTTTATCCTTCTTGACATCTCAGTAGACTTTGGCACTGTTGACCATTCTTTGCTCCTGGGTAGCCCTCTCCTTATTATACTTTGATGACTCAGCTCTTTTTTGCTCATTCCTTAGACTCCTTTGCAGTATTGGCTTCCATGTAGCAACCAGTAGCTATGTCTTTACTCCATGGCTTTGAATTTACCTTCCTTTTCTTTTCTACTCTTGGTAACCTCATCAGCTTCCATTAGTTTGATTATTATTTTTTTTTCCAGTAGATTTCCAGATCTAAATATCTAAACCTTCTGATGTTAAGCCATGTTCTTAATATCAAACCTATATTTGATTCTTTGTATCTTCCCTCCTTTTATCTTAGCTTGACCCCCTTTTGGACAATAAAGAAAGTCAAATCCTCTTCCATATCACCTCTATTTGAATACTTGACAATTGTTATGGTCCTTCCCTACCAGCCAAATCTTCTTATCTCTGACCTCAATATTGCTTATTCTTTCACCTTGTGCTCCTGAGATGGGACCTCAAGGACTTTCTATATCTGGATTATCCTCCTATGTAAATATATTAGTTTTTGTATGTTTTAAATTGACAAGAGCAACAGTTTCCCATTAGTCATTCTCTTCATTCACTTGGCTGTAGTCAAATGTGTGCTCCAATTTCCTCCTGCTCTCTCTTGTCTCTGCTTATTGCCCAATCACTGTATACAGAAGTAGTACAACTAGTGCAGTGGCCACACTGTACTAAGCCATTTTGGCTGACAGATTAAATAAACCAGGTTGTGGGTAACTGAGGGGTGTCAAACCTATTAATGAATAAGGATGGGGTGTTTACCCTAAACATATGAAGGCTTCTCCTGGTGGAATGGACAGATGAGAACAATTTGTTTCAACATCCTTGAAGGTGGCTGAAATAGGCTCTGCAGAGTGTTCAGAGCTTGTTAAACATTGAAGGCTCCAATATGGGATATTTTTCAAGTAAAAAATTTAACAAGTTGTCCTTCAATGTTTCCAAGAACAAAAGGGTTAAGCAAAAAAACCTTAGTATACAAATTAATTTTTGAGGATATATGTATATTCACACTGTAACAATTTAGTGGACAGAAATTACATATTGCAGGAAAGTATTTCTAAACAATGTACTATAAATAACTATAATTTAAAATGCTCAAAAAAGAGAAAAATCCATTAAAGCCCAGCCCTACTGAGTTTCTTCTCTGTGTGAGATCTCTGATAGCTCCAGTCACCTGAAAAATTGAGAAGTTTCAATCTCACAGGTTCAAAAATCTCCAGTGCCAAGCTCAGTCTACTGAAGGCCCCAAAGATAGATACCTCTTTATTCTTTGAGGAAGGAGTCTCTCATCTAGCTAAGACTTATAATGGGGCATCATACAAAGTAAGGGATGGACAATGTTCCTAGGCTGCGTCAGAGAATACTAAGGTAGCTAAATTATGATACAGCTCCTCAGAGAGGAAGAGGGGAACAGTTAAGTTGGTAGACTAGATGGATATGTTTTGGGGGTTCTGCAGGATCCCAAAGGCTTAAAAACAACTTTCCTTAAGCCTTGCTTATTAGTTCCTATTTCACCTTCATTTAAGGTAGCTGTTGTGCAGTAGATAACAGTGCTGAGCTTGGAATCAGGAAGCCCTGAATTAAAATTTAGCCTCAGAAACTTCCTATCTGTGTGACTCTGGCCTATGGAGTTAATCTCGGTTTCCCTAAGTTTCCTCAACTTTAAAATAGGGATAATAGCATCTACCTTGCAAGATTCTGCGGGTAACATGAGATAATAATTGGAAAGTTGTTAATGCAGTGTTCTTAACACATAGTAGGTATTGAAAAATTCTTATTTCATTTCCCTTTTCTTTCTCTTTCCTCTTATATGATTTGGAGACACATTCTCTAAGTGACTAATTCAGGAAAAGCTTTATCAATGCATGGTCTTAATCAATGACTGCCAAACTAAAAGAGTTTCTTTCTTTTTTTAATTTTACTTTTATAAGATAATTTATTCAATTAAAGGAATACAGATAGACTTACTTTGCAACTTGAGGTTCATGGACCCACAAAGAGTCTGTCAATATATTTTACATATCAGTGATTTTTTAAAAAAAGTATTTCAATTAAATTGGTTTCCTTCTTGGTCCTAAATATTTAATATATGAATTTAAAAGCAGTATTCTGAGAATAAATACCTAGGCTTCCCCACATAGCTAAAGGAGAGCCTTATATGAAAGTAATTGGCAAAGAATCACTTTTACAGAGTAGATCCATATTTCACCAAGGCATTTGGTTCCCCCTCACCCCATGGTATCCTGTCTATAGGAATTAGGAATATATTCTATACATTGATTTAGGTCATTTTCAGATGAGTAAACTCCTGCCAATGTAGGGTTGGCACTTTATTTTCAAATTTCAGCCTCTGAGAGTGTCATAGAACACTGAATGTTGAAGTGACTTAATAAAGACCTCACAGTCTGTATGTGCCAGAGGAGTGTTGGACCTTGGTTTTCCTGGCTTAAGGCCAGCACTTTATCCACTAGGCCACATTTGTTTCTGTGATGCGATGGAATAATATAGACTGCTTCATAATATAACCAGTTGGATCCAGGATTGGTTGAATAGCTAAATCCAGAGTAATCATAAGGCAATCAAAGGCAATGGGGAAGTCTCTAATATAAAGTTGCAGAGTTCTGTCCTTTTTCCTGTACTCTTTAATATATATGTTAGTGATTTTGATGAAATCTCTAGATAACATATTCCTCAAATCTGCATTTGAGTGAAACACAATTTGGCATGGATAACTAACAACTTAGAACACTGAGTGAAGATCTAAAAAATATCTCATTGGGTATCTCAATGGACCAAGTAGAAGATGTAATTTAATAGGTGATACTAATTCCATTAGGGCAGTTAGGTGTCACAGGATCTGCAGACAGGAAGATTTATTTCCCTGATTTCTAATCTGACCTCAGATAATTAATAGCCAGGTGACCCTGGGCAAGTCACTTAACTCTGCTTGCCTCAGTTTTCTCAGTTGTAAAATGATCTAGAGAAAGAAATGAAAAACCACCCAGTGTCTCTGCCAAAAAAAAGATTGAATGACAAAGAGTCAGGTATGACTTAAAATGATTAAACAACAACAATTAATCTCATTAATATCCAATCTATCATCAAGAATTTACTAGTCACTTATGATATGCCAGCAACTGTACTAAGTGCTAGGGAGATAAGAAGAGACAGAATCAGGCTTTGTTCCCATGGAGCTTATAGTTAAATTCTTATGTTAATAATTACACTTTGGTCATGTTAATGCTCCTTCCATAGATGTTCATCTTAAACTTCTCAACCTTTCCTAGACTATAATTTTCCAGCTATATTTTGCTTTGCTTTAGTTTGGTTTTTGCTCTATACCTATGATTTCTTTATTGTTGGGAGCGTGAGTAGACATTTCATCCACTGATACATACTATTAAATTTTTTGTAATTTAGTCTTTTAGACCTGCCATACCTCTGAGTGTATCTTCCAGATCACACCTCCACAAACAGTGAATATCTTGAACGTCCTTTTGACCATCTCCAGGGCACACATGCTCTACTTGGCCTCTCCACTGGCCATGCTTGCCTCTCAACAAATGACAGAATTGGATAGAATTGCCTCCTTTCGTTGTTGTTTTTGTTGATGCTGATGATGATGCATTGCTTTCAAAAGACCTTTTAGACTATTTCTTGCCTACATTGACAATATGCCCTGGGCTGATTGTGCTGTTAGGTGTGTTCTTATTTCTTTTTATATACTTTTTGTAACCTTGAAGTTCTGCAGAACAAAACTGGGAGAAAATGATGCTAAAAAGTACATTCAACAATACTTTATGTCAAACTGACCTCTTATTTTTGAAATGGTAATTATAGAGGCAGATTAGGCAATTCAATTCAGGAAGTATTTGTTGGATAGCCATTAGGTGCTTCCTATGTGCCAGGTGTGAGGCTGCGTTCTGGGGATATTAAGAAAAATAAAATGCCTTCAAAGACTTTGCATTTTCATGGGTGAAAATCATTTTTATAAGTAGGCACATATAAGATCCATGTCAAAGAGATGAAGGGTAATCATAGAGAAAAAGATTTTAGTGTGTTGGGGAGGAAGGGAAAGCCTTTCTGCAGAAGGGTCTGAGCTCAAAATTGGAGGAGACCAGAGGAATTGAAAGATGGAGAAGTTAGGAAGGACAACATTCCAAATATAGAGGCCAGCCATACTAAGGCAGTTATAGTACATGAAATATTATGTAGGACTGCAGCAAGTAGGGCAATTTACATGTTCTGTAGTGTGTAGGAAAATGTGTGTGTTTGTGTGTGTGTGTGTGTGTGTGTGTGTGTGTGAGAGAGAGAGAGAGAGAGAGAGAGAGAGAGAGAGAGAGAGAGAGTCAGAGAGAGAGACTCTCTGTGTATATAAGACACTGTGATAAACTCCAGGGATAAAACTATTACGGGAAAAATAGGCCCTGACAGTGCAGTAAGTTCTGTGAGACCTGGACATTGAAACGTGATCCAAGATCAGAGCTCAAGTTACCAGTGGGCAAAAGGTAGATGTGGCATGGGAGGTCTAGAATGTATAATATAATTGAAAATAAAAGTTAAGATTAGATTGAAAGCTCATAATTTCTAATAGATAGGTTTTTATTTGGTCCTAGAGGCAGTAGGGATTCACTGAACTTTCTTGATCAGGGAAGTACATGGTCCAACTAATGGAATGGCTATAATGCTATTTGCCTCAGTTCCTCATTTCTAAATGTGTTAGATAAAGAAATGGCAAACCATTCTAGTATCTTCACCAAGAAAACTCCAAATGAGGGCACCAAGAGTGACACAATTGACGGGATTGAACAGCAACAACAAAACCTGTTGGAGAAAGTGATAGTCATAAAAATGTAGAAGAATCAGAATAGAATGCTACAGATATAGTATAATTAGCAATGATCCTTTAGGTTATACTTGAGAAGATACGGTGATGTGGGTGATAATAGAGGGAGGTGGATTAGGAATTTGTTAAATGATTGAGTAGATGCAGTAGACATAATTTGCTGGATCTTTTCTTGGCAGGCACTCAGTTATGGAATATCTAAAGAGTCATCTTTGGTCTGTCAAGTCCAACATTTGAAATAACAACTTGGATGAAAGAATAGATACCAATGCTACCAAATAGTACCCCATGGCATTAACCTGGGGATAATTAGCTATCACACTACATAGTTGAGTCAGAAGCAAGGAAGTCTTTGAGAAGGTAGAAAAAATGGCCAAATTAAAAAAAAAAAGAGATGTGATAGTTATTTAAGAAAGATGGTAAGGCTAACTCTCAGGTTTGATGAATGAACTTCACAATGGATGATATAGCTGTTCTTCTAAAAATGTGATCCAGAGATTGTGTGAAATAAAAGTCTGACCTGTGTAGCCCACAAAGTGGAATTAGTAGAAATTGGTGCAATTTGGGAAGAGATAGATGATGTCTCCGTGGAAGAGAAAAAGTTGGAACAATTAGAGCTGTCTAATAACGGAATGAACTTTTCTGGATTTACTGGATTTTGCTTCACTAGATGTCTGTAAATGGAGTCTAGTGATTTCTAAAAGGACTAGATAGGACCTTAAAACCTAGATAAAATCTTCTGTGTGTGTGTGTGTGTGTGTGTGTGTTCCTTTTGCTCTTTAGACTAAATGGCCCATAGGTTTCAGACAAGCCTAGGGATTTAAATGTCTTTTAAGGAGAGCAAAGGAGGAACATGATATTGAATGATAGCTTAGATAATCACATTTTCCTTCAATGGGAGGGATCTGTCAATGTTTATATCCTTTGATAGGTATCATGCCCATAATTAATTCCATATTCCAATGCATACATGTTTTTGTTTCATTTGGATTTCTTTCTTTAAAGCCTTATTACAATAATAGGAAACCAAGATTATGATATTGGGGAATGAAGTGAATTTGATTCAGTGTAGATATATGATTAAAAAAAGAAATGACAATGTTAACAATAAGAATTAGAGAATATAATGCAGAAAAAGGAACTTGGGCTATGGAGCTGAGTCGCCACATTGTGAGAAGTAGGATGAGCGTCTCCTTCAAGCCTTCTGTCCAAGTTGAAATGTGACAAATGTGATAAGCTTGTGAGTCTCAGATGGTTGTGCTGAATGTGAAAGTAATTAGTAGAAAAAATGGTAGAAACAAAGATATATGCAGTTTAAAACTAGAGAAACTGGGCCTGTAACTTTGTATGGGGGAACTAGACCCATTTTGTTGACTTTTGATCATTGATAAATTATCAAATAACACAAATCTGGGTCATGTCAATTACATGTAGAATCAGCACCAAGGCACTAAGAAGTTCTGGCCAGACCATGGAGGTTATACATCAGTGTTTGAATTGCCTTCAAAATTCCAAGTACTCAAGGGACTCAGAAGCTACTAGGTCAATTTCTTAAATTTTGATAAGTCTATGATCTTATCTATCTTGGCACTGCTTCCATGGGTGCAGCTAGAAGCGAACCTTCTCATTCTTATCCTGAGTGATCCTTTTCAACTTAAGTCCAGAAATCTTTCACTGAGAATATGTTCGGCGAACTAGAGGTCTTCCTTGAGGTCCAATCATCATTTTCTTGGATCCAGGAAAAGGAATACCTCTTCATTCTATGCTTTAGAAAAAGAAAAAAAAAACACTCCTTCCCTTTGGCATGCTAGAGATCACAGACATGGAGTTCTTGGGTCAGGAGGCATAGAAAAGAAGGAGGCCTGAGATGTCTCCTTTTTCATCCTGACTTTGAGTCCTGAAATGGTGTTTCTGAGAAGAGTTTCTTGGGAATATTATGGAGTTACAAGAATCAGTTTTGTTATTAAAAATGTTCTTTTTCAAGATTCACTTAGATTAAGATATGGAGACTTTGCTCTTAAGCAAGAAAGTGATTTCTGTGTAATTCACAGAAATGCTTTTATGCAAAGAATAACATGAGACTCCTAATAAATTTGAGGTGAATCTTCAAAGATTAATGATAGTATTTTATATAGAAGGTCATTAAAAATGTACTTCAAACTGAATCAGTTTCCTCTTTGGCAGGAAATGGATTCCAAGGGATTTTTAGTTTTCATTCTTTTTGTGCTTCCTGGTCATGCTTGGTTATAATCTTAAAGAGACAAAAACCTATTCACATGAGATCTTAGGGTTGGAAGCGGACTCTAAGAAGCCTTTCATTTTGAGAGCAGAACATGGGGAAGTAGAGAAGATGTCTGTGCACAAGTGAGGTTTGATTAATATGTACATCAATGGGTTTAAGGTGAGAAATTCCTTGTAGACATTATTTCCAAGGCAGGACTTCACTTTGCCAGGTATGCCTGGTCTGACAATGCTTTTCTCTTAATGGAAGTTCTGTACCATTCATCTTCAGGGCATGTCAGACAATGAATCTACTTCATCTTTATCATAATCTCCAATTCTTTTACCGCCTCGGCATTTTGATGGAATCTTACTCTTTCCTTTGCTGCTCTTTCCTTCTGGTCCATTGTTGGCTATTGTAAACCAATTCAACTTTATATTACTGTCTACTTTTAAATGCTTTGTTCTCTAGTCCTTTGCAACTTGCTCCTTGCTGAACTCCAATTCTCTATTATCCGTAACTTTACCTCCTTTTTTTTCCCTACTCTTGTTCTTCTGGACAGTGCTGGAGGAAATTAAAAAAAAGAACTCAGTTGATTGGATCCACTATAATTTTATGTTTTCATATCTCAATCTTGTCGCTATTTCAGAAGAACAATCTGTCTTTACTCATGCCCAATTAATTCTCTGTGTCATTCTTCACTGTTTCTAACCTTCTCTCTTTAAATATCATGTTGTACCTCTTTCTTCCACTCTCTTATTTGAGGCTTTTCACTGTTACATTTTTGAAAAGAAATGATCCTGTCCTATGAGAAGTTCCACTTTTTCCCTCCTCACTTCACAACCTCCTGACATCTTTTCCTGCCATTTCCTCATTTACTTTAGGCTATTTTGATGAGGTAGTCCTTTTCCTCTTCAAGGTCAATTCTTCTATAGAAACTCCAGATCCCATACCTCGCCCTCTTTTCCAGCAGATTGACCCTACAATCTCCTCTCTCTTTTGAATCTGAAATACATCCTTTTCTTCTGTGTTTGTTCTATGCTGCTTGCAAACATGGCCAAGACTTGTGCGTGTGCATATACACACACATACACACACACACACACACACACACACACACACACACACACACACACCCCAACCATCTCTACTGCTAAATATTTTCATAAATCTCTACTCTCATACTTAAGGGGTGGGGTGTACAAACAAGAACTAAACAAAATATTATACTAGCTTCATCCACATTTTCTCCTCTCTGTTCTAAACTTTCTACCATCTGCCATCAGCTTTCACTGCTCAACTGAAACTGTTTTCTGAAGCTAAATAGATCTTTTCATTACCAGATCTGATGGGTTTTTCCTATTGCCCAAACTTATCAATATGTCTGCTGTATTTGAGATTGTTCATGGCTTTCTTGTCCTTGGTACTTTCTGTCTCTTCCATTGTTATGGCACTGTATTGATTATCCTACCACCTGTCTGATCACTTCTCCATCTCTTTTGATGGATTGTAGTCATGAAATGTGAGTATATCCACAAGGCTTTTTCCTAGGCTTTCTTCAATTTTCAGGGTATACTCTTACATGTGTTGATCTCATGTCCCATTGGTTTAGTTATCCTCACTAAGCAAATGATGTTCAGATTTATTTAACCAGTCTTAGTCTTCCCCTTGAATTCCAATTTTGAATATTCTACTATATTTTAGCCAGTAGGATCCAGATGTATCTCAAAACAGAGGTTTAAAATCAACTTCATTACATTTTCTACTGAATTGATAGCTCTTCTCAGCTAACCTATTGTTTTTAAGAGCCAAGGTAGACCCTCCTACCCTCAGCTCCCCAGGTTCACAATCTTACTGGCATCCTCAACTGCTCATTCTTTGATATGACCTCATATAAAATCAGTTGGCAGTCTTGGTTTTAATCTCAGCAATATCTGTGGCAAACATCTCCACTTACAACTAGTTCAGGTACTAGTAACCTCTCTCCTTGACAATTCAAAAGCTTCCTATTTGGTCTCTCTACCTCAATGTAACTCCTGCTACACTACCCTGACCCATACTACACTATATTGTTTGCACAACCACTACAGTATTTTTTCCCCTAAAAGATGTATTGGACCATGCCATCCTCCTTCTCAATAACCTCCCGTTGCTCCCTGTTGTATCTAAGATTGAATCAAAATTATCTTTGTCATTTAAAAATCTTTACAACATTTCCCTAGCTGCTTTTTCAAGTCTCTCTGCATACTGTTTCCCTCCATGTTCTCTGTGGCAAAGTTATGCTGATCTGCTTGCTGTTTTTCACACAAAATACTCTGTCTCCAGTCTCTTTGCCCATCTCAGGAATCTCTTCTCTGGTTCTCTCCCCTAAGTTAAACACTTGTTTACTTCCAGACTCTGCTCATGTTTCACCTTCTAAATGAAGTTTTTCCTGTTCCTCACAGATACCAGAGTCTTCACTTCCATCATAACCTTATATTCATTTTGCAGCTATTCTGTTTGTGTGTGTGCGTGTGTGTGTGTGTGTGTGTGTGTGTGCGCACGCGCGCACATCATGTCTTTCTGACTAGAATGTCAGATTTTCGATGACAGGGGCTCTTTCAGTTCATCTCTGTATCCCTAGGACCTAGCATATTGCATCCATGGTACATAGTTGGTACTTAATATATGTTTATTCATTGGTTTATTGGTTGAGCTGGAATCTCCCCCATTTGTACCCATTGTTTTTAATGCCAAGGTTAACAACAGAAAGAATAAGTTTGCTTAATGGGGATTTCTTAATGGGGAGTAAGAAGAGCAAGGATCACAGAAATTTAGAGTTGAAATGTACTTCATTGGCCACTTAGGTCCATGACAGAGGGAAATCCCCATTCAAATGTACTTGATAGGTTGGCACCCAACCTTTGCTTAAAAGACCATCCTTGCTGAGGAATAGAAGTGTGAGTGTGTATGTGAATGGAGGGAAGAGGAGGGAACCTCTCAGTACTCCAAGACAGCCTATTTCACTGTTGTTTTACTCTGATTTTTATAAAAGTTTGTTTCTTAACACCAAGATCATTTACAGCTTTCACCCTGTGTTTTTGCCTCTGCCTTCTGTTGAAAAACAGAGTTTAAACCTTCTTCCATGTGAGAGAGTTCCAAAATCTTACATGCAGATTTCATATGCCCCAATTTTTTTCCTTTACTGTCATAATCTATACCTCTATATTTCCTCCAATAAATCATCTTGTGACATGGATTCAAAGCTCTCTCTTCCATCTGCTATTTTTGTCTCCTCTGGATATTCTGGTTTATTGACATGTTTCTCAAACTGTGATTCCCAGAACTAAACAACATGATCTGGATGTGTACTCTCTAGGGCATAATATAGTAGGACAAACCCCTTATTATTTCTAGAACACATGCTCTTGTTAAGGTAGTTCAAAATCCTATTTTCAATTTTTGCTGCCATGTCACATCCACTGATCATGGAGCCCATCATGCACATCTATCACTAGCTAGGATTAAGAGAGAACCGGAGTTGATGGAAGGGGAAAAAAAGAGGCCAAGAAGTTAGCAAAGTATCCTTCTACATTAATAACACAACAGTCAGACAACTACCAATTTTATGGGACCAATAGATCTTATTCTAATCTTTGGATACAAAAGAAGGACCACAGGAGATTAAGAGGAGAGAGAATGATGGAGAAATTTTGGTCTTTCATCTTTATTTTTCTGAGGTTTTCTTGAATGGAAAATTAGAGAACCTAGATCTCATAGCAACCTTTGGAATTATTTGATCCAATAGCTTCATTGTTTCATTGTAGGAAATCAGATCAAGCAAAAGAAAGTGACTTCTTGTTCTTCATATCTCCTACCGCTGTGTCTTTTTAGTAATTGCGCCCTTTGTGACAAGAGCTCTACCTTCTCAACTTCATCCCCAACTACCCTGACTGGTACCTTTGAGCTTATCCGCAATTTATACAGCTTGTGTTATATATATCTATATGTGTGTGTGTGTCATACACACATACATATGTATATAGATATAGATATGTGCATGTGTATAAATATATATGTTTGTGTATGTTATATATACATTCATAGATATAGATTTATGTATGTATGTATAAACGTGTGTATACACACATGTTGTTTGTACTTTGTCTTCTCAATTAGACCACAAACTCCATAAAAAGATATATTTTTCTTCGTTTATACTCAGTCAACATTAATGTCTAGCACATAGTAGGTGCTTCATATATGCTTGTTGACTGCTTTTCTCTAAGAGGTTGTATCCCATTTCAGAAACATGTGCCTGGCAGAAAGTATGTATTTAATAAATTCTTGCTTATCAATCGATTGACCTTACAAATAAAGCGCTAGGTTTGAGATGAATTTAGTGGTACTGGGAACAAACCAGACAGAGTGCACTAAGG
This sequence comes from Gymnobelideus leadbeateri, assembly GCA_011680675.1. Classification (NCBI taxonomy): domain Eukaryota; kingdom Metazoa; phylum Chordata; class Mammalia; order Diprotodontia; family Petauridae; genus Gymnobelideus; species Gymnobelideus leadbeateri. The sequence goes on from WOXC01001009.1 coordinate 45,588, forward strand.
GAATTACAGGGAGATAAACAGCTTACATTTGGTGAAGAGAATGCAAGAAAGGAAAGCAGTTCAGTAGAAAATTAATAGATATGATACAGACAGGTAAGCATGGCTCCTGGCTAGTTCACCTTTGTTTCGCATGTATATGTCCTATCCATTCATAGTCTTTCTGGGAGAGAGAGTGAAACATTTCATCTGGGATGAGTAATTGTGTGTGTGCATGTTTCCCTAACTTTCAAAAACAGATGAATATTGTGATTGCACTGAATTAGAATCCAAAAACTGTATGAGCCAAGACAGTAAGCACAGTGATGATGAACGTCATTCCTTTATTTAGTTTAAGTATTGAGTACATGGATTCTTCTTTTAAATAGCTATCCAGTTCCAAATTTTCTCCCCTCCCTTACCTCTCCCAAAAAGGAAATAATTTTAAAGAATATATATTTGTGCAGTCACATAAAACATATTTCCATATTAGTCATGTTGTGAAAGAATGAACTGACCAAAAGTGAAAAAAAAAAACATGAAAAAGATAAAGAAAGTTAAAATAGTATGATTCAGTCTGCATTCAGAATCCATAAGTTATTTCTTTGGATGTGGATAGCATGTTCCATGATGAGTCCTTTGGAATTGTCTTGTATCATTGTATTACTTAAAATAACTTAGTTCTTCAGAGTTGATCATTGCACGATTTTTCTGTTACTGCATATCCTGGTTCCGTTCTCTTCTATTTGTATCAGTTCATGTAAGTCTTTCCAGATTTTTCTGAAATATACCTGCTCATCATTTTTATTGCACAGTAGTATTTCATTATTCCATTCATATACCACAACTTGTCCATCCATTCCCCCATTAAAGGGCACTTTCTCATTCTTTGTCACCACAAAAAGAGCTGCTACAAATATTTTTGTACACATAGATCCTTTCACCTTTTTATGATCTCTTTGGGATAACAGCTTTATTAGTAATTGCACTTCTGGGTCAAAGGGTTGCACATATGAAATCACCATTTGATCTCACTTCCCTACAATCATAGAAGCACACTCCAAATGAACATTGAGATATGCTGTTTTCTGACTTAAAATTCTTGGAGTTACATTTGAAAATACTCAGTGAGGGAACTTGTGGATGATATTTTAGTGATATTTTTATATAAATGTTATATAAAAATGATATTTTTATCAAGACTTGGAAAATTGTAGAGCTTTTCAAGTGAGATTCATAATCACTCATAAGAGTTTCCACCAAAGGAAGGAAAAAAAAATTAAGAATGTGTCTTGTCCAGACTATGATACGGAGTTACGTGGATAAACGATGCACCTATTCTATTTGGTCAATCACTGAGAATGGATAATGAACTAGAGGCAGAATCTAATATCAGTAGAAAAGGGTACAAGATAGTCTTTGGAAAATAACTCCTAACCATGCTTTTACCAACCCTAAGGTTTCCCCAAAACAAAGGTGCATGTTTTGGACATATTCTTCAAGTCACATATTATGGCTGTGACTCATGAAGTATGGCAATTTCAGAAGAATTTAAGCTGAATGTCATACAAAAGGCAATGGGAAGGTATATGATAGATGTGAGTAGACAATGACATATCAGAGAAGGAGAATGAAAGAAGTGGCTTAGAAGAACAAGATCCATGACTGAAAACAAATGAAGGATAGAAATATGATGAGAGGGGTGAATAATTGGCAGACAACCTGAATACTCTCTTGCTACTCATGCAATGTCAAGTAATCTAAAACTAGGCTGGACTCTTACGAGTGATTTATGGATTTACTCAAAGTATACTGCTTATTTATGTATACATGCACACATAGCAAACATCTATATGTGAATATGCACATGCATGTCCTTATATACACAATATGGTATAGTGGAAAGAATATTGGTTCTGGAGTTTGAGTTCAAATGTTACCTCTGTCTTTACTATTTTTAGGATTTCTTACATACAAATGTATTTATATGTACTACTAATATAATAGAACAGAACACAATAAAGCATAATATAATATAATATAATTACTATAACATTAATATGCATAAAACAAAATATTTATATCAGTGCTTTTTGTGGTGGCAAAGAATGAGAAATCAAGGGATGCCCTTTAATTGGGGAATGAGTGGACAAGTTTTGGTATATTAATGTAATGGAATGCTATTGTGCAATAAGAAATGATAGTATCTATAAATAGATAGTATCTATATGATTACTTAATCATCCTGGGTTTCTGTATCTTCAATGAATGAGTTGGATTACATGGTTTCTGATGTTCTTCTAAGCTTTAGAGCTATCATCTTTTGAAATATGGTAAAGTAGTTATCATAAGAAATTATTTGTGTATGTGTATGTATGTATATACAATATTCTATAATCAAATTTTTACTTAATACACACTTATACACATAATTTCACACAATACACTATACATACATATTTGTGTCTCTCTTTATGTGTCTGTCACATGCTCTCTGGATGCCTATCACATACCCTTTGGGATACTCCTCCATGCCCTTGGGATACTAACAATGATAGGTTGGATCCTCAGGTATAGTAAAATATATGGCCCCTGAATTTGAAAAGTGTTCCTCTGAACATCTGTTAATACTGAAACTCACTTAAATCGGGCATTCTCACTGAATTCTTCATTTTCATCTAAAATTTCAACATATTCAATTTTCCTAAAACAGTCTTTAGGGATGAACAAAATTTAACAAACAGCATCTCAAATGAGTCCATTAACTCTTGGAACACAAACCTCCACAAGGATTCAGATTATTTGTCATTGCCTTACATTTATTTTTGAAATGGAATTGCAGTAAAGTTTGAACCTATTTCTTCAGATATAATTAATATCCTCCAATCATCGGTCTCTGTATGTTCATAAATGGTTTAAAATAATTATTGAAAGCCAATTCCTTAGTTTTACATGATGGGCAATGTCCATTGGGTCATTAGCCAAAATTACTTTCCTGAGCCCTACTCATGCCATATAAGGATTTTCCCATTAAATATTGATATTCTGAATATAAAAAGATCTCTCTCTTCTTGTTCATGGCTCATTGCCTAAGAACTCTATAAAAATGTTGAATCATAGACTTTTTAACAGAGAACAAATAAACTTTATTCTATTTTCCTATTATGATCACAAAAATAAATGATGATTCATCAGGGTGTGGTTATCCATCACAATTTTTGTATGATCTAGTATAGTGGTCATAGCTAGTTGTCTGAAAACATAGAGATTACAAGACTTGCCTAGAGTCATTTACTGTATTTGATGACAAATCGACCTGGCAATTTTTTGTGCAATTTTCAAAATAAGGTCTACATAACTTGGGGCTAGTTTCTGGCTCTTGCCTTTCTATATTTTAATGTTTTTTTTTCTCTATTTCTACTTCTGTTTTTACATTTTCCCTGCCCCCACCTAATTAAATTCTAACCAAAACCAATGCCCTTGAGGCAATAATAATATCTGAAAAGAGTAATTTCATTTAATTAGCATTTTAAGGTTTGAAAAACAATGTATATGTGTATTATCATTTAATTTTGACAATAACCCTGAGAAAAGGGCACTATAGTTACCTCAATTTTCCTGAACAGGAAATTGAAGAGAGAAGTTAAGTGATTTGTCCAAGGTCATACTGATGTTTGAGGCAGGATTCATTCTCAAATTGTAATACTTCCAAGTCCAGCATTCTATGTTACCTAGCTACCTCATTTGAGAGTTACGTGTAGCAAGTGAGTGTTAATTAGGGTCTTGTCAAAACCCATCATCCTATTCTAACCTATAGGAATGTAGTGATGGACAACCCTAGTCAATCATGAAAGTCCATAAGAAACCTTTTTAAAATTATATTTTTTCAAGGAAAACTTTTGCCTTTGCGCCCTACCCTTCTCTAACTCTATTATATATGTATATAATATGTTGCTGCTTTGTCATTTCAGTCATGTCTGATTCTGATTGTGTATATATGAGCTGCAATATAGAATTATAATATATGTGTATATATGATCTGAGAGATGTATGAGTGGTCACAAGGCCAGACTGTGGGTGCCTTATGTGAACAAGAGGAAACCACAGTCCCACTGGGTGGAACCCTTGCCCCAGGTCCAGATGGGCTGCATTCTGTACCATTAGGGAGAGGAGGGACTATGCTTATGTTTGTCTATGTATATAACATAAAAGTCTTGTAATAAATACTTCCAGTCAAACCAATTTTCACTGTCCATTCTAAAAATGTAACTCACTCTGCTAAAATTTAATGTAATACATAATTTTGAATAATAATGATAGCTGGCAATTATATAGCACCTGATATGTATCAGGCACTTAGCTATGTACTCTTTACAAATATCTCATTTTATCTACACAGCAATTTTGAGAGGGAGTTGCTAATATGATCCCCATTTTACTGTTGAGGAAAATGAGCTATTGAGAAAGTGACTTAGCCAAGGTCTCAGAGATAGTAAGTTCCTGATGTTGCATTTGAAGTCAACTGTCCCTGCCTTCAAGTCCATCACTATCCACTAACTGTCTAGTTATCATTATTTTAAAACAAAGAAATATGAAAACCTCAGATTTCTTCAACACTATTCTGGAATGCGCTATCTTAAGGTGTAATGACAATTTACTTGTCATTCAATAACATGATATTGATGATGTCCAATTACTAAATTACATTGCTAAGGAATGTATCATAGAATCGATCTCAGTTTCCTCTCCTATCTCCTCAATGAGCCCAACTCCTATAATAAGAAATTTTATAGTGAAACATAGAGAGCCCTGGAACTTGATTAAAATTTTAGATCAAGGTAAAAGATATGCAACCTTGGCAAAGTACCTTACTTCTTGAGCCCTTCAATTTTATTATCTATATCAAATGATTAATCAGATATTAATTAATTAGATATTAATCAATATCTAAATCCATAGCATTAGCAAAGGCAAGGTCGTCAGTTACTCCTAAAATGTGCTTTCAAAAGCATATTTCTTATATAGTTTGCTATATTCTCTGCTTATGTTATATCCTGTGTTTCTATTATCATTTCTTTGCTTTATGCCAAGCCCTTGGTACATGATCTTCATGAGAGCCTTTATGGTTTGGGTGATTAGCAAGCCATAATTTGTCTTGGCATAAATGAGGTCCTGTAAGAGACATTCACATTTCTATTTGACATGGCTCATAGGATCATATATTTGGACGATAAAGGAACCTTAAGTGATCATCTAGCCCAACTACCCAATAATTTGATAGATGAGTAAATTGAGTTTCCAAGAAGTTAAGGCATTTTCCCAGAAACTGTGCAGCTCAATTGTACCTCATGAGTGACAGACCTGGGATTTGAACACAAACTTCTTTACTCAACTGATGTCTATTTTTCTAATATTTTAATTTAAATTAAAATATTTTGTAAATATAAGCCATACAAATGATCCCCCCCAAAAAGGGGGCCTTTGATATGAAGAAGTCTTTTACATCATTAGCATATAAACTTCAACATAATTTCAATATTGTCAGAAGCAGTCTCTTTTTCAGTGTACCTTAGACTTGAGACACAAGCAGTACATTAGCACTAATTAGCTCTTTTCTCAGTAAAATTTTATGATTCAGGCAGTGCAGATCTTTCTTGGTAGGTGACAATAAGGCATTTTATAGAGCCTAAATGAGACATCCTAAAACCCCTTCAGTATCAGTCCCCAACACCTGTAATCCCTATCTCCCAGCTGCCACAGCCTGCCCTTTTTATAGAAGATGTATTATTCAATAACATGAATCTTGAGTGACTTGTATATTACCCTGTTCTAAGTTCTGTGGAGAAAGCCAAGAAATCAGAAGTACAGGTGTTGTCCTCCAAGTTCTGAAAACATCTCTGGAGAGCTAAACCAAGCCCAGTCTAGTCAAGCCAAAGTGGAACTCAATTAATCCTTGAACTAACAAACATTTCTTCTGCTTTTAATGATCTCATTCCCTTTTGGAAATGGAAAAATATGTTGGAAGGCCTGGACTTTGAAGTTAGCCCTTCCTTAGAAGTATTTCCAGGCATTTTTCAACTATGCTTGTGGACACTTTAAAGCTTTTATTTTTCTCATACCTCATAGCAACCAGTGACTGCTCATCAGTCTAGACAGTGGCAAACATAATTTGATGTGAGGATATCAAGTTTGAATGTCTTCTTGCTGGGAATCAAAGACCAAAGAAAGAAAAAGTTATTATGTAAAAAAAAAAAAAACCAGAAAAACCCATCACAGATAGACTAACTTACTGTGGAAATCCTATAAACTATTGAAACAAAGGGGAAATTAATAACACTGAAAGCAAGAAAATTATTGAACTAACAAAACTAAAAGCTGGTTTTATGAAAAAAATCATAAAACAAACTATTAGTTAAATGGAATGAAATGAAAATGAAAATTAAATGAAAATAACAAAGAATAAAACCAAATTACCAGTATCAAAAATGAATAGAGAGAATTCACCATCAATGAGGAGGAAATGAAAACAATAATGAGGAGATATTTTACCAAATTGTATGCCAAAAAATCTGTCAATCTAAGTAAATTAGGTGAATATTTGTAAAAATGTAAATTGCTTAGAAAAACAGAAGAGTAAATAGAATACTTAAATCTATTTTAGAAAAAAAATTGAATAAGTGTACCGGTAATACAAACCCAGGAACTTTATAAACCACATAAACTCTAATGCAAACACTTTTTACACAAAAATGTGTAAATAATTGTAAAGATATTAACTTTTTATAGGTAGGCTGAGCTAACATAATAAAAAATGGCAATTAAAATAATTTATTTAGTGACATACCAATCAAATTATGACAAATTATTTTAACAAAATTCACCAGGAAGAACAAAAAGTCAAGAATATCAAGGGGAATAATGAAAACAAATGTAAAGGAAAGTGGCCTAGCTGTACAAGATCTCAAATTGTACTATGAAGCAGTAATCACCAAAACTGCCTGGTACTGGCTAAGAAATAGAGTGGCTGATCAGTGGAATAGATTAAGTACAAGACTCAGCAGCAAATGACCATAGTAAACTAGACCTCACTTTTTGGGGCAAGAATTCACTATTTGATTAAAAAATGAAAACTGCTGGGAAAACTGGAAAACAGTATGGCAAAAAATAGGTATAGAACAATATTTTATATGAAGATAAGATCAAAATGGATATAGGATTTAAACATAAAGAGTAATACCATAAGCAAATTAGAAGGTCAAGGAGTAGTTTATCTGTCAGATCTATGGAGAAGAAAAAAATTCATGACCAAACAATAGAGAACATTACAAGATATAAAATGGACAATTTTGATTATATTAAATTAAAAAGATATTGCACAAATACAACCAATGCAATCAAGATTAAAAGGAAACCAGAAAGCTGGGAAAAAATTTTACAGCAAATGTCTCTGGTAATGTCCCCAGTTCTCAAATATATAGGGAATTTGGTCAAATTTATAAAAGCACAAGTCATTCCCCATTTGATGGACTGTCAAAATATATGAACAAACAGTTTTCAGATGAAGAAATCAAATCTATCTGTATTCATAGAAAATATTATAAATCATTAATTACAGAAATGCAATTTAAAAGAACTCTGAGGTACCACCTCATACCTATCAGATTGGATAATATGAGAGAAAAACAAAATAATAAATTTTAGAGGGGATGTAGGAAAATCAGAACGACAATGCACTCTTGGCAGAGTTGTGAACGAATTCAACCATTCAGGAGAATAATTTGGAACTATGCCCAAAGGTTTCTAAAACTGTGCATACCTTTTGATCCAGCAATACCATTAAAATGGGGTGGTGGGAAGTACCTATTTGTGCAAAAAAAACAATTATACCAGGTTTTTTTCATGGTGGCTTAGAATTGGAAACTGAGAGAATGGCTATCAATTGAGGAATGGCTAAACAAATCATGATATAAGGAATATAATGGAATATTATTGTTCTTTAACAAATGACAAGCAGGCAGATTTCAGAAAAACCTGGAAAGACTTACATAAAGCAAGCTTGATCCAGGAGTCTGAAATAGGCTGGGCTCCTGCCACCATCACATCTTTGTCAGTAATGTCCTGTAGCTGTTTCATCTTGCACAAAACAGCGTTCACTAACAAAATAAATGTCCCCTACCTTGTTATTATAAATTCTACAAATTATAGGGACTATTTGAATGTGTAATCTGTTTAGTTTTGTATTTCAACTATTCAATGAATCTTAATGTATAGCTCCAATTTTTTTTGATGCCTTAAATTTGGCATAGCACTGTTCATACATTATGACTGGCCCTTAAAATATTCTTTTGATGAATGTTTTCCAGGTATTGTTCTTCCAGTTTTACCAATGTGGAAACTGAGGCTGGCAAAAGTTAACTGATTTGCCCAGGGACACCTAGTTATTAAGTGTCAGAGGAATGTCTTTTTGCAACTCCAATGTACTATTAATTCTGTCACATTGGTTCTCTCTCCATTGGCACAAATGACAATGTCTGTCCTCCGATTGTGCGCCACTCCTTTGCATACTCTCTAATAAATGATAGGTCAACATGGCCTACTCAGGTCTTCCTCAAAGTTTCTGGACAATGAGTGTATTCCAATGGGGCATACAAGTTTTTACCAGTCTGTTCCTATCATGTGTGAGAAATGACTCATAGGACCAGAGATTTAGAGGGGAGAGTGACCTTTGATGTGATTTTCTGTACCCTTGGCCTCATTTTTCAGTGAAGGAAATTAAGGCTTAGAGGAGAAATAATTTATTAAAGATCACATAGGTATCAAGCAGCAGAACTGAGATCACCATCGAATAATAAGATTATTGATTTGGAACTAGGAGGGTCATCTCATGACAGATTGTTGTTTGGGATACGGAGATCTTCCTGAGGCCCAGGTAGATCATGAGTTGCCTAAGGTCACACAGGTAATTATTCTTGAACTCAGGTCCTCTAAGTCCCAATGAAGTGCTCCTTAGACTGCATCATGCTGCCTTTCTACATGCTCAGCTATCTGCTGAAATCACAGATAGCATTAAGAAATAGTCGCTTTTTATAAATTAATAATCATAGTTGTGTAAGAGGTAATTGAGAGTTGTACAAAATATGGATACAAATCTTTAGATATGTATAGTAGAACATCTAATTTTGATGAGGGTTTTAAAAGATTTCTATAAATTTTTTCTATAAAAATTCTGTCAAAATTCAAACATCTCTGATTACTGTGATCTTAAAATAGAGAACATTGGTCCTAGGTTATGGCTCCATTTATGGGAATAGCATTTTTTCCCACATTGGACTCTAAAACACCTTCAGGGTAATTAAAATATTCTGAATTGATTTCTACTTCAGCCTTGATGATACTTTGAGGTTTAGATGAGGCTTCCTTGCAGAGGGTAGCTGTAAAAGACACTGCTAATATGGGGAATTTAAGAGGAACCCCCCCATTGTATTCTCCCAAACCTTTCCCAGCTCAAGTCACTTTGCTTTAGAATGACAGATTTCAATATTTCTGCCAAGAGATAAACAATCACTTCTGTATTATTCCCTATCCAGACTTGCTTAAATCGCACCATTTAGAGAAAACAAAGCAGATATTTAAAAACTCTGTATCACTAATCTAGCACATAGATTAGCCAGGGAGTACTGGAACTAGGCCACAGGGTCTGGAAACTGTTACCATTTCCTATGCTTTACATGCCCTGGACTCATTGTTGAAAGTCTGTATGTTTTTTCATAGGGTAAATAGGCTTCCCACTTGATTTGTTTTATCCAGCAACTAAGATTTCTGGGGAACCATTGCATTTTGGGCTCTAGTTCAAATAATTTTGAGGAAGGTTGTGGGGATGGTAAGGAAGGAATCAAAAAGTTAACTAGAATACAAATACGAATCATATAAAGAAGAGCCAGTTTAAGTGCTACACAGGAAAGGGTAATGCTAAGCATAAAGGCTAATAGACTGATAATGGCTGGATCCCCCATGGCAGCTAGTGAGTACTCCAAGATCTGTGTTTGAATTCCTAAAAATATGTTTTATGAATTCCCAGTAGAACATGTATCTATAAATTACCTATAATATTGAAATATAATCATTAGGCAATTAACAAACTTAGATCAACACAAAAATATTTACTGAAATGGCATAAGTGGTAATAATTATAAATCTTCTTCAACACTCACCCCATTAAACCTAAGACATGAGTGACATATGGAGAATTGATTGTAATTGCAAGCAAAGAACTACTTAGCACCTCATCTCAGCTATATAATCATTTAGCACCTTGTTTCAGTTCATGTTTCATTTAAGTCTTTCCCATGATTATATCAAGTCATTGTTAAGAAACAGAATTTGTGAATCCCAGAACTTGTGAACCCCAGTTGCTGATGCAATGGGAAGGGGTGGAACAGGGAGGAGCTAGTAGCTATATATGAGGAGAAGCCCAAGCTGGGAAAGAACAAAATTGATAAGGGAACACTTGTGGTGGCAAAGTTGAGCTGAGAAGGAGAAAACTCATGGTATCCCAGCTATCTGTCTGTTCTGTCTGTGTTGATTTGTGTTTCTCATACATGTACAGAAGCCCGGGGACCTTAATTGAAGGCTGTAAAGAGGGTTTTCTTGTTGCCTGATTACAGAAGTCCTGGAAAAGAGTTTTGGAGGTCCAGGGACTATACTGATGATTTGTGTTGAGTTCTCAGACTTTCTTTGTGGATCTGAGTTGATTTCACAAGCAGAAAGCGAGTTGATGGTGGTGCAGGCAATATGTAGAAATGTGGTTTTGTCTCTGTTAAGCTTTGGCTTCCCAGGACTTGAGGTGGACTGGACACTGTGAGATTCAACATTGAACTAGGAACTGGATGAGGAGTTGAGAGCTGCCTACCTTTGAATCCAGGTGACAGTTGGGTAAATTCAAGCAGGAGCTGGGACTATGGAAGAAGAAAAATGGAATCGGAGAGCCAACCTCGAGTCAAGATGAAAAGACCTCTCCTTGGGTACTTAGTGCTGACTGAGAAGATTATGATTTACTGTGACCTAAGGGTGGAGATCTTTGACCTTTGTATTCTGTGTCCCTTAAGGAGGCTTGCTCCTTAAGGATGATTGAGTTAAGGACTTACTGAAGGATATCTTTTAAACTTTAAAACTATGTGGTCACTTTAGTGATAATGTTATGTTATAATATTGTGAATGCTATACTTTGGTTTCTGTGAATGTTTTGCCTTAATTTACTGCTGAATAAATAGAGAGATCACTATACTATGTGATCAGAACCTTAAAGCTGTTAACAGCAGCAGTCCTCTAGAAAGCTGCTCATGCTTGGCTTTACATAGACTTCAATCCATTTTTACTTTATTTACTGAAACAGAAAAATGGAAATGTATCAGGACATCCTAGAGGGTCATGTATACCAACTTCATTTTTTTATTCTATTCTAGAGACAATAAGAAACCACCAAACAATTTGAGCAGGGAATTTAAATGGTAAATCTTGCTTAAGAAAACCACCTTCCCAGATAGGTGAAGGATAGATCAGAAAGTAGGGAGATGAAAAGGCAGGAAAACTAATTAGGAAGCTATGATAACAGTCTGAATAAGAGCTGATGAGGAATGAAGTTAAGGAAGAAGCTATGTGATTGAAAAGAAGAAGATCTCAGAAATTAGTAAATGTTGACAGTTCATTGGATAAGGAAGGAGAGGACCAGGGGAGAAACAAAAACGTCTGTACATATTGAAAACTTAGGCCATCTCCAGTGTCTTCAAAATAGGGATGGTACTATCTATCCTATTTACATCACCTAGAAATTGTTGTTGCTGTTGTTTTTCAGTCCTGTCAGTCTCTTCATGACTTCATCTAGGGTTTTCTTACCAAAAACAGTGGAGTGGTTTGCCACTTTCTTCTCCAGCTCATTTTATAGATGAGGAAACTGAGGTAAACAAGTTTAAGTGACTTACACAGAGTCATATAGATAGTGTCTGTGTCCAGATTTGAATACAGGAAGATGAATCTTCCTGACTTCATGTCTGAACCACCATCTTGTGAGATTTAAATTACACAATGTATATCAAAGTGCTTTAAAATCTCTACAAATCTTATGCAAAGTTGAGGAGTTATGTTCTACTCTAGGTCACGAATTTAAGACTGATGAACATGCCAGCTTCTTCCTACACTTCTTCTGAGGCAGATCTCATAGGATTTCAGGTCTTTTTTCATGGAAAGGACACTCTACACATCTTAATGCTTCTTTAATGGCAATGTCTCAGTTTACTTCATGATATTAGACCTCCTGAGTTCCTAAAGGGCAAAACTGGGGACAAAGAGATACTTTGCAATTCTTCCTCTACATTTTACAAAGTAGTTAATGCTGTAAAAGTCCACAGGGATGACAGAAATATTGATGAGATATGCTCAGGCATTCTTGTCCACTTTACAGAAATTGCCTCCTGCTCTTTAGTCGCCAAGTACACTGGGGAGAAGATTGACCTGTAATATTTTAGTTAAATTTTTCTTTAATGAAAAATATAAATCTGATGCTATTCACGTACATTATATTCTAAAAAATGTGTCCATTGGGGAAAGGGGGAAGGATAGAAATCTGTGGTAAAGAGTGTGATGAAAAGGATAATTGGTTGGGGGGGGATATATGTCCTCAACTATTAAAAGATGCAATAAAAATACTGATTAAGCTTCAATTGTATGGATTCCTTAGTTCTTTCTACAACAAGAATATATATTTTACAATAAGGGATGTAAGGTTGATGGAATCCTAATAAACTAACCCCAGGGCCAATATTGTAACTTCCTTATAAGCCGAACTGAATAGTAGGCTCACTGCCCCTATCTAGCCACACCCTCCTCCAATACACACCCCCTCAATATCCCAACTTCTTTATATATGCCTCACTGGAATAACACGTATGTTCATGAACTCATATTTTTCACAGAAACAACAGGTATGTTCATGTGATGGCATCCTAGCCACTGTCTCTAGCTAGCCAGTGGCTCCAGACTCATTCCTCATGTTTCTCAGAGACAGCAGGTATGTCTAGGCTCTCAAACACAACCACTTCCATCTAGTATCATACAGAACCACAATATGGAGCCCAAAACAATAGAAGGGACTTTCCCTAATTAGGCACCTGCAGAGTAATAGCAAAAACTATTCTTTAGGTGAGATCATGACATAGAAAGGCTTATTATAATATCATCATCATACACACTATCACCCAATAGGCTTTTATCAATGCATTATGGGTAATCACATGCACAGTTCCACTGTGGCTAGGATCTCTCCCCATTACCTTATCCCTTAACAAACCCCTCCTGCCTTTTTTTCCAATATATTTATTTTTAGTTTTCAACATTAATATCCACAAGTTTTTGAGTTACAAGTTTTTCTCCCCATCTTTCCCCTACCCCCATCATAAAATAGTGAGCCTTCTGAATACCCCTTCATCCTTCCTCATCCCCCCCCAACTTTCTAGTAGGGCAAAATAGATTTCTATAACCCAGGGCCTATATATCTTATTTCCTTGTTGCATGTAAAAAGCAATTTTTTAAACATTTGTTTTTAAAACCTTGAATTCCAGATTCTTTCCCTTCTTCCCTCTTCACTCACTCCCACTGGGAAGATAAGCCATTCAATATAGGTTGTACATGTGTAGTTATGCAAAACATTTCCATAGTAATTATATTGTGAAAGACTATCATTACCTCCATAATATCCCGCCCCCCACTTATTCTATTTTCTCCTTTGACCCTGTCCCTTTTCAAAATAGTTTGCTTCCAACTATGCTCTCCCCCAATCTTCTCTCCCTTCTATCATCCCCCACTCTTATCCCCTCCCCTCCTATTTTCCTATAGGCTAAGACACCCAATTGAGTGCGTACGTTTTTCCCACCTTAAGCCAAATTCAATGGGAGTAAGATTGACCCCTTCCCTTTCACCTTCCTGCTCTTCCCCTCCATTGTAACAGTTTTCTCTTGCCTATTTTATATGAGATAATGTACGCTAATCTATCTCTCCCTTTCTCCTTCTCCCAATATATTCCTCTATCACCTCTTAATTTTATATTCAAATTCAAGCCATCCTGTGTCCTCTGTCTATATGCACATGTACATACAAATGCACACACTCACATACATGTTTTACACACATATACCCTCATATGCATACATATATGTATAACACATACACATATGTATATATGTATATATACACGCACACAGACATATATTTTCCCTTCAGCTATACTCATACTGAGAAAAGTCTTAATGAGTTACAATTATTGTTTTTCCATGTAGGAATGTGAATAGTTCAACTTTAAAAAGTTTCTTATGATTTCTTTTTTTCTGTTTACCTTCTCATTCTTCTCTTGCTTCTTGAATTTGAAAGTCAAAATTTCTGTTCAGCTCTGGCTATAATATTCCTAGGAGTTCTCTTGTGGGGATCTTTTTCAGTGGGTGATGAGTGAATTCTTTTGATTTTTATTTTGTCCTCTCATTCCAAATTTACAATTGTAAAGAACACTAGAGATCACTTACTTCTATCTTGTCATTTAAACAGACGAGTCCACTAAGATTTGGGGAAGTTCATTAATTTGACCAAAATCATACCGATAGGCACACAGTGGCAAAGCCCCTTATGAACTCATCTTTTCATTGCAAACCTAGTGTCTTCTCCATAGCATACTTGCCAGTAAGTAGATGGAATTTCAAAGGACACAATTCTTCTTGGTCTTATTAGGAGATGTGCCATACATTATGTAAAGTTTATAACTGCCTAAGCATGTAGAACAATTTTCTGAATATTTTAGGTTCCCAATATGCTATGATTGAATGAACGGATAGGTGAATAAATGCATGTATGAATAAATGAACTGATGGTGTCACAAAGGAATTTCATTTTGATTGCTTTAAAACATCAGGAAACAATATCTTACAACACTATGGTATTTTAAAGTGTTTCTAAATACTTGTCTTATGAAATAATCACATGTAACGGGGGTCATAGCACCCCTGTTACACAAAATATCACCATTTTACTTATCCAACCATTATGTTGGGCAGGTAAATATTATATAGGATGTTCCTACAGCAAGGCCCATATGACAAATACAACAGCAGTAGCAGCAAAATAATAGCCAGAATTTCTACAGAACTTAAAGATTTGC
Organism: Gymnobelideus leadbeateri; assembly: GCA_011680675.1. NCBI lineage: Eukaryota > Metazoa > Chordata > Mammalia > Diprotodontia > Petauridae > Gymnobelideus > Gymnobelideus leadbeateri. The sequence goes on from WOXC01001009.1 coordinate 60,760, forward strand.
AAAGTGCTTTATAAACACTACCTCATTTGTTCCATCCTTACAACAGTCATGTGAGGTAGATGCTATCGTTACTTAAATCCTATTAGCTAAATTAATTAGAAGGTATTATTAAAATAATACATTTTATAGCTGAGGAAATGGAAGCAAATAAAGGTGAAGTGACTTGCTCAAAGTCACCCGGCAAGTAAGTGTGTGAGGCAGCATTTGAACTCAGGCCTTCTAGACACCAGGCCTAGCATTCTATCCACTAAGCACCACATAGTCACCCCTATGCCTAGAATTCCCTCTCTTTATATTTTCAACTTTCAGAATTACACAACGTATTCATGCTATTTCTCCGCCTTTAGCTCACTTTATTTATTTACAAACATGTTTCCTCAAGGTACAATATAAAGTCCTTAAAGATAAACTCTCTTTCATCATTTTTCTTGTTATCCTAGTACCTAATACAATACCTGGCAAACCAATGCTCTTAAAATTGAATTCTCTTTCATCCTCTTTCTTCATGGTTCAGTTCTGATGGTGGTGGTAGTCCTTTGTGTCTCATGCAGGTCTCTGTGTGTATGCATGTATGCATATATATACACACATACATATACAAACATAGTTTACATGTGTTAAATATAATGCACATGTCTATAAATATTTTATATGTATGTATGCATATACCTATATCAATATATATATATATATATATAGATTCTTCAAAAAGGGATGAGTAAATTCCAAATAATTTGAAAAACAAGAGCATTGTTTCCTTCAAATTTTCTGGCATTTACATTTCTGTGAGCTTGCCATATTCTTCCCAGTAGAAAGGAATCTTTCTGAAAGCAGAAAAGGTTTCATTTTTTATATTTCAACCTTCAGCATGTAACCTTAGGACAAAATTTTTGTTGTTGTTTTTGTTTTTGTCCAGACCTGGGATTTCACCAAGGTTCCTGGTAAAGGAAATCCAGGAGTTTTTAAACCTTGGACAGAAAAAGCCATCAGATGCTGACTAGGACAGGCTACCCGTTTTATGTTGTTGTTCATCCTTAGTTTTTAGAAGAGGACCAATGACATTGTGGGGTGATGTTTTGACTTGTGCACAAGTGGATTTAAGTGAGACAGTGGGGCACAAAGTCATCAGCCTTGTTCTCTCTGGAAAGAGTCATTGTAGTCCAGTGGTGAAGAAGAAACTGAAGCAATGGAGTTTGAGTGACTTGTCCAAGGTCACAAATTAAAGACAAAGCAGAGGGGGACAATGCAGATGGACAACTGTTCTGACACCTACAGTCCTAGAGGTTTACCTGAGGGTATTGAGAGTTTAAGTAAGTTGCTTAAGGTCATAGAGTCAGAGACAAAAATTAAGCCAAGTTCTTCCTAATCCCAGCAATAGCTCTCTAGCTGACACACAGTAGGTGCTTAATTTAAGCTTGTTGAGTTCACTTTAATGAAAGGGCACTTTGACCTAATTTTCATCAATGTAAACACAAGCCTCATTTAAGGGATGATATATTGGGAAGCATTTTAAATACTCATTCAAAGTGTGCCCTGTGAACATTATGGCAAATTCAGCCCTTTTTATTAATTAAAGTTAGTTAAGTGTTTATAAGAAGAAGCATATAGAAAAGCAAGAAATAGTTAGTCTATTACTATGAAAATTAACAAGGAAACAAGAGGCTTACACTAATTGATACCATCATTTAATCTGACTTATTTGGGGGAGGAATTTAAGATTAAATTAATTTAAGCTACTTTTAACAGAGCATATTATTTTCAAAATCATTCCCTTACAAATCCTCCCACAAAGTAAATCACTCTCATTGAATATCTACCAGACAGTTTCATTGGGAGAATTTAAAAACTCTCAAGGAAACAATAAACCGTCCTACCTTCTTATAGTCAAAATTTGTTCTGGGTAATTTCTCATTGGGTTCCAGTATAGAATAAGCAGGCCTTGCATAGTGGTGTCAGGGGTGGGGGCCTTTGCCATAAGGGACATTATAAAATTGTCTTTCATTAGGATTAAGATAAAGGTATTTCTATCAGGTAGCAAACACTTCTTAGGTCTCTACATTCTGAATACATAACACATATAGAACTTAGCAAATGTCAGAGCAAGGTTATGCCTCAAGGATTCAAATATCTTAGAAGATTAGACAAGCATGTGATCATCATATCAACACAGCCATTTATTAAATGTCTACTATCTTCCCATCATATAGTGGGGGCAACTAGGTGGCACTGTAAATAGGGAGCTGAACCTGGGATCAGTCCATCCTCACACAATAACTAGCCATGTGACCCTGGGTAAGTCTCTTAAACCTATGTCCTTCACTTTCTTCATTTGGGAAGGGATCTAGAAAAGGAAATGGTAAACTACTCCAGTATCTTTGCCAGGAAAACCTCCAATGAAAACATGAAGTATCAGACACGACTGAATAGAAACTTCACTTTTAGAAGAGTGGTCTGGAAAAGAATGAATGATCTGGAAAGGCCTCATATAAGACAAGATATTTTGAATTAAAAGGGAGCTTAGAAATCATATCAGCAAGCCCCCTCATTTTACAGATGGAGAAACTGAGGCCAAAATTACAAAGTCAGATTTCCAATTCAGGTACTCCAAATTCATATTCACATTCCTGCCCCTTTTGTCCTCTGAACCTTGGTTTTAAGAGGCCTAGATCAAGGAAAGTGTTGGTTCTGCTGTTAGGACTCCAGGGATTCCTTATTCCCAGTCCACTCAGCTTGCACCCACACTAATCACTCTACGCTGAATCCCTGTCACCCAGGATGCTAATTGTGTGGGCTGAATTCACTACCAGAGGTAAAGAAATGAGTAAGTAACCTCTAATCTCAAGTAGCAACATCATCATACACTAATAATAATTAATGGGGCATGTTAGTAATTATAAAAAGTATTAGTATCTGTTGCATTTATAATCAGCAATAATAACTGAAAACTGAAACCCACATATAATTTAACAAGCCCTCCAGGGGCAGGTGCAGAAATAAAGGGGGCAAACAAAAGTCAATGTTTGTGGAGAGTCACTTAATGGCACAGAGTCTGAGCTGGGATGAGATTCAGGGGCCAGTGCATTTGACAGAGGAAGAAAACGAGAACAAAGGAAGCTGTTCTACATATCCCAGATTGGTTGTTGTGGTTCAGGCATTTCAGACATGCCCAGCTCTGCATGACCTCATTCTGGGTTTTCTTGGCAAAAATACTGCCTTTGCCTTCTCCAGCTCATTTTAAAAGGTGAGGAAACTGAGGTAAACAAGGTTAGGTGACTTGCCCAAGTCAGAGTTGACGGCCAGATTTGAACTCCAGAATGGGAGTCCAGGCCCAGCACCCTCTGCTGTGTCACCTCACAGCCTGGATTCCACACTACACAGCTGGACAGATGCAGAGGAAGATGTTAACTTATATCAGAGGAGCATAGATGTGGAATTGGCAGAGAGCACCAAGTGAAGCCATTCATTTTACAGCTGAGGAAAGTGATCCCTATGGAGTTTAAGTGACTTGGCCAAAGGCACACAACTCTTAAATGTCTGAGTGACGATTTGAATGGGGGTCCTTCTGACTCCAGTTCCAACCCAATATCCACTACCCAACTTGGTCCCTCAACCTCACAACTCACATGCAACATGCATGTGCTTACACACACACACACACACACACACACACACACACACACACACATACACACACACCCCTCTCTTTTAGGAAAACTGTCAGAGTCCAACTAACCATATCCTTTCTCCCCTAACAAAATGTTTATGGGATTCCAGTCATTTTTCAATCATGTCTGGCTCTTTGTGACTCCTTTTGTGGTTTTCTTCAAAAAGACACTGGAGGAATTCACCATTTCCTTCTCCAATACAGATGGAGAAACTGAGGCAAACAAGGCTGAGTGACTTGCCAGTGTCATACAACTAGTAAGTGTCTGAGTCTGGATTTGAACTTGGCTCTTCCTGACTCTAGGCCTAGGACGCTATACACTGTATCACATAGCTGCTGTTTGCCTCCTTTTCACCCAAGCAGTGATGGCACATTATCCATTATCCCCACCAGGATGCAATGACAGCACCCTTGCTATTCTCTATCATCCTTAGCATTTCAACCTGCCTCCAAGGCAGTCTATATAACTCATAGACCAGCCTAGACATGGGGCATATTTCTATACAACTTTTTTTGTTTATGCGAGTTTATATAGCTCCCAATTTTCTTCCTGTTCTTATTGATAAAGAACTACTTGCCTGCAAAATAGAGTTGTACTTGCAAATGGCCATGAAGCACCTTAAAGTAAGGCTGTAGGGCTTGCTGTCCACTAAGAAGACTTTTTAAATATATCTAAGCTTCCCTGGAATTGGGAGTAAAAATTATATTATTATATTTATTAAATTAATTAGTCCATAAAATATTTGTGTATATGTGTGTGTACACACATAAAAATTAATAACTCCAGAGACTGCACATTAACCCTCTTTAGAATCTTGGTGGACTGGTATAATAAAGGTTAAACTCCCTATGCCTCTGTTTTTCATCCCTCACTCCCTATTGGGCTTATGAGACATATAACCTTACTTTACTGTTCCTTGAGATAATAAGGCAATCTCCTATTGCTCTCCCACTCAACCTTTGTCTAAAATTATATATATATATATATATATATATATATATATATATATATATATATATATACACACACACACACATAAACGTATGTACATATGTGTGTTTATATGCATATATATACATATATACTTATGCACTTATATAATTGTATTATATTTATGTGTATATACATACATACAGATATGCATATGCATATAGTTACATATATATTTATATATACTATTTTATAAGTTGTTGATGGGAGAAATGTAAAGTTTAATAAAGCACTTCCTGGAGCCTATGGGTTAATGGGAAGGTGAGATACATTAACAGAAAAGAATGATAAAAAACATCACATAGTAAAATTATTAAAGACCTGCTATACTTCACAAATGATGGCCAATTTTAGTAGATAATGCACTGAAGAAACATCTTCTGATGCTTTAGATGTTACTAAAAGAAATTAAACCAAACAATTCTCCTCCCCCAAAACATACTCCATGCTGTCACATTTTATTACCTTGGATCACACTGTTCCCTAGCATAAAAATATTATCTACCCCCATCTTTTCCCATCCTTCTAATTCTACTCCAAAAACCAATTGGAAAGGAAAGGAAACACTTTTCAGATCAAGTTATTGGATCAATAAGGAAAAAGTCACAAAAAAGACTGTCAGATATAAGATAGCATTCTGATCTCAAATTCCTGCATTTTGTGGATATCTTTGTCCATGTTTTTTGTGTCCAGGCCACTGCAGAAGCTCACACAGAGAAACCATGGGTACATGCTAAATCAATAACAACAAACTTTAACCAAAGTAACTGAGAGAACCAAGACCATAAATAGACTTAGTATATCCCTCAATGATCTCATAGCTGTTCTTCTACTCCAGATTCTCTACCCCAAACTTTATCTAATATCGATAATAATATTCAACTTCATACTGTGGTTTAAGATTTCCAAGGTTCTTCCTAAGGGCTACCTTCTATATTTCTCAAAACAGCCCTTTGACATAAGTGCTATTGTCTCAATTTTAGCAATGAAGAAACTGAGACTAAGCCATGGTGTCTGATCTAATCTATTTTCACAGTTACTGAGTATCTGAGACAGAATTTGAACTCAGTCTTCCATGACTCTAGCATTCTATTTGTTATGCCAGACAACATCTTTGTCTCCTTGTTTAAGGTCTTTGGATCACAGATTCTTATATTTAGAGCTGGGATGAAGTATAGATCAAATTGCCCAATCTTGTTTTCCATAAAAGAAGGAAATCAATGCCAAGAGACATAGCCAAGAGAGCTGCCCAGGGTTACAAAGAAGATGAATGACAGAACCATGATTCAAACCTAGGTCTTTCAAAGTCAACACTTAGAGTACTTTCACCTATGAAGTCCTTAATTTGGATTTTTAACTTGGACTTTCCTAGCATTTCAACTTTCTAGTTTGCTATGACTTTCCTTAGATTGAAGAGGTAATGATGTACAGACATAGCTAATTGATTCCCCATAGTTAATTGGACCAACAAAAACATGATTTGGGGTGAAACGATATTATGGGGGAGTGTTAATTACACAGTGCCAATGGAGCTAACATGCAGTAAGCAATATGGTATCAGTAACCACACTGATGCTCAGGGGTGTTCACGTTTCAGAGCTGAAGCTGTATCTTGTATCTTTGCCAAGCATCAAATCTGCATTTCAGGAAATGAGCCAAAGATCATTAAGGAAAGGGTTTTAGTACATTACTGTGTTCTGTTGCTTTGTTTTGCTCTAGACCTATGATTTCATAAGTCCAAGAGCCCCCTAATGTGGAAACTTCTTTACCTGGTTGGATTTTGTCTAAGTGATAGTCTTAGAGTTGCCTGGGGGAATTGAGAGATTAACTGTCATGCATCTGGGAGATGTCAAAGAGGTCTTGAAAACACATCTCTCTGGCCTAGACATTAGCTCTGTATCCACTATACTGGTATTTTCTTACACTTTTCAGTGTGTATATGTGTGAGTGTGTGTGTGTGTGTGTGAATGTGTTTGTGTGTGTGTGTGCATGTGTGTATGTGCACACACAGTGTAAGGGCTGTGGTAAAGTATTAATGAAATCAATGCTGTCCGGTAGTATTTGAATTGACTTTATTATGTTATGTCCAAATGAAATTAAGGACATATCCTACTGTGTGCAGAAGATATCCTGGTAATAAAAAAGAATATCACGTTTATATAGTACCTAGTATGTGTCAGAGTCCATGGTAAATACTTTACAAATATCGAATTTGATCCTCACAACAACCGTGGGAGGTGGAGTTAGATACTATTGTCATCACCATTATACAGTTGAGGAACCTTTGACAGAGTTTAAGCCACTTGTCCAGGGTCACACAGCTAGTGATTGTAGTCAGTTTTGAAGTCAGTCAGTTTCAGTGTTCTGTCTACTTTGTCACTTAGATGCCAAGACATCATAAGTATGAAACCTATATATATATATATATATATATATATATATATATATATATATATATATATATATGAATTTCCTTTTGGTCTTTGAAAGATGGTACCGTGGTGGGTGGCAACAAAGCTGACCAATGTAAGAGGAATTAGACAAGATATGGTGTATGGATCAGAAGACTGCAGCAATGGCGTCACTGTCATCAATGAAGATGTTGGCAGCCACCATTTTTCATTGCAATGATGGTGCTGGCTATTATCCAATTCCTTATACTTGGGGTCTTCAAATAGACACTAATGAACAGAGCAAGGAGAAGAAAAGAGACACAGCCAATGTTTTGCCTCCAATGGTTTGGTGTCCTTGGAGACATCATCCCCTGGACCATTTTTAGGTTCTGATAGAATTCCTGCCCTCTAGGAAGTGAAAAGAGCAGGAATAATAGGGTGCTAGTTCTAGAAGTAGAAGGAAATTTAGCTGTCATAGAGGATAACTCCCTAATTTTACAGATAAGGAAACTGAGAAACAAAGATATAAAGTAATTTACTTTCCCAAAGTACCACGTCTAGGAAGTATTTGAAATTGAATTTTAATCCAGGTCATTCTGACTCCAAGCTTGTGTCCCACTGAATGTATTTGTCCAAATTACCCAATTACCTCCTAGTATAGGCACACCTATGATGAGTTCAAACATTCAGGTTAGGCAATAGGTAGATATCCAGTTGATGCCTTCTGAGGTCACTCTCATAAAAAGAAGGGAGCCAGTGAAAGGTATTAGGTGAAAGGAAATACAAATTTTTGTGAGGTTAGAAACCCTTTCATCTGATGACCTATAAAAAATGACAGTGGCAGGAGGCCTGTTCAGACCTGGGGAGGAGGATGGAATCAAGATGAGATAGGCCAGAGAGCCTGTAATTCTGCAACAGCAGCAAGGCCATGCATTATCTCCAGCTGTCAGCCACCCAATGAAAGCTTGGCTGGGAATTTAAGAAACTCCATCATCGGCTTAGACTGAATGTCTGCATTTTAGTTCCCAGATAACCACAGCTTCATTGTATGGGTCTTTGCATTCAGGTCATTACCAAGGAAATGGGAAAAAATTGCTGACCACACCTCATATCGCTTATCATGGTACTGTATAGAGAGTCTGCAGACCAAGATAGGAAATGCCAGAGGGGGGGAAATCACTGTTGGAATTGGAATGGAATACTAACTCATCAGAACAGGGTAAATGTTTAGCATTTTCAAAGTAGTCTTGTGAACCCAGAAATAACACTTTACCCTCCCTTTCCCTCCTCCTCAGGCTTTGAACAATCTAACATATAGAGCTGGGATTGAAATTGACTTCAGGTTAGTTAGAAGAGGTGAGAAGCAAACAAAATGTAACCCTTTTAAATACAGATGGAAGAAGTTAGTTGACAGGTCAGCTATACAGGAAAAGAAAAAAATCGACTGCCCATTAGAAGAGTGAATTGCATTCCATGGCCAGTGCCCCCATGGTAGGGGTACAAACAGAGGGATTCTTCACTTGGGACATGTGCTAGGAATCTTTTACCCTCTAGTTCATTCTGTCCCCACTCAGGCTTTATTCTGTAAAAATCTGAATATATTACATATCTGTATTTCAATTGACTGTAGAAAAAAATGCTCAGATACCATCCAAGCACTAAAGATAGCAATGTATGTCTAGGATATTGGACATTCTTCTCCCCTTCCCACTTCCCCATGCTCTAAACACATATCAAGACATATGAGGAATTAGAGCAGTCAATAAACAAATTTAAAAACATGGAAACAGTTTTAATAGTTGCCCATAAAAAAAGCGATACAACCCTTCCACCATTTTTCAAGAGTTTTCACCATTCCTAGTTTTAGCCTATAGTTTCAGGGGTGGGGAATCTGTAACCTCAAGACACATGTGGCACTCTAGGTCCTCAAGTGCTGCCTTTTACCTGAATACAAACTTCATAGAACAAATACCCTTTATAAAAGGATTTGTTCTATAATAGTTAGACTCAGTAAAACGGCAGCACCCAAGGGCATAGACAACCACATGTGGCTTTGAGGCTGCAGGATCCTCAGCCCCGGTTAGATTTTTCCAGAAAAGTAAAATAATTTTCAACTGTTGATAAAAGATCTTCCTGATAGCCTACACATTCACCACACACACCCACACACACACACACACACAACCATTTTGTATCATTGTCTTAACGGCCTGGATTCCTCTAAAAGGGGAAGAAAGTTGGTTTTGCTAGATAGGAAACCCCTTTTCCATTCAGACCTGTCACCTGCACACCTGATGGTACATTACACCTTTCCACATATCCTCTTGGCACTAAAGTACACATTCTTGTTCATCACTCCAATGTGTCCAAATCTCAGGAGTTTTTATATAGAATATGGTGTGAAGTGAAAGGTAAATTGCTAATTTGTTAAAGAAAATAATTCTTTTCAGGTAACATAATTGGATGGCCAGGGCACACTAATCCTTTTTCTCCCACTTCCTAATGATGTTTCCTTTCTCCCTCATTTATATTGAAAGGAAACCAAATGTGGTTTTTGACAAGGAGTCTGGAAGAAATTCTTGGTGCAATAAACAACTACATTCTTGAGATCACAGTGCTCCCAAACAACCTGTTGCATGGACACATGAGGAGAACAAGCACACTGCTGGACTTTAAGAAATGAAAAAAATAACTAATAAAACCAGAATGCAGTTCAGGTCATCATTTATTGATGTGTAGAAACTTATTTGGTAGCCTGCACTCTGGTGCCATTTTTTTAAAGTTTTATTATATTTTATTTTATTTTTAATTTATGAAGCAAAGCAAATCTTTCCATAACAGTACAATTTTTAAAAAGATGATTGCACATGAAACTGCAAATCTACTATTCACCATTTGCCATACCATTCAAAAACACAACTAAATTCTTGTGAAAATTTCTTTTTCCCCTTTTTTTTCCCCTCCTCCCCATTCTCAAGATGAGTACTGTTAGACACAACTAGGCATATACATATATACATGCATATGTATACATAGATATGCATGCATAAATACATATGCACATATGTACATGTATGTACACACATAAACACACAAATATTTGTATTATAGATTAATTAAATATATGTATAAATTTTTTCTAAACATACTTCTATCACTTATATCTTTGGATGCAGATAGGATTTTTTTAATGTAATAAAAAGTACATATATGTATAAGTATGTATGTGTATACATAGTCTCTCCTTCAAATACCCTAAACTGTTAGTTACACAAACTTCCTATGTCCCAAGATGCACTCCTCCACTCCACTTCAGTAACCCATGAAGATCGCCATACCCTTAATTTTGCCATCATCCACAAATGCACTACTTCCATATTCATGAATTCAAAAATCTCCCTATCTGACCAAACTCCATTGACTTTCCATCTCTCCCTCTGGATTATCTTATTCAGCTTTACCTTTTGTTCATACATGACATCCAGTCACATGACCCTTCAATTCTCTATCAGGCTAGCACTCCTGTACTAGCTACAACCCACTGTTTTGCTCCAGTTTTCCTCCAGTTGAAACTTTAGGGAACTAGTTCAATTCTGTACTGTTTAGTTCTCTTAAGTCCCTGCTCCATCTCCATCCCCCATCATAGTGCCAATTACATCCTGCCAAGCTTCAACCTTTGATGATTCCCACCATCTTGTTCCTTCACAAAGGCAGCAGAATGAATATAGACAAAATCACAAAACTTCTTTCTGGGTCTACTATAAATTTAGGTTAAATGACCTCAATTGGGCTAAACCCACTTCTGGAAAATCCTTCTGGACCTCCCTTATCAATTCAACAAACATTTATTAAGTGCCTATGTCTTAGGCACTATGCTAAGTTCCTGGCACTATACCAGTCATCTTAGTAGTTCTTTCAAAGTTTCTCATATCTTCTCAAACCTTCCAAGGATCTTCCTTCCCTCAACCCTCTCAGCTGAGTCTTATCAAATATTTTATAGAAAAAAAATAAGATCAGTAGCCATGAGTGCTCTTTTCACCCTTCCCCCTCATGTCATATCATTCAGATGCCATCTCCCATTCCCTTTCACCCATAACTCACATAATGATGTGGCTCTATCCCTTACCAGTTCAAAACCATCTACTCACGTAAAGAATATAGTTCATTGTATCTCATACAATACCTTGCTTCCTCTGTATTCCCTATTCTCTTACTTAGGCTCATTTCCCCCTGCCTGCTGTCTTCTTCCTTACTACCTACAATCATGACCATGTTTCCCCCATCCTCAAAAAATACTCACTTGGGTAGGGAGGTGGAGCCAATATAGCAGAGTAAAAGCAGGATCTCTCATCAACTCACCTATGAATTCCTTCAGTAACCTCTAAAAAGCAAATCTGGACAGATTTTAAAGTGGCAGAATCCATTGGGAGACAGATTGTGGCTGATTTCCAGCTCAAGAAAGTGTGGAAAATTGACTGGTAGAACTTGTTGCACTGGGCAGGGGTGGGGGAAGCACAGAGTGCAAAGGGCTGTACCAGCACACAACCAACTATAGCAGATTTGGAGTGAGCCTGGGCAAACTGACTCACCCACCACATGGGCAATTCCCAAACTTCTCAACACAGGTCAGGGTGTGACCTGTCAGACCTGGATAAAAAACAAGTGCAGGGCATGTGACAGCATCAGCAGCTACTCCTGGGGCTATCAACCCACAGTCTGGATGCTTAAAAATCACCTACCTGGAATTTCAGGAGCCAAGATGGCTGAATAAACCATAACTGCTATCATCCCCCTCTCTGACCCCGAAAACTCAGGGAATATTGTTCCAGTGTAAAATCCTAAAATACTGGAACCTGTGGCAGGCTTGGGAAACCAGGAGGAAGGGTGTCACAGTGACTGTGCTGAGGCTAAAGTGCAAGACTGGAGGCATCCCAACAAGCTGCATCTCAGCCAACCAGCTAGAGATCCTGAACTCCAGGGAGTGGAGCCAGCAATCGATGACATCAGAACACAAGGTGTGCCTTCACAAAACCACTGGAATCATCACACACCAGTGCAGGCCCAGCCACCAGAGGTTGAGCTTGCCTGAGTTCTAGTCCAGGGTGGGGAAGAGGAAGAAACCTGAAGTGGTCAGACCACCCCTCTCCCACACCTTACAATGTGCGCTTCAGTGTAACCTTGGGGAAATGCCAAAAGTTCTGTTTTTAACTATAGTCTAGGTACTCAGAGATCACAGCACACAAAGCTAATAATCAGGCACCTAACACCTGGCATAAGAAGCATAGGTCAGAGCCCTCTGTACCCCAAAAGCAGAGATGCACTTGAAAAGCCAGAAAATAGGCAATCACAATGAAAAAAAGCAAATTAAAAGACAAAGATTATAGTATCACATTATACTAAGTAGGAAGAACCAAATTCAGAAGAAGACACCATTGACCCTATACCCACATCTGAAACTGCAAAAGGGAATATGAACTAATCTCAAGCCCAAAAAGCATTCTTGGAAGAGCTCAAGAAGGATTTTAGCAGTCAAATTAGAGAGGTAGAAGATAAATCGACCAATTATTTTATAAACACAATTGGCAAAATGGAAAAAAAAATCGCTGCAGAAAACAACTCCTTAAAAAATAAAATTAAGCAAATGGGAAATGAGGTACTGAATCTGACTCGAGAAAATAACTCCTTAAAAGTAAAAATTGGACAAATGGAAAAGGAGATTGAAAAACTATCAGAGGAAAAAAATTGGTTAAAATTAGAATTAGACAAATTGAAGTTAATGACTCTATGAGGCATCAAGAATCAGTCAAAAAGATCTAAAGAATGAAAAAAAAAACAATAGAAGAAATTGTAAAATATCTCATTAGACAAACAACTGACCTGGTGATCAGGAGAGATAATCTGAGAATTATTGGTCTACTGGAAAGTCATGAGGGAACAAAGAAACTGGACAACAGAAAAGTAAAACACTAGTATCAAAATTGAAAGGGTGAGTTTACCTCCAGTGAAGAAGAAATTAACACAATAGTTATGATTTATTTTACTGAATTGTATGCCCATAAATTTAACAATTTTAATGAAATTAATGAATATTTACAAAAATATGCATTTCCCAGATTAACTGAAGAAGTAAAATATTTAAATAACCTCATCTCAGAAAAAGAAATTGAATAAGCAATCAATGAATTCCCTAAGAAAAAATCTCCAGGGCCAGATGGAATTACAAGCAGATTCTATCAAACTTTTAAGAAATAATTAATTCCAATACTTTATAGATTATTTTGGAAATATGGAGGACTCCTACCAAATTCTTATTGTGATACATATGGTACTGATACATAAAATGGGAAGAGCTGAAACAGAGAAAGAAAAGTATAGACTAATTTCCCTCATGAATACAGATGAAAAAATTGAAATATAATATTAGCAAAAAGTTTACAGCAGCTTATTTTGAGAATAATACACATTGATCAGGTAAGATGTATCTCATGTTGGTACTATTGTAATGGTATGCTCATGTATATGTATGCCTCATGTCTCTCCCAGCTCTAAGTCATTCTCCATTCAACTTTCAAAGATATTTACCTGAAGTTCAGGTCAAATGATAATGGTTTTGGTCAGCAATTTTCATTTTTATCCAACTGTTCTTCATCCTATTTAAGGTTCTCTTGGCAAAGATAATAAACATATTAGGCATTTTCTTCTCCAGTTACAGATGAGGAAAGTGAGGCAAATGGGGTTAAGTGACTTGCCCAGGGTGACAAAGCTAGTAATGAGCTACTTACTTTTACTACTTACTACTTACTCTTAGTACTTACAACTTAGCTAGTTGAGCTAAGCCTCTATGCACTTACACCACCTGGCTGCCTCTTAAATCATGTTACCCTATACATAATAAGCTATAGTGGTTCTCTAGCACTTTGAGAATCAAAAACAAAAGTCCTTTTGTTGGTATTCATAGTCCTTCATTAAATAACTACCCCTACATTTCCATCTTCTTATACCTTACTTTCTGCCACATACTCTTTGATCACATTAACACTGATTCCCTTCCTGTTCCACTAATAATACAATGATTTTTCAGCTCCGGGCATTTTCTCTCACTGCCAATCAGGCTTAGAATTCTTCCTCTCCTCATCTCCCCCTCAGATTTCCTTCAACTCTGAGCCAAAATGCTGTCTTCTATAGTAAGCCTCTTCTAAACTTTTTTGATTTTTGTGCTTCTGTCTTTTAATTATTTCCTTTTTTTTCCTGTAGGTAGGTGGAACAGTTGATAGAGCAGTGGGTCTGGCGTCAGAAAGATCTGAATTGAAATCTGGTCTCAGACACTCACTAGAGGTGTGAACTTGGGTAAGTCACTTAATCCTGTTTCCCTAAACTCTTCATTATTAAAATAAGCTGGAGAAGAAATCCAGGAACCACTTCACTTCCTTTGTCAAGAAAAACCTAAAAGTGGTCAGAAGAGTCAGACTCAACAGAAAAGACTGAACAACAACCATTTATCCTGTATGTAGGTTGCTTGTATCTAATTGTTCCTCTCAGTAGACTGTGAGTTCCTTGAGGTCAGAGTTTGTCTTTTGCCTCATTTTCTATCCCCAGTGCTTAGCACAGTGCCTTGCAAATAGTATGATCTTACTAAAACCTTATGGACTTATAGACAAATGAAATTTGCAAGCATGGGGGATTGGGAGAATGATGATGCTCTTGATAGTAATAGAAAAGCTTGGAGAGGTGTTTCAAACTTTTCTTTTTTGAGTCAGAAAGCTATCATTGCAATAAGACCATCACCCCACCTTATTATTTCACATTTTTAGGACTGACAAACTGCAAGATTAATTACCATTAACTCTTACAGACTACAATCTTTGAAACGTTATTTGCTTTCATTGGATTCATCGTTGAGAAAACAATGGTAATGCCACAGATACCAACTCTTTACCATGTTACATCTCACTCACATGTACTAGTAGTTTCACATTTGTCACCACTCAGGTGATTTGAAGCTGATGAAGGATGATTGGCCAAGGACTGAATAGCTTGAAAGCAAATATAATCGACTTCATGGGATTTAAATTTTATTTTAGAGACTCTATCTCTCCTTGGAAATGAGGCCTTTTTTGTGTGTGTTTTTCATGTTATATGATTTCAAAACTTTACATATAGATAGATATAGATGTAGGTGGATATATAGACACAAACATACACACATATGCACACATGTATGTATGTACATGCAGGTGTGTATGTGTGTATATATGTGCATGCATACATATACATGCCTAAACATACACACATATATGTGTATGTGTGTGTATGTGTATGAATTGAAACAGAGCCTTACAAAGCAATGGAGAAAGTTACATAGTACATGAAATAGTCTATAACTTTTAACACAAGAGTAATTGCTTTCACAAAGCACTATAAATCAAGGGCTTCATCCTAGAAATAAATGATTAAGAGGGGCATTAAAACAAGTTTATGTAGCAAGAAGACTGGATAACCAATAGGTAGATCACATAATCTATTGGTATTAGTAAAATATCCAGAAAATGCAAGAAGGAATGAATCTGGATTGTTTGGTTGACTGAACCAAATATGATGAAATGAGGGTAAGAAACAGATGAGTTAAATTGCATAAGTAAAGGTAATATTCCCATGGATAAGATTACTATTCCTTGCAGTATTAGAGATAAAAAAACAAACAAACTGGAATCTTAAGAGGCCTGAATTTCATGACAGACTTACAAGTAAGTGCCTTATCTTCCCCCATATGTACTGCCCATGTCACATGGGCTGAATCTGATACTGAAATTAAATCAAAGGTAAGGTCACTATTAATCTCTCCTTTTGAGCTTTGATGAGAAGTACAACCTTTTTTTTCTTTTTTGGAAGGGGGAAGGCAGGGAAATTGGGGTTAAGTTACTTGCCTAAGGTCACAAGGCAAGTTAAGTGTCTGAGGTCAGTTTTGAACTCAGGTCCTTCTGACTCCAGGGCCAGTGCTCTATTCACTGCGCTCCCCAGCCACCTGAGAAGTGCAATTTTTAATATGGCTAGAGCTCAACACAACACCTGAGGAATTTTATAGAAAGTTTAAATTTTTCTTTAAGGATAGTACAAAACAAAATCGTTGGTTTGTTTGCTAAGAGGTAGCATCTTCCCAGTGATACAAATTTATTTATCCCTCCACAGAAATAGAAACTCTGCTTTTGTTGAAAAGACCAAGGGTGGTTGGCAATAAATGTCATTGTTTTATTTTGTTTTTTCCTTTTATCACAGTCTCCTTCTTTTTCATTGAGTTCTAACAACAGTGTCATATGAGAAATATTAATGTTAAACTTTTTTCTGTTTCTCTCACCCTCAATTTAAGACTAAGGATTATTTCTAAGTGCACAAAAGATTCCAGTCTGAGCCCCCATAGTGGGTTTCATGTGGTGCAGATTTTCTACAATTAACATTATCTGGAAGTCCATTTTCTTTTTCTTTCCTATCTTATTTCCTTAGGCTTTTCTAAATCACATAGGATAATAATTGAATTCTAAAATGTAAACAGCACCAGCTTTTTCTGTCTCCCAACACATAACACCTGTATTGAAGTTTAGATGTTTTACTGATAGACAAGGTTCCTTACCCTGGAGAATCTCGGATTTATATGGCAGGTTCTCCTCTAGGACTGGCCAAAGTAAATATGAACAGATGGTAGCCGTGTGTGTGGGAGCTTTCATGTCCAAAATTACCATTATGAATACATTCTTCTAAATAATCAAGTTGTGAATGATCCATTCTCTCTTCTTTTATGTGTCTTATGCAAACCCCAGAAAATACACATATGCACACAAACACACATACATGCATGCACACACATGTACATAATACAAATAAAAGAGAGAGCAGTATTATTATATTTTAGAAAGTTGATTTTTCTTTCTAAGTCCAAAATGTCAGAAATCATTCTATAAGTTCAACATTAGCTCAGGAATCTAATTCTATTAGCATGGGTAACTCCTAATGTGGTCACTCCTTCTAATGTACTTGCATTGTAATCTAACAGATTTAAATTATAAGTGTTGAGTGTTGTCCAGAGAGGTTAGGTGATTTGTGTAGCATCATACAGATAGTATGTGGCAGAAGAAAACTTGAGACTATGTCTACTTGACCTAAAAGGCCCTACTCTAGTTTTTCCCTTTTTCTTAGTCTCTTTCTCTTCTTCTATTAAAATTACTCATATTAACCTGCTATCAGCTACCTCTGAATAGACAGAGTACCATCAGAGTGATAAATGAAAGGTCAGATTTGGAAGATGCCTACTGGCTTAATTGATTCTCTGTTAAAACACATTTTAAATTTTTCATTAAGACCTGTCATTTTCCCTAGAGTTTTTGAAATCACCAAATTTCCTTGCCATATGAAATTCCCTGCAGTAGGATTTGTGGAATTTATTCATTTCATTGACCCTTAAGGTCCCTGAGGCTATAGACATATCCCTTTCCCTTTCTAAAACGCAATTTTCTCATCTGTCAATCTAGCTTTTCCACGGCTATGACAAAGGAATTCCTAAAGCACAGCAGTGATTATGTTACTCCGCTCATGATGCAGGGGCTCCCTATGGACTTTAGCAGAAAATACCAATTTTTGGACCAATATTTAAGATCCTTTACATTATGATTTCTACCCCCCTTTACAAACTGACCTCATATTGCTAAGCCTCATGCATATTAGTTTCCAGACAAACTAGCCAATTGGGAAGGCAACAACATATAGTGGAAAGAGGCTAAATTCAGGGTCAGACTGTCCAGAATCTCTGGCCACATCTTCTACTTGTTATCCATGAGACTTTGGGCAACTCATTCAATCTATTTGTGCCTCAATACTTTTATCTGTATATTAAGGGGAGCATTAGATGGACTCTGGGATGCTTCCACCTCTAGATCTATGATCTTATAATCTTACCAGTTATTCCCCTTACATTCAATTCCATTCCATCTCGACTGTCCGTGATTTGCAGAATCTATCACATATGCATGGATTCTCCTCCATTCTCAACTTTGGTGCCACCTACTAAATATATGGTCCCTTTCCAGATTCCTTGGTTATTTGTGACCTCCACTGCTGCTGTTTGTGCAGAAGTCCTGGGACTTTGCTTTTGGTTCAGAATCCCTGAAAGAGGATTTTCTTGTGTGTTTACAGAAATCCTGGAGGAGGGTCTTGCTGATGTTTTCAGGGGTCCTGGGACTATTACTTGTGCTGATTTCTCAGACTTTTTTGTTGGGTCAAGGTTGATTTCACAAGCAGAGAGATGAGGACCTGGCAATGTATATATTTGTTATTGTGTCTTTGTTAAACTGTGTCTTCTTCCCAGGAATAGAAGCTGCTGAGAACTTGCCTCGGGTCAAGATGAAGAAAAAATCTCTTCTTGGGTACTGAATGCTGTGATGACATTGTAACCTAGTTGTGACCTAAGGGTGTATGGCCTTGATGATTTCCACTAGCTCTTGAGAGGTGTTTGGTGGTGATGTGTGATACTGTAATTCAATTGTGATCCAAGGGTGGAAAACTTTTGACTTTTGTACTTTGTGACTGACCAAATGAATGCACTTTGTTTATGATTGGAAACTAATCTCCTCTTTGAAAAGAGAGAAGACTTTGTGATTGATTAAATGAATGTGCTATGCAGGGGTGGAGTACTTTGTCTTTTGTATTTTGTGATTGAACCGAGGACTCACTAAATGATTGAGTCAATGTGTATTTTGATTTTTCTCTTTTCTGTGAATGTTTGACTTTAATCTGTTACTGAATAAATGGAGAGTTATTATTTTCATAATCTGAACCTTGGTAGTTGCTTGTGATTGTTGTTACAAAGAAGTTATATAAAATAATATCCAATAGAAATGCAATGAAAAGACCAGGATTCTAATCCTATTTCTAAGATTTATATGTTACTAAATCAATATTCTATCTGGGCCTTGGTTTTCACATCTGGAAGAATATGAGGTTAGTTCCTTTTCTGGAACTATTATTTAATGAGTCTGCAATTCACTTTCCGTAATGTTGTACCTGCTTTGTTGACTTCAAAACTGATTTTCCCAGTGTGTTTCTGGTCCTGGCTCCAGAATTCCCAGACTCATCCAAAAGTGAAAAGATCATCCAAGGGAAAAAAGCTGAAAAACCAATGCCTGTGTTGAATAGGGTGATATCATGTTTCTCTTCCATCTGGAAGGGCAATTTTGGCTGGCCCATTGAGAATGAAATGACAACGTTGTAAACCAGCATTGTTATCTTCTTTGTTGTTTTTAAGATGAAGGTGACAATGAACTAATTTGGGGTTGAATTAAAAGTGCTGTTATTACAAAGGAAGAAGCAGCAAGCAAAGAAAGGGTATTTCACCTGTTAGTGATCAATGTGTTTACATCCACAAAACTCAGATAACACTCTTGGGCTTCGACTCCCTAAATGGCTCTTCTAGGCCATTTCTTTCAGGGATGAAGAAGAAAAGTGTTTATGCAAATTTCTTGGTGACCAATTGATATATCAAATTGATGGAAACCATCCATTCAGCAATTCTGTCTGCCAGAGAACTCTATAGCATCCATAATTATCACTCTAAATTTGCAAGTGCATACCTTAGGATAATCTCAACCATTCATCATTTCTCCTTGCTATTTCTAAATGAATCCATTTGACAGATTTAATATTTTAGGTTTTGACCCTGAGAAAACAAAATATCACAAGAGCACAGGTTGCAACAGGGATTAGACAGGTCATCTAATCTATTTCAGCAGCTTCTGGCTGGAAGCCCCTCAGAATCCTCAGGCAAAGTGGTATTAACTCCAAGAAACATTAAAGAAGAAGCCAGAGCTTCTGCTAATAAGGATTGTGAGGTTGTAAGCTCAATGAGAACACAGACAAATTTTGCTTATTTACCATTTTAGGACACCTAATACCCCATAAATGGCTTCAGTAAGTTTGTAATTTTACAAAATACTTCAGTGAATCTGTGATCTCATTGTTGTGGGAATTCTACCTAGATGCAGAGTTCATTCTATTTGCACCTGCCTACCTTAAGTGACATTGTCCATATCCTTCCATAAGTTATCTATATAGGCTGCCCTGAATATGTTGAGGTTTTCTTTAATTCTCTTGCTATCTTGGGAATATCAGGGAAAAACATTCTGCCCATCAATTCTCCCTGACTCTTGCCATGGAAACAATAGTACATGTTCATCTCTCTGTCTCTCTCTCTGTCTCTCTCTCTCTTTCTCTCTCTCTTTCTCTCTCTCTTTCTCTTTTTTCATTATATATATAATATATATATATGTAGCTATCTATATGTCTATATCTATGCAATTTGTTCTAATTCTTCATAATAAAAAAACTACCAAAATGACATCACTATATCAGGGTCAATATATAACATATCTAATAATGACTGATCAGTCAAATATAAGCATGGAAGACTCTACCACAGATTGAACACAAATAATCTGTATGGACATCTAAAACAAAAAATGTCTCTAAATCTGTGCATCTTATATTACTTTTGAGCTTCTGAAATACTTCTTTGTTCATAAACCACAGCATCTTCTTTGATACAAGCATGCCATGTTGAGCAATCCTGTCCTCGTGCCTCATGTCTCACAATCAATTCCAAAGTTCTTCAGAGAGACCTTGAGAGTGTCCTTGTATTTCTTTTTCTGATCTCCATGTGAGCTCTTGTCTTGTGTGAATTCTCTGTAAGATAGTCTTTTTTTTTTACTTTTTGGAGGGCAGGGCAATTGGGGTTAAGTGACTTGCCCAAGATCACACAGCTAGTAAATGTTAATTGTCTGAGGCCAGATTTGAACTCAGTCCTCCTGACTCCAGGGCCTGTTCTCTATTCACTGTGTCACCAAGCCCCTGCAAGATAGTCTTTTAGGCAACTATATATTTAGCATTCAAACAATGTGAAAAGATCATTGGAGTTGTGCTATTTGGAGTAGAGTTTGAATTCATGGCAGTTCAGCTCAAGAAAGAACCTCAGTGTCTAATACCTTACCTTGTCAGATGATCTTCAAAATCTCCCCAAGTTAATTCAGGAAATGATTCAGTTTCCTTGCATGGTGTTGATAGACTGTTCAGGTTTCATTGGCCTACACCAACGAGGTCAGCACATTTTTGTAGAACTTAAGTTTGGTAGGCAGGCTAATACTTCTTCTCTCCCACACTTACCTTCAGAGACTACCAAATAATGAGTTGGCTCTGGCAATGAGTTAAACTCCTTATCTATGTGTACCTTCCTGGAAAGCATACTACCATGGTAAGTGAACTCATGCACAACTTCCAATTTTTTTTTCCATTTGCTGTAACCAGTGGTTACACATATGAGTGGTGTAGTGTTGGCTGGTGGAGAATGTGTTTTTTCTTGGTGTTTTCAGGACAAAATTAGAACAAGTATCAGAGCATCAATCCATACTATGTTGCATCTCAGACTCAGAATCTACATTGAGTGCACAACAATCTATGAACAAAGGGCCTGTACCAACTCTCCCTCAACTTTAGCCTTGCCTTTGCAAGTGAAATAATTTAACATCAGTACAGTAACTAACCTTGATCCTATTTTCATCCTTGTTGAAAGTATCCAACAACATCAATGAAAATATGGTAAAAATCATGGGAGCAAGCTAACATCCCTGCTTCACTATGCCATGCAAACATGATGTTTTGGAATTAATGTACAATACCGATGGACTTCTTTGGGCAATCAAATTTTGCCATGATATTCCACAAGCTTTCATTACTGACATTACATTCCACAAGCTTTCAAACCTCAGTTCTGTTCCTGGCATTTCTCCTAGAGTTGTTGGGCAGCATACACCAAATTAACCATTCCTTAGCCCTTGCTGAAGCCACACCAGCATTTAAGTAGATTACTATCTTCTAGGGGAAGGATCGGGCTATTAAGGAGGAATCTGGAAAGAATCTTGCCAGAAATGACTAAGTGAAAGAATCCCTCCCCGTGTGATTATCAAAGGAAAATCTATTTTTTTCCTTTATAGGGATGTACAATGGAGTTACTCTTGAGCTTCTGGGGGATAAGTTTAACTTGCCATATAACACAGAAGATTTCAATCAGTTTTTGTATGAGCAATAGACCCCGTGCTTGTAAATCTCAAGTGGAATAGAATCATCACTAGGTGTTTTGCTATAGGAGAAGAACCTAATATCATTCAAAACTTTCTTCAATTTGAAATTTTTTAGAGAGGGATTGACTTCAACTTGAGGTAAATGGTCAATGACTTCATTTTTTTCATTTGATGATGGTTTGGTGAGAACACTATGGCAGTTTTCACCCCATCTCTCTAGGATCATGTCCTTAACATGAATCAATATAGCTCCATTACTGCTAAGTGTTGATATATAGCACAGGTTTTTGTCCCATAAATAGCCTTCAGGGCATCATAAAAGCACTTGGGATTGTTACTGTAAGTATAAAACTGAATTTCAAGTGTCTTCTTACTTAGCCAAGAATCCTGAATCTCTCTAAGCTTCACTTGCACTTTATTTCTAATAGAGTTAAAAACTGCCTTCTTAGGGACTGAAAAGGTATTCCTCTGGTGACCCCTGATGAGTTCTTTTTGATTTAGCGACTTCTTAATCTCCATACCATTTTCATCAAACCAATTCTGATGTTTGCAAGTGTTCTGACCCAGATGAGTAAATATGGTAGTGTTCATGAAATCTCTGAAAGAGGATTTGCTCCTTTTATGCCCCACTCTTGCCAACCATGCACTGGCTCAGCTTTCCCTCCAAGTTATAAATGTACTGTTCAAATATGGAGAATCATTCCAATCAGTTAATGTTAAGTCTTCCAATGGCCATCTTAACTTGGGGCCACCACTATTGTTGAATGTGAATGCTTAGCTTGGAGAGATTAAGTCTATGATCAGTCCAGAACTTTGTGCTATACATGGCCTTAATCACTCATATTCTGCTTGTCTCTTCTCTTTATAATGGAATAATCTATTAAAAGTCATTGTTTGATGAAAGGGTGCATCTGCAAAGCTTTATTGCATTTAGGTAAACAAAAAATAGTGTTGTTGATGAGAGGGTTGTAAGACAAACAAGTATTCAGTTGTGACTATTGCTATTACTGTTCCTGACTCCAGTCTTCCCGAGAACTCTGTGGCATGCCTGTGCCTTTGGCATTAAAAGCCTTTTGGCATTAAAACCAGCTGGAATTACATGTTTGTCCTCTTTTAACACATTGATGATGAGGGTCTCCAGGTCTTCATACAATTTTTCTTTGACCTTACCAGGTTTTGCCATGATGGGGGCATATGCACTGAGGATTATAGCTTGGTACTTTCCTATAAGTGGCAATCACATTGCCATCAATCTGATATTTACTCCTTTTGGTAGACATACAAACTTCCTCACTAAAGTAGTCTTGATTGCAAAACCCATACCAATTTGATGGCACTTTTTATCACAGCTACCACCCCCCAAAAATGGATTCTGCTCTAACTTCAGTAAGATGACTTTCATTTTCAGCCTAGTTTAACTAAGGCCTGCTAGGTGGATACAACACCTGCTGAGTTCTCTCATAGCAAGAGCTGTTTGTATTTCAGGTCTATTGGATTTCATGTTTTCCATAAGCATGCCAGCATTCCATGTAGTAATGCTTACTAGAAACATCTTTGCAAAATTATTTTTTGTTTATTTTTTACATTTTTTTCGTATTTCCACCAAAATTTAGCATCCCCACCTGCCATGGTAAGGAAACCAAGGTTAGGTTAGGTGCAGCAAACAATCTTCAGAATACTTTTACTAGCTACTTCCTCATTCTAGGAAGTGAACAGTATAGTCCTTTAGACACTGCCAAATTTCACGGCTCCTACAGTATAGTGACAAGACTACCATATGATCTGGGACCCCTGTGTGCGGGGTTGTGACTACAACTCCCAGGGTATCCACACCTGCTACTTTGGTACTGGCCCATCACTACAAGACTTCAAGGCAGGTAGAAATGGTAAAATAGTAGGATGACATAATTTGACTAATGCATACATTTGCTATAAGTGAAGCAGAATTGTGAGAAGTCATTAGTCTTGCTCTCTTTTCCATGGTCTTTGAAGTTGTGTAGCACGACAAAAGTCAAGATAACTGACCATGTCCCTGGACATAGCAGATTTATTTGGTGTCTACAAAGTATAACCAAGCTCTAAGCATTCTGCTTCACCTGCTTCACCCACATTGATGGTTGTTGGAACAAATTATTCTCATCTACCATTCTACCAGAGGAAGTCTTCACGTGTTTGGGGTAGATACCTTCCCTAACACACCTACAGGCTTAAGGCCCTTTAATTACCCACAACCTGTTTTATCCCATCTGCCAAAATGGTTTCCCTTGTGTGGGGCTGTTGCACATGCTACAGCTTCTTGGAGCCACAGGTGTGAGTTGGGTGGAAGGTGGTCACCAACAATAGAAAGTAACCCTCACAGAAAAGGTAATAGTTTTTCCTCAACACCTAATACTCCCCTATATATATATATATATATATATATATATATGTGTGTGTGTGTGTGTGTGTGTGTGTGTGTGTATGTATATGTATATATAGACATCTATTTATATGTAGGTACTATTATTATCTCCAGTAGCTGTATAATTTTTCAGATATGAATGAATCTCTATGATCACTTTTGTGTTTTCTTGGAAAAGATGCTAAATATATATCCTTCTGGAACTTGTTCTACAGGTGAGGAAACTGAGGCAAAAAGGATCACAGGGCTTGTCCAGGGCCCCATAGCTAGTACATGTCTGAAGCAAGATTTGAACTTAGAAAATTGAGTCTTCCTGAATTCAGGCCCAGCATTCTATCCACTGTTCCACCTGGCTGCTCATCTCCATTTTACAGTTGAGGAAACTGAGGCAAACAGAGGTTAAGCTTCTTCGTTGGGGTTAAACAGCTGATGACTGTAGGAGCCCCGATTTGAACTCGGGTCTTCTTGACTCTAGGCCCACTGCTTTATCCATCAACTGCACAATTAGTTCAAAATAAAGACATTTACTAAGCTGTCATTTGACTGTAGCTATAAAACATCCTCACAGCCCAGTGAAACTTTAGTCTCTCCCTTGCTTTTCTTTCTCTGATAAGTGAGTTTTTTATCTTACCTTGTTAATGTTTAGGTCTTCACACAACTTTCTGAAGCCTCCTCATCACCTCCAGGTGGTTGACAACAATCTCTAATATTTCATTCATTCCCTTTTATGACTCATTAGACACTGATAATCAGAGTGTCATTGAATAGAGATATCTCTATGGTTGCAATTGTCAAGGAATCTTAGGATCTTAGCAAATTCATGAGAGAGCCCATATTATTTGAAAGTAGAAATCATAACATAAATAAAAACAATCTATGCTGTCTTTTCATAGTATAAAATACTTTACATACACTGATTAAACCTGTAACTCTGTCAGAGAGAGAGTACACATATGAATGACCTGAGGCTTAATGAACCTAAACAAGTTATTTAAGGTTATCCGTTTTACTGAGTTCAACAATTCTTTGTTGCATACCATTAGCCCAGAACTAGGTTGAATACTAGGCACATGAAGACAGAAACAAATCAGTCACCTACCTCAAAGAATGTGCATTCTACTGGTGGGATGAACGTACAGAAACTAGTAAATTCAAAATATGTAAAAAGTAATTTCATGAGGAAGAGAATACTAAGAATTGAAGTGTTCAGAAAAGATTCCAGGAGAAGATGGGGCATTAATGTTGCTTTTATGGTATCTAGGGATTCAGCAGAGGAGCAGTGAGGAGGGAATGCTCTCTAGGTATGAGGGGGGTAGCCAATAAAGGCACAGACATGAGTTATAAAATGTCCATAAAATAGGTGGTAGTAAGACTGGGAAGGGCAGAAATATGAAGTTGGAAGAGAGGAAACTTTAAATGGTACATTGAGGAATTGGAAAGCTTTTTTTTTCCTCCTTTAGGCAATAATGCCTAATCATTCAATATTCCAAGCCAGGGAATGACATGGTCATATCTGTAATTGGGAATATCAATATTATATGTGTGTGGGGAAAATCCCTATCTAAAAATTTAATAAAAAACTCAGAGGCTTCTACAGGTATGAACAGAAAGCATTTATTCAATTCTCATGAGAAAGGGAAACCTCCACTTGGAGGGACTAGTGGAAGGAAGCAAGTTACAGAAAACAAAACATGCTTATATATCCTAATGCAAACAACCCCTCTCACTGACTTTACCTTCACTGGTTGAGAGATAGTTCTCACAATCTAGCACGGGAATCTACCCCAGATACAAAGAACAAGGAAATAATCTTCAACTAAAGGAACGTATGAAGGCATTTAATACCTTATTTGGCAGTGGGTGATAGCAGGGGAGTGGTAAGTTTCAGATTCCCAGAAGTCAGGTGGTCTACAGGAAATCAAAACTTAGGCGTATCTTCAGCAGAAGCCCAACTTGAGTTTAGAGCACTGTCTCCATTTTATGAGAATGCTTTCACTTATTTCACTCAGGTAGATTTGTGGGCAGCCAGATTTAGTGGAAGCAGCTCTGAATTTGCACAGCACACATTTCCTTTGTGCTTCGACTGTTCTGATTTGCTCATAAAGCATAGAGCCTTCTTTGCTGTGGGCAAGCATTGCTGGATGGTCCTGCTCCAGCATTTTTCATGTCTCACTGTCAATATTAAAGTTCCTCATAGATACCCTGAGAGTGTCTTTATATAGGTTCTTTGGACCATTATGTGAGCATTTACTTTGTTTGAGTTCTCCATAAAATAGTCGTTTGGATAAGTATGCATTTGGCATTCAAACTACTTCGATAGCCCATTGGAGTTGAGCTCTCCATAATAGAGGACCTCAGTATCCTGCAGCTTATCTTGCCAGGTGATTTTCAGGATTTTCCTGAGACACATCAAGTGGAAGCAGTTCAGTTTTCTGGCATGGCGCTATAAACCGTTCAGGTTTCACAGGCTCAACTGTGATGTCAGCACAATGGTTCTCTAGACCTTCATTTTGGTAGGCAGCCAATACCTCTTCTCTCCCACATTTTCTTTCAGAGCCTCCAAAACTCAGAGTGAACTATGACAAGATCCTTGCCAGAGTTCTCCTTAATTGACTGATTAATTAGCTGAAAGACAACCATCTGCCCAAGAATCATGTGATCTTAGAAAGGGCTGTGAAAAAGTCAACATGCTATTTGATATGCAAGAAATCTACACTTGCTGAGCTGACCTGGGCCTTTGACACTATCATTCATGAAAGTCTGTGGAAGTTCCTGCTGGAATTGAGTTGCCAAGAGAATTTTGGCATTATGGGAGAATGCTTGCACAGGATCTGTGTTTGGCATTATGGGAGAATGCTTGCACAGGATCTGTTTTTCATACTTTTCCAGTTATCAACTGAGTAAATGAGAGTGGCATGCTTGCTCCCACATTCTTCAGTATGATGTTTTCCATATTTGTGTCAGACCTTCAATGATGAAAAAGAAATATCAAAATCAGATTCTACACCATGACAAACAAAAGCCCAAAATTCAGTTTCTGTGTAATGATCAATTTATTAATTAGTCTAGTAAACAATCAAATTGACCTTCAGTAGCCTCTCTGGGCAACCAAAGATAAAATCATTGAGATCCTTGAATGCTTAAGTACCTTTAGCAAAGGAGGTGTCCTTGACAGGTAAAAATCAACCCTGGTTGGTGAACAGTTGATGAGGGGGTGGGCTTTCAACCCTGGTTGGTGAATAGTTGATGAGGGGGTGGGCTTTCAAAAGAAGAGGTGAACTAAAAGTCTTCAGTTCCTTCTGCTGAGAAGGTGGTTTGATCATGAGAATCAGTTGCCTTTAGCCATCTGGATAAAGGAATCCATATCTATTCAGACCACTCTGGTTTTTCTCCTTCAAAAGCTGTGTTCCCCTCGACTCTAATATAGGGGTACCATGACATGGGATCACTGTTTTAGGGATGGCATGAATCTATATTAGATTCTTTTTATACTATAAGCAAAAGTAAGGTACCCTACTTTGATGGGGTCTACCCAAGATCACAGAGCATGAGGATTAAACAAATATCATCTATTGGCCTGGTCCTTTAGAGACTGGCTGAATGGTCTTACAAAGGTTGCTCCCTGAATGATGAAATAAAAAGGAAAAAAAAAGCCCTAATCCTAATTTAATAATTTATTATTAATATAATAGAAAAATAATCATTTCTCTCAACAATGATGATCAGCAATTTAATTGAAAAGGCCAGGACCAAAGTGGAGAGAGAATTGCTATAAAACTTTTCTCTGCGTATTCATTCAATGCAGTCTCTGAGGCCAGTAATGCAGTAGAGCATGGACTGATGATTCTCTGTTATCTGTGCTAATTCTGGCCTGACAATCAACATGCACATGCACGTGCGCACGCACACGTGCGCGCGCACACACACACACACAACTATCCAGAAGTCTTCCACCAGTCAGCATCACCCCATCTGAATGTGGAACCATTGGTCAAAATAAATTAAGAAATTTTGAATGCTATGGATAATTTCACTCACTTTGGATGTGCACTTTGCACGGATATCTGCATAGATGCTGAGGTTGATGCATAAATTGCCAAGCACCAGGTGATGATTAAAGGGCAGAAGTGGAAATTGAAATCAAGTTCTTTCTTCCATCCCACAGAGGCAAAAAAGAAACACTTGCTAGTAGCTAGCATTTGGATAATGCATTAAGGCTCATAGAGCATTATCAAACATCTCATTCTGTGCTCATGGTACTGGAGGAAGGTTCTGTCAATATCTTGACTTTACAAATGAGGAAACTGAAGGATACAGAGGTCAAGTGGCTCGCCATCAATGATACAGCTAGAAACTGTCTGAAGTCAAATCGGAACTTAAGTCTTCCTGATACAAAGTCTGGCTGTCTATCAAATGTGTCAGCTAAGTACTGATGTGAAACAAGATTTATAGAAACAATGAAATAATAAGTATATCCAAAGTAATGCAAACTTATTTCAAGCTAAAAATAATTCTAAAAACTGATGTAATCGAGAAAAGCTACCTCAGCTAGTTTGGAAGGAGGGTGTGGATTCTTTTTTTTTAATTTTTTCATATTTTATTTTATTTTATTTTTAACAAATGCTTTATTAACTTCTGTTTTACATCATTCATTTCCACCAGATTTTTAGTTACAATCATTTTCCCCCGTTATTCCCCTACCCAACCTCCCAGAATAGCAGTCCCACAAGATGTCGCTTCCTCCAATCTGCTCTCTCCCATACTTTCTCCCATACCCCCTTCGACTTTTCCATTAGAGGAAGGTGAATCTTTGTGTCCCAATGCCTGTACATCTTATCTCCCAGTTATAAGCAAAAGAGTATTAATAATAGTATTTACATATATTTGAAAAATTTAATGTTGAGACCTCGAATTTCAGATCCATTTCCTTCCTCCCTTGTCACACATTCCCTCTGGGGAGATAAGTAATTCAGTATATGTTGTACATGTCTAGCTATGCAAAACATGATCATAGTAGATATATTGTACAAGGCTGCTTATAATTCCCTCCGACTCATCCCACCACCCACCTCGTCCATTCCCTACATGATCCCGTCTCTCTTCTATAGTGGGTACTTCCAACCTCCCCTCCCCCAAAGGATGCCCTCCCATCCATCATCCCTCCTGTCATCCCCCTTCCCCCTATTCTGCTGCAGGTTGAGATATCCCATTTAGTATGTATGTCATTCTCTCCCTGAACCAAATTCAATGAGAATGTGGTTCTGCCATTTTGCCTTCCTATTCTCCCCCTCCCTTGCAACCACTTCCCCTTGCTTCTTCTACATGGGATAGTTTACCCTACCCTGTCTCTCCCCATCTCCTCTTGCTACTTTCCTCTCTCACCTCATAATTTCATCCATTGATTATTCTCCCTTCCTAACAAATTCAACTTATGCCCTCTATCCATATATAACTGTAACCATATACACACACATTCACATATGTATTCATGTGACCACACACCCTTCTTCCATTATTTTCATAGTGAGAAAGATATCATCAGTCACGGTTATTGCTTTTCCATATAGGAATGTAAATAGTTCAACTTTGATAAGTTCCTTTTGATTTCTTTTCCCTGATTGCCTTCTCAGGCATCTCTTCCTTCTTGTATCTGGATGTCAAATTTTCTATTCAATTCTGGTTTTTTCCTCAAGAATGCTTGAAAGTCCTCTATTCCACTGGATGACCATATTTTCCCCTGAAACAAAATACTCAGTTTTGCTGGGTAGGTGACCCTTGGGTTCATTCCCAGTTCTTTTGCCCTCTGGAATATCATATTCCATGCCCTTCGATCCCTCAGTGTAGAAGCTGCCAGGTCCTGGGCTATTCTGATTGTGGTTCCACAATATTGAAATTGTTTCTTCCTGGCTGCTTGGAGTATTTTCTCCTTGATCTGGGGATTCTGGAACCTGGCTATAATATTCCTGGAAGTTTTCTTTTTGGGATCTTTTTCAGGAGGTGATTGGTGGATTCTTTCAACCTCTATTTTGCCCTCTGGATCTAAAACATCAGGGCAATTTGCCTTGAGAATTTCTTGAAGGGTGATTTCTAGGTTCTTTCTTTGATCATGGCTTTCAGGTAGTCCAATAATTTTTAAATTGTCTCTCCTGGATCTATTTTCCAGGTCAGTAGTTTTTCCCATGAGATATTTCACATTGCCTTCTAATCTTTCATTTGTTTGGATCTGCTTAACTGCATCTTGATTTCTCATAAAGTCATTAGCTTCCATTTGCTCCAGTCTAACTCTGAAGGAATGAATCTCCTCAGTGAACTTTTGAGATTCTTTTTCCATCTGGCAAATTTGACTTTTTAAGGCATTCTTCTCCTCATTGCCCTTTTGGGCCTCCTTTGCCATTTGAGTTAGTCTATTTTTTAAGGTGTTGTTTTCCTCAGTCAGGCTGTTGACCCTCATTTCATACTTTTCCTGCATCCTTCTCATTTCTCTTTCCAATTGTTCCTCCACTTCTCTTATTTGATTTTTAAAGTCCTTCTTAAGGTCCTCTATGGCCTGCAACCCGCTCATGTTTTCCCCTGGGGCTTTTGGAGCAGGACTTCTGTCCTCACAGTCCTTTTCCCGCTCTATGCCCCCAAAATAGGAGTCTAGGGTTGCATTTTTCTGTTTCCTTTGCCTTGGCATGTTGCCACTTAATTACTTGACTTTTGGGCTTGTTGCCACACTATGGCTTTAAGGCCAGATAGAGGAATTTTCGTCCTGAACGTGTGGGGGGCAACTTCCGTTTCTGGCAAGCTGTAAACCCACCCACGACTTCCACCCTAGATCACAATCCAGATCCAGGGAGGGTAAAGCAAGAGCAATTACCCCCCAAGACTGATTGCTGGATCTCCCTACAATTCGCAGGCCAGGAGCTGGAGCTGCCTCTGAAAACTACAAAATGGTCTGTCTCCTCAGTAGCTTCTAGCCCCCAGGGGAGGGAGCCGACACATTCCCCAAATACTGGTCCCAAAGTCCATAGGACACTAACCTCTTACTTTGTCCTAGGCATGTCTATGTTGATATTTCTGTAGTCGCCACACAGCTGCTGGTGTTCTGGGTTCTCTTCAGCTGGCTGCTGGCCCTGCCGCCCTGAGACTAAAACCTTGGCTCACGGAGACCTGGGCTCCTCTCGGCTTGGCTCCCCGCCCTCTGCGTGCTGCTGGCTCCCAGAGCACTGTGCTGGTCCTTCCTGCAGGGCTTCTGGGCTGTCCTCAGCGGGAGGTTAGCTTCTCTGTGTCGTTCTGTGGGTGCTGGGGCTCCAGAAGTTGTTCAGAGTCCCCTTTTACATAGTTTGGGGGAAATCTGGGGGCAGAGTGGCTTGGATGAGCTGTTTCTACTCCGCCCGAGGGTGTGGATTCTAACAGGCTCCCACCTTAAACACACTTGTGTACCTCTTCTAGTACTTCTATGAGATCATGTGGCTTTATTGTTTTTTTAAAGAAACTGAAAGGTATTAGAGAGATCATCTAAAAATATCCCACATATTTACAGATGAGAAAACTGAGGCCCAGAGAAGTGTTAAATACCTACAGGACATGATTTAGATGATTTTATTTTTATCTCCATCTACATAGCAGCAAGCAGAGGGTCTTAGACAAAAAGCATTTAGGATTTCTTGAATTGAGATCTATTTTTTAAAATATTTCATTCCAAAGGCCCAGAGGGAATCATTACACAGGAATGCAGCTTCCTGATAGGGTCCCACAATCCTCAATGGACCCATTCAACACTTCATACTACTTCACTATTGAGTTTTGCAAAGACAGAATTAAAAAAAAAATGCTGCCTTTCACAAGGCCTTGCCCATAGCCACAACTCAATATATATTTGTTGATGTGTTAATTGATTCTTTTTGTCATCTGCTTTCAATTCTTCCTCCCAGTGGAATAAAAAGCAATCATTTTACTGTATCCTCCTCTTGTTTCTAATATATTTAAGGACTGTTTTTCTATTTCATTTTATGTCTTTGGCAAATTACATCCCATTTTCTGCTTTGACTTTCCTGACCTTACTCCTACAAGCCTTAGCAATTTCTATTTCCTGCTAAACTCAACTTGCTTTCTCTTCTTTGACAGTTCTCCTCTTAGCTTGGCCAACTTGCTTCCCCATCATTTTTCTCAGGTAGATGATCCTCTCCAACCTGAAGTGGAAAGTGGATATTTTTTGAAAGGTTCAATTTGTCCTTTAAACAAATGTACTGTTAACCTGCTTCTCTTAAGCCCCTCCAAGGATGGCTCATTGTTGTCTGAAGAATACCCTTTCTGGGTACATGAAGGTTCTTTTAGGACATAGAGAACAACTACGTGCCTTTCATCTGCCATCTGAGCCTGGGTAAGTTTGGAGAGGGTCCTCCATCATCTATGGGCTAATCACTGGGGACTCTTTTTTTTTTGGGGGGGGGGGTTGGGCAAAAACATTCTAGAGATAACCGGTTTCTCATTCATTTAATGTCTTCCAGTGAAAACTGGATGACCATATCTCAGGCAACAATAAAGAGAGATTTTTTCAAGTTGTCCTTGATAGCCTCTCATGTCCCATTCTAAAAGCTCTAAGATTTTTTTTCACTTAAATTTTGTGAATAAACTATTTTATTAAAGCATTGAATGGTGGTGACAGATATACAGACAGACATATAGACAGACAGAAAGACATATAGACAGACAGAAAGACAGATAGACAGACAGATAGATAGATAGATACACACATAGATACATAGATTCATATATATATATATATATATATATATATATATATATATATATATATATATATATATATACATCATAGATCCT
The DNA here is from genome assembly GCA_011680675.1 of Gymnobelideus leadbeateri. Classification (NCBI taxonomy): domain Eukaryota; kingdom Metazoa; phylum Chordata; class Mammalia; order Diprotodontia; family Petauridae; genus Gymnobelideus; species Gymnobelideus leadbeateri. Next base: position 94,148 of record WOXC01001009.1, read on the forward strand.
TGAAATTTTGACCTAATACAGAGTGGGAGATACTAAAATCTGTGCTAGCATGTCTAAGTTTTAAAAATAGAATTAAAATCAATTTTCAATTTTAGAGATCTCAGAAGGCAGTTGGCCGCTTCCTCCACTGCCTAGGCACCTGAAGAGTGGGTATTTGCTACCAGACCAGTTGCAGTAGTCACATAGCTAATAGCAAAATTGTGATAAAGCTGGAGAAGAGAAGAAACAGTGGGGGGGGGAGTGGAAAGAAAAGTGCAATTTTGGTGTTGATTACCATATATTCATTAGAGGTAAAAAAATGAGCTGGTAAGTACTTTTCCCAAAGATGTCATTTGCAAATGTGTCAATGGGTCTTGGACACTGGTCTCTCAATTAATCATCCTCATTTCATGATTGCTGATTTCTTAGCTTTTCCTTCTCTCTTTGAAGGAATAAAATTACCTCTTTAATACCGTGGTTCCTATCTGTTGTTTTGGGTAGCTGGCGTTTTAAAATTAATGAATGTGCCTTATTAATATTAATTAAATGAAGTCTGACACAGGTGGGCTGTAGTAGAGTGGAGACAATAATATCATTTTTGACTTTGCTTCTATAGATGTACAATGAAATGCTTTCAAAGAGGCTTCTACATATATTGACCTCTGGTTTTCATTTTTCTGATGAGTATGACATCTTAAAATAAATGTTTTTTTTTCCTTCTTTTTAGAAGCTCCATTCTTCTTCTTGGGGGGGGGGGGCGTGTATTCTGTTCTTCTTGAAGAGATATATATTTAGAATGACTTTGTAACTATGACTCTCACCACAAGTCTCAGTGGTACTTATGAGGACAATGCGATTCCTTGTTTTAGGATCTCTAGTTGACTAGAGAGAAACAAATCTCCTGCTGAAGACAACCTGGTGTGGTGTCTTCAGGAAAGGTCTATTGCAATGACTTGGGAGTAGAACACAGCCCCAGGAGCTGTGCTAGCCCAACTCAGATGTGTGGCACAGAAGAGCCAGAGCAGACTTCAGGGGACTTCTTGAATGGCAGCTGTGGCAGTTTCCAGACTTTTCAAACCATGAATGCCAAAGAGAAAGCAAAATATCAGTGGGAAACACTATTGGAATTGGGTGAGAGAAGACCATGATTTGGCCCTTGCCCCCTTGGTGGCAGAGATGGCAGCAGAGGCTGCCACTGCTGTCCCATGGCTGCCTACTGAATTCCAGGCCTACAGATCATAGGGGGACCAAGCAACCATTCAGAAGGTAGCTGATTTTGTTTTCAGTGCTTGGATTTGGGTCACAGTCTTGGGTGGTGGTGCTGGAGTGAGGAGCATTAAAGTGGCAGAGCTTATGGTGGTTGTAGAAAGGACATCCTCCTCACAGTTCTGAGGTAGGCACCTGGAAGAAGCTCTGACAACAGCTGCAGAAAAACCAAAAATTTGGGACACAAAACTCTCCCCTGTAGAAGCAGAGTTCTACTGTGACAAAGAGCTCAAATTTCAAATAACTGGCTGGCAAGATCAGCAAACAGAGGAAGCACAATCAGACTGTAGAACTGTTTTTGCTTACAAACACCACCAAAAATAGAAACAGGAAGAGATAGCAAAGTCAAAACTGCTGCATTAAAAATCTCCAAGAAAAATATGAACAAATTGCAGGCCATGAAGGAGCTCAAGAAGGATATTGAAAATAAAGCAAGAGAAGTAGAGGAAAAATTGGGAAGAGAAATGAGGATGATGCAAGAAAATCATAAATCATAAAAACAATTAAACACCTTGCTAAAGGAGATGCAAAGAATACTGAAAGAAATGACACCTTAAAAATAGACTAACTCAAATAGCAAAAGAGGCCCAAAAAGCCAAGGAGGAGAAAACCTTAAAAAGACTAATTTGCCAGATGGAAAAGGAATTTCAAAAACTCATTGAAGAAAATAATTCCTTCAAAATTAGGTTGGAAAAAATGCAAGCCAATTACTTAATGAGAAATCAAGATACTATAAAACTGATCCAAAAAAAGGACAAAATAAAATGCAATGAGAAATATCTCATTGGAAAAATCACTGACCTGGAAAATAGATCAAAGAGAGAGAATTTTAAAATTATTGGACTACCTGAAAGCCATGCCAAAAAAAAGAGCCTAAACATCATCTTTCAGGCGATTGTCAAGGAAAAATGCCCTGAGATTCTGAACCAAAGGGCAAAAAAGGAACTGAAAGAATTCACCAATATCCTCTTTACAAAGATCCCCAAAAGAAAACTCCTAGAAATTTTATAGCCAAATTACAGAGTTCTGAGGTCAAGGAGAAAACATTACAGGAAGTGGGGAAGAAACAATTTGAGTACTGTGGAAACGCAATTAGGATAACACAGGATCTAGCAGCTTCTACATTAAGGGATTGAAGGGCTTGGAATATGATATTCTGGACATAAAAGAAACTAGAGTTAAAAGCAAGAATCACCTAACCAGTGAAAATGAGTATCATACCTCTGGGGAAATATGGACATTTAGTGAAATGGAGAACTTTCAAGCATTTTGGAAGAAAAGACCAGAGTTGAACAGAAAATTTAACTTTCAGATAAAAAACATTAAGAAAAGTGGGAGGCTGACACAAGCAGTGTAGAAGCAGGAAAACTCCCTGGGCTCCTCCTATAAGCACCTCAAACACCTATAAAAATTACTCTTTAGGGCTACAGAACACACAAAGTGACAGAGAGAAACAAGCCTTCCACTGAAGAGAGCCAGGTAGACTGGGAGGAAAGGTAAATCACAGCACACTGGGAGCAGAGCCCAGCCCTGTGTGAGTCTGCAGTTTTAGCCCCAGAGCTTCTCAACCAGCCACAGCTGGAGAAGACTTTGGGAGACTTGATCAACAGCAGCTGACAGTTTCCAGATTTATCAATCCATAAATGCCAAAGACAAAGTGAGAGGTCAGTGGACTTTGGGAATAAGGGGTCCATGTGTGAGGTCCAGCCTCTGCCCCTTGGGCAAGAAGCTACTGAGGTGCAGCAGCCTCCACTGCATGGTTGTTTCAGTGCCCTTAGCATGTAGATTGAAGGGGGCCCAATATCCAGTCTGAAGGGTAATCACTCTTGCTTTAACCTGCTTGGATTTAGATTTATGTCCAGATTGAAGTCCTGGGGTGCATGACCAGTATGGTAAAACCAATGGAGGCTTCTGAGAGGGCCCCCAACTAATAGTTCTGTCAGCTGAGAAAACCCCAGCAATTTGGGAATAAAGCTCCCCTCTCTTGGAAGCAGAGTTCTACTGTGGCAAAAAGCACAAAAGTCAAGTAATTGAGTGGTAGTAGGAGCAAGCAAAGGAACAAAAGCAAGCACAGCAATCCAACTTTGGACTCCTTCTAGGGGGACAAAAACGATCAAAGCCTGGAACAGGGGGAAGACAACAAAGTCAGAACTCCTGCACCAAAAGCTTCTAAGAAAATTATGGACTGGTTGCAGGCCATGGAGGAGGTCAAGAAGGATTTTGAAAATCAAGTAAGAGAAGTGGAGGAAAAAATTGGGAAGAGAAATGAGAATGATGCAAGAAAATCATGAAAAGAGAGTCAACAACCTGACTGAAGACAATAACACCTTAAAGCAGACGAACTCAAATGGCTATAGAAGCTCAAAAAGCCAATGAGGAGAAGAATACCTTAAAAAGCCAAATTTGCCAGATGCAAAAACAATCCCAAAAGCTCACTAAAAAGAAGAATTCCTTCAGAATTATATTGGAGCAAATGGAAGCTAGTAACTTTATGAGAAATCAAGATGCTACTAAACAGATCCAAACAAATGAAATATTAGAAAGCAATGTGAAATATCTAATTTGAAAAACCACTGACTTGGAAAATAGATCTGGGAGAGATAATTTTTAAAATTATTGGACTACCTGAAAGTCACGAATCCAAAAAAGAACCTAGAAATCATCCTTCAAGAGATTCTCAAGGAAAATTGCCCTGATGTTTTAGTACCAGAGGGCAAAATAGGGGTTGAAAGGATCCACCAATCCCCCCTTGAAAAAAGATCCCAAAAAGAAAACTCCTAGGAATATTATAGCCAGGGTCTGGAACTCCCAGATCAAGGAGAAAATATTACAAGCAGCAAAGAAGAAACAATTTGAATATTGTGGAAAGACAATCAGGGTAACACAGTATCTGACCGCTTCTACATTGAGGGATGGAAGGGCTTGGAATATCATATTCTGGAAGTCAAACTAGCTGCGATTAAAACCAAGAATCACCTACCCAGGAAAACTGAGTATAATGCTACAAGGGAAAATATGGTCATTCAATGAGATAGAGGATTTTCAAACATTCTTGATGAAAAAAAACAAAACAAAACAAAACAGAGCTGAACATTTGACATTCAGATACAAGAAGCTAGAGTAGCATGAGAAGGTAAACAGGGAAAAGAAATCATAAGGAACATATAAAAATTGAACTATTTACATTCCTACATGGAAAAACGAGAATTATGACTTATGAAACTTTTCACATTAGTAGAATAGTTGAAGGGGATATAAATGTATATGTATGTATATATACATATATGTCTATATAGGAGGCTATATGGGCATATAAATACATATGTGAGTGTGTGTATATATGTGTACAGGTGTACTTGGAAAAAGGGCAGAGGACCAATTGAGTAGGAAAGGATGTTACTTAAAAGGTGAAATTGAGAAGTGAGAGAGGAATATAATGAGAGGAGATGGGGAGAGACAGAATGGGGTAAATTATCTTGCATAGAAGAGGCAATGGGAAAGTGTTACAATGGAGGGGAAGAACAGGAAGGCAAATGGGAAAGGGTCAACCTTACTCATTGAATTTGGCTAAGGGAGAGAAAGACATACACACTAAATAGGGTATCTCGCCCTACAGGAGAGTAAGGGGAAGGGGATGAGAGGAGGGATGATAGAGGGAAGTGTAGAATGGGGAGGAAGGGAAGTTAGAAGCACACACTTATGAAAAAGGACAGAGTCAAAGTAGAGAAGAGAACAAATGGGGGGGTGGGATTGGATGGAGGGAAATATAGTTAGTCTTTCACAATATATCCACTATGGAAATGTTTTTTGTAGCTACATGTGTACAACCTATATTGAATTGCCTATCTTCCCAAAAAGGGTGGGTGACAAGTGAGGAAGGGAAAAAATCTTGAATTCAAAGTTTTAAAATCAAATGTTTAAAAATATAATAATAATAATTTTCAAAATATTATTATTATTATTTACATGCAACTGGGAAATAATATATACAGGCACTGGAGTATAGAGGTCCATCTTGCCCTACTGGAAAATTGGAGGGGGTGTGGTGGAGGACACAGGAGAGAGCAAATTTAGGGAGAGGGTATACACTGGGATTGCTATTTGGGGTGCTGGGTAAGGGAAATATGGGGAGAATATTTTTAACTCAAAATCTTTTGGAAATTAATGATGTAAACAAAAAAATAAACATAAAATTTAATCAAAAAGAATTAAGAGAAGCATGATAAAGTACAAAGGAAAGAGAAATTATAAGAAAGTTAATAAAAGTGAACTTTATACTTTCCTGCATAGAAAGATGATATTTGTAACTCATGAAACATTTCTCAGTATGAATATTGTTGAAGGGAATACACACACATATGTGTGTATATATATATGTATATATATATATACATAATGCATACTTTCATGTATACATAGACAGAGGGCACAGGGCAATTTGAATATGAAAGCATATAAAAATAAATTGAGAGGTCGGAGAAGAATATATTGAGAGAAAGAGAAAGGGAGAAATAGACTAGTGTACATTTTCTCACATAAAAGAGGGATAGAAAGCTGATACAATGGAGGGGAAGAGCAGGAAGGTGAAAGGGAATGAGTGAACCTTAGACTTATTGAATTTGGCTTAAGGAGGTAAGAACATACACACTCACTTGGGTATCATACCATACAGGAAATGTAAGAACATAGGGGGTATGGGTATAAGAGACATAATGATAGAAGAGAGGGCAGATATGGGGAGAGGGTAGTTAGAAGCAAACACTTTTGAAAAGGTACAGGGTTAAAGGATAACATAGAACAAATGGGGTCAGGTTAGTATAGAGGGAAATATAATTTGTCTTTCAGTACACGACTACAAAGGAAACGTTTTCTATAACTGCACACGTATAACTTGTATTGAATTGTTTGTCTTCCCTGTGGGGATCCGTGAGGAGGGAAGCAGGGAGGGAATCTGGAACTCAAAGTTTTAAAAGCAAGTGTTAAAATTTTGTTTTTTAACATGCAACGAGGAAATAAGATATACAAGCAGTGGAAATTCATCTTGCTCTACAGGAAAGTAAGGGGAGGAATTGGGGGAGGATATAAGATAGTGCAGATTGGAGGAAGGGGCATTCAGTATGCTTGCCATGTTAGGGTTGGGGGTAGGGGAGAGACGGGGAGAATACTTGTTACTCAAAATCTTGTGGAAATGAATGTTGAAAACAAAAAAATAAATAAATAAACAAGCAAATGAATTAATTTAATAATTAAAAAAAAAAACCTATCCTAATCTGCCTCCCCAGAATCACTGGATTTTACTTACATCTGACACTCTGCAATCTACATAACCTGGTATTATTCACTTGGGACACTGCATCTTCCATCCCTTTGCCTTTTAACTTCTCACTTCCCATGCTTTTAGTGTTCTCTTTTAGGAGGTGTGACTCCATTTCCAAAAGTCCTCTCTTTGGAACATAACTCAAGCTGCATCTTATTCATCAAATCTATCCTCATTCTCTAATCAACTCCTGCCCTCCCTCTGAAATTATTTTGTATTTTGCTAATGAATGTGTTTATTCACTTTATATCTGTGCTGTAAATATGATTTGCACATATTCATCTCCTCTATTAGAATGTAAGTTCAATGGCAGTAAGGAGTGCTTCATTGTTATTTTACCTCCAATGCCTAGTGAAGTGACTTCCACTTACTACAAAGATGTCGATGGATACTATCCACTCCCACTCACATGTGGTCAGTGATTTTTAGATTAGAATCAAAAGTACAATTGTCCCTTAGGAGCATGAGGTGGTAGTAAAATTGTTGCACTTGGGAACCAAGTTATCCTCCTGAGAAAACAGACAATAGCATGGACTCAGAGCAACAATGGAGTGCCATCCCCCCAGCTTCAAGATGCCCGTACAGCTGCTCTTCTAGAATGATTTCATTCATATAGATCTAGTCTCCTGGACTCTCTTGTAAGGCCCTTGTGAGCAATAAGTACTGGTTGAATTGGTTCATTAGCAAGAATATTAAATTAACCAGAACAATCTATTTCCTAAGTACGCTAGATAAATGAGAGGGTAGTGTTGCCTTGTCTATGATAGCAATTCAGGAATGGGGATTCCACCTCCCATCAGAATAGATCCTCATCACTGGGGCCACGAAAGGGAATTTTTCATGATAAAATATGTCATTTCAATAGGTGAGGAAAGGTGGAAGACTCTTATGTAAGCCACTTGTAACAGAACATTGTTTAATGAAAGGTTATAATAAACTGGCTTATCTAATAGAATGTCCTGGCTGGCACTCAGTGCAGTTCATCAGCAGGGGGTATGAATTGCATAGTAATTAAGACACATCCTTTGGAATAAGATTCAGAGCCCTGTTCACATTTGTTTCTCAATTTTTGCAGCCTCCTGGCTCAGCCACTTCCATCAATTTAGGCATGGGGTAGGCTATGATTCATTCCAGCAAATGCCAGAGGGAGATGAGGAAATGCTTCTGTATTCAGGCCTGTTTCACAACAACCTGCAGTGGCCTCTGTGAATGCTCAGTCCTCTTTAATCCAAAAGTAGTTCCTGGAGGGGAAAGAGCACTGGGGCATTGGGAAGGTCATTACACTTAGATGTCCAAAGCTTGGGTTTGAATCATGCCTCTGATTCTTGACTTTGGAGAAATAAATAAAAGGTTCAGACCCTCAGATCTCCCAAATGAGGAGAGATGGAGAGGGTGGTATTGGGCAGTATATCCAGATTTCAATGGTGTAAGAGTTTCTAGTGTGAAAATGTCCTTCACTATGCCGATCAGCCGTTCAACTATAACTAACTTGTGTTCTCAGAGAGACACTTGTAGTAGCGATAGGAATTCTGATTTGCTAGGATCACAATGAGTAAATAAATGGGAGAACCAAAGAATTCTTGGCATGTATTAGAGAGAATCCTTGAAGCCAGCTGAACTTTCCTCTTTTTATCATGCCGTGTCCCTTCTATTTCTCACCACTAAAATAGAGCTAATCCTACTTCTCTTACAATAACACTTCTCCCTCATAAGGTTGTGTACCAGTTGTCATTTCACAAATATTTATTGAATGAATGAATTAAAGAAACATTTCAATTCAGTCAATCATTCAATCAACAAGTGCTTAAGAGTTCAATATATACAGTCCCTGTTCTAAGAGCTGATGGTACACTTATAAATCATGGTTACAAAAATTGCATTGTTTTCAGTCTAGGCAGTGATATCATCACTTTAAGTTCCTTATTTCCAGTTTTAGGGGTTTTTTTTTTTTTTGTAATGAAAAGTTGTGAATTTAGTAACCCTTTGATTTCCTAGATAATAAAATTCCTTACCTTTAGGCATAAGTAGGGCTCTCTGCCTAACTCAGCATTTATGTTTATCCATCCTTAATTATTGGGCTCTTTGTGGTTGAGTCAAAATTCTACTTACTGGAAATGTTCAAGTAATAACATAGCAGATTTTCTTTTAGTTTCTGTGGCTAGACAAGCACTAGAAAGGAAAGTTGGTGAAAGAGCTAACCTTTCAGAGAGATCTGAGTCTTCTGATCCAAGATTCCTTTAGGGTCAATAACCCTCCTTGATGGCTCCTTCCACTACCACATTTGGTGCTGACTTTTGCACCTCAAAGCTGTTCTTGAAAGCTACATACTGCAATATTTGGATTATCTCCTTATCTCTTAATTTATAGACAATCCTTATAGGTACAACAAAATTTAGCAGCCTTTGGGAACAAATTTCATATTTGATGCCATTTTCCTTCATCTAATGACTTTCAAAGACTTTTCACATTTAAATCTAAGGATTTTTGATTGGTTAACTCTTCTTTTTTTCCACCTAGGTAAGGTTTTAGAGCTTAAATAGGATGGGGTGGTTTCAACACCACAGTTATATGAAAAAAGGCAAATTCAGAAGCTGACATTCCAATGGGGAAGATAAGATGAAAATAACTATGTGCATTAAAAAAAACATATACAGGGAAATTGGAGGGAATCTCAGAGGTGTGGTACTAGCTGTGGAGGCGGGGGAGGAGACCCATAAAGGTCTCCTGTACAAGATGAGATTTAAAAGGTGAAAATGGAAGGAAGTCACTCAAGCCAGAAGACTAATAAGGAGAGAGAGAATTACAAACATAGAGAATATGTAATAAAAGTTACTGATTCAGGAGAGTGTTTTGCTTTCTTTTCTTTGTTTCTTTGCTTTTGTTTGCTTGGTTTTTTTTTTTTTGGGGGGGGGGGGCGGGAACCTGCAAGAAAGCCAAAATTTGAAAGAGGGAAAGAGTCTGGGTTCGCTTTAACATATTGGTTTTGTATATTTGATCTTTGGTGTAATGGAGGAAGAAAGCAAACATCCATAAGGTGACTATGTGTCAGGCAGTTTGTGAAACATTACCTCATTTGAGATTTAATAAAGAGCCACTGGAATAATTTAAGTAGTAGATTATTACTGTTGCTTAGTCATTTTTCATTTATTGCTGACTCTTTTTGAAGACATTTAGGATTTTCTTAGCAAAGATACTGGAGTATTTTTATTCTTTTCCAGCTTATTTTATGGATGAGAAAACTGAGACAAAAAATTTAAGTGACTTGACCAGGGCCACACAGCTAATAAGTGTCTGAGGCCAGATTTGAGCTAAGGAATATGAGTCTACCTGACTCCAGACCCAGTAATCTATCCACTGTACCACTTAGATTCCCTTCAGATTATTAAATTAGTTCAATTAAATTAAATTTTATTATTATAGCTTTCTACCTATATGTTTTATGTGTGCACATATACACATGTATGCATTCACTCCAGAAAATAAAGTGATTTACATACACTGTTGAAGCTGAACCTCACAAAAGTATGGGTTGATATTGCAGGTATTATTAATCCCAATATTCCAAAGGAAAGAGACTCAGCAGGATGAAATGACTTAGTTCATACAGTCAGGAAAAACTAGAAGTGAGATTTGACTCAGAAGCTTCCTTCTTCCATGTCTAGCACTGTCTTTTTTTTTTTTTTAAAGCAATTGGGGTTAAGTAACTTGATCAAGGTTACACGGCTAGTCATTATTTATGCGTGGGTGCTCATTTTCTGAGCCCGGATCTGATCTCCAGTCATCCCAACTCCGAGGCCGGCGCTCTTACTCACTGCGCCACCTAGCAGCCCCTTCAGGGCAATTCGGGTTAAGTAACTTGCCCAAGGTTACACGGCTAGGTTTTTGTTTGTGTGGATTAAGTGTCGGAGGCCGGCTCAGAACTCAGGTCCTTCTGACTCCAGGGCTGGCGCTCTATTCACTGTGCCACCTAGCCACCCCATCTAGCACTCTCTTGACTATGCTACCACACCAGAAGGCTTATTGTATAATAAGGGATTTTATATAAGATATTATCATGTGCCCTCTGACAAAGTTTCATGGAAAACTCTTTATAAGCCTGCAGTAGTTATACATGCACATGCACATGCACCCACACATATGTATTATTTATGTGATGATGATGATGATGGTGATGATGATGAGGAGGAGGAGGAGGAGAAGGAGGAGGAGGAGGAGGAGGAGCAGGAGGAGGAGGAGGAGGAGGATTGTAGGACCATTGACTTAAAGCTGGCAGTGACCTCAGTGTTGAGCAACCTCATTTTCTAGGTGTGGGACCTGAGGTCCAGAGGGTGACCTCAATTCCTCAATGTCATCTGCACGGTAGAAATGATAACTATAGCTATTAAACTCCACAGTCAGCACTCACTCTTCCATACCACATGTACCTCAAATATCTAAAGTATGCCAAATATTTTATAAATTTCCAAATGCTCGATAAATTCCAGTTATAATACTAATTCAAAGTTATAACAGCTTTAGACTCGTTTTTCACCTGTTCTTTCATGATCACTATAACATAATAAATAAAGTACTTTTATAAAGTTCTTTAACACATGCAAAGCATTTCACAGACTTTATCTCATGATCCTCACAACAACCGTGAGAGGTACTTGCTGTTATTACCCTAATTTAACAGATAAGGGAACTGAGGCAAACAGGTTAAATGATTTCCCCAGGTTCACACAGTTAGCAAGTAACAGAGGCCAAATTTGATCCCATATTGTTCTGAGTCCAGGACCTCTATCCCCTGTGACACTAGTCTTACCAATGTCATGAGATTGCCTTCACCACTGTTGTAATGCAGAGTCTTAAAAGTTCCTCCTAAACTATCAGTTTAGGAGACTTGGTCATGATCAGACATATGGTATATGTCAAAGGTAGAATTTATCCTGACGTCTTCTTAACTGTGAGACCAGCTCTCTATACACTCTACCAAACTACTTGTTTGCCACTATCATTGTTCAGTAATTTCAGTCATGTCCAAATTCTTACAACCCCATTTTGGGGTATTCTTGACAAGTATAGCAGAGTGGTTTGTCATTTTCTGCTCCAGTCATTTTACAGATGAGAAAAGTGGAGCAAACAGCTTTAAGTGACTTTCCCAGGGTCACACAATTAGTATGTTTCTAAGGCTGGATTTGAACTCATCATAATGAATCTTACTGAACCAGTAAACTCAGTGCACAATACACTGTTCCACCTAGCTGCCCCAAAACTGCTTGTAATAACATTAATTTTGATATAATACTAATCACACTACCCACAAGTAAAGGTTGATGGAAATGAAATCCTTTTTTTAAAGGATGAAAAATGATTGTTGCTATTATGCATGTTTCATTAAATAAAAGGAATGTCTTCCTAAAGATCCTAGCTGTCCAAGGATCAAATGTGTCAAAATAGAGTAGGCATTCAATTCCCCATACCAGGAAGTCTTCAAGCAGAGGGTGGATACTCTTCTATAAGAAATGTTGAGAGGGTAAATCTTCTTTCAGGTTCTCTGAGGATTGAATGTTCTTTTGTGTCTGCCTAAAGTATCTTCATTTTTCTGGTCCTCAGTTTCCTCATATGAAAAATGAAAAGGATGGAATAGAAGATTTTCAAGGCCCCTTCTATTTCTGTATGCTATGATTCTAAGATTCTTTTTGACCTTCTTTTTTCTACATTTGTAAAAAAGAAAAAAACAAAATGAATCAAAACAAAATACTTATGCTAAATATGATATAGCATCAGTATAAGCAAAGGATTTTGTTATCTTCATAGTGCCAAAACTACAGAAAAATGAGCTTTTATTATAATAATCTCTTTTTAAAAAATTAGTCCTTGAAACAGGAAAGACATTAATTCATCATTCATCCATTCATTCATTGCATAGTAATCCAGATAATGATAAAGAAGTAATTGACATGAGGTCTTCTAGATCTTGTATTCCCTGCCTTGTGAAGGTAATCCAGAAGGTCTTATCTCCAAATTGAAATGCTCTTGTTCACATTAATTATATTTTTAGGCTGCCTTGCCTCTGCATGACACAAAAGAAGAGGGCCAGAAAAGAGCATTTGTCCATAAGAGATGACAAGGCTTTTATTCTTGCATAGAAGGCATTTAAAGTGATGCTATGCATCTTCAGAAAATTTGGCTGGTATTGTTTGGAATTAGATCTTCTAGCAGGTAAACAAGTTTTTCATCAGCATTGTGGTTAACCTTCCTATGTCCTTTTACCCAAGAATGGATTCTTTTTGTTTTCCCTCTTTTTCCTTTTTCAATCCATTAAAAAAAAAAACTCTTATTAGTAAATATGTAAATATATATGTTAAATAAACAAATGAAAATTACAACAATAACTTTTACAAAATTTGATTTCTTGAAGTGCTTATTAAGGAAATATCAATGAAATAGCTTTATTAGCATCAGTGGCCTTTAAAAAGCAATTGTAGAAATCAATTAAAATGTTTTTGCCTAGAATTGTAGGGATGAATCAAATGGAATTACAGTGCAAGCAGCTAGGTGGTACAATGGGTACTAAAGCTGGGCCTAGAATCAAGAAGCCATGAGTTCAAATTTGGACTCAAACACTTACTAGCTAGGTAATCTTGGGCACCATGTTTAACCTTTGATCCTCTCAGTTTCCTCATCTGCAAAATGGGAATAATAATAGTACTACTTTGGAACTCTATTGTAAGGATCACTTGAGATAATATTTGTAAAGCACTTAGCACAATGCCCCACATATGGTAGGGGCTGTATAAAGGTTTATTTCCTTCCCTTCCTAAAATTGCTTCTAATCTTTGATATCTTAGACTTAAAACATGGATTTGCTCATTTACCTCATCCATCCATCCATCCTTCCATGCTTCCTTCATCCATCCACCCATTCATCAATCCATTTAACACATGCATTTCTAAGACTGCTGTTTACAAGAAACTATGTTATACGTTTGGGGATAACAAGACTACACTCCCAGGCTTCTTTTACCTTGCAATCTAATTGGGAAGGTCCAGACAAGGTAATACATCATGTAACAATGGTAAAAAGAAGGAAATGACAGAGGTCAAAGGAAGGAAGTCCATTTCCAATGGGATCAGTATGTGTGTAAGGAGGAGGGTTGGGGGGAGTGTAATGTGGGATTTCTAGTGTTAAAAGAAAAAGCATCAAATCATGGCACCCCAAACTGTTCTTAAGGGGCTGACTCAAATTCACAGAATTTCAGAGTTGGAAGGGATCTCCACATTCATCTGCACTGACCTCCACAACACATTTTTATTAAAATAAACTTCCTAAAGCTAAAAATTAGAAATTACATGGACACAAGAATTCTCCCTTAGGTTGTTGAGATGTGAGTGGATTTGGGATGCTAGAGAGCCTATCTCCCTAACTAAGGAGAAAGGTAATCCCAGTACATTAAATTCATTAAAGCAAACTTAGAGAATAGTAGAGATCCAATGTGGGCATGTGTGACTCATTCCAGTCCCATGGATTCTGAGTTTGCCCAGTTGGATGGCTTTCCAAATGGAGGTTCTTTACTCCTTGGCATATTTTCCAACTGGCAAATAGAAAGGCAGCTGGAAAGACCAAAGCCAACCTGCCCATTCACTGTAGAAGCATGTTTTAACATAGGAAGTCAGCTACTAAGTTCCAAATGCCATCCTATATATTTTCTACCCAAGACTTACTGATCTCTTCCCCAGTGTTCCAAAGCATGTTTCAAATATTGTTCTAAAAAAGCAGATCAAACTCCCCCTCCTGCTGGGGTCTCAGCATGATGCATCCATGGCCTACTTGTGATTATGATGTGTGTCTTTGCCAGAGAAATTAGCAGTGGCAAACTATAATGATACAACACATGGCTTTGACTCTTTTAGAAACCTAGTGCAGCACATAGAGTGATTAACTCAGAGTCACAGGGCCTGAATTCCAATCCTGGCTGTCACATAATACCCGTGGCATCTTGGGCAATTCATTTAACATCTCTGGGCCTCAGATTTCTTATTTGTGAAAAGATGGAGTTGAATTACATGGTTTCTAAGTTCCCTTCACCCTCTGAATTTATAATCTCATGACCTTTGACCAGACCCATAATAAAACACTTTTCAAGAATTCATAGGATTAGAATTAACAAAATTCATCCCCATCCTTTTATAAAAAAAGAGGACAATGAAATTCAGAGGAGAATGACCACTCCAGTTACAGCAGAGAACATTTAAACAACTCATTACTTACAGGTAGCGAGATGGGACAGTGAATAGAGGTGGGCCTAGATTTCGGAAGAAATAAGTTAAAATGTGACCTCAGATGGAGGTGCAGTGGGCAGAGAGGGCTGAAGTTGGAGTCCCAGGGTCTGAGTTCAAGTCTTGATTTAGACAATGCTCATGTGAACCTAGACAAGTCACTTAGCCTCTGTTAGCATCTTTGTTTCCTTAATTCAAAAATGAGATTTCCTAAGCCTCATAGGCTTGTTGGGTGGGTCAGATAAGATAATATTTTTATAAAAAAGCTTAATGCAATTCCTGGTGCATAATAGGCACTGAATAGATGCTTTTCCTTTCCCTTCTCTCCTTACAACCTTCTTGGGAAAGGGTATTACTGGGCAGCAACAGATGGAGAGATTAATAATTCAATTCAATAAGCCTTTATTAATAAGTAATACGTGCAAAAGAAAAATACATAGAGTGATGTGTACATGTGTACATCCTTATATATTCAGACATGAAAATGCACACACACACACACACACACACACACACACACACACACACACATATATATACAGGTATACAGATCATCACTCATATACCAGAATTTAGAGTCTTAGAAGTATAGATGGAGCTAGAGAAGTGTGTTAAAATATGAGAATATCAGCTTCCCTCAGGAGATCGAACAAATCTACAAGGTCAGAGGTGCCAAAGTTCCCCAGGGTGGGGTACTCCATGTTTTTAAATGATGTTTCTCTTAATGGATTGTAAACTGCTTAGACAGGTAACACTCTTATAGTGTTTGATATACTTATCTGTGTATATGGAATTTCCCTTGATATATCATTAGGTCCCTGAGGACAAGGATAAGCTCATTCTATAGCCTAATACCTAAACAGTGTTGGTAGGCACAGAGTAGTTGTTTAGTGTAACCAAGTTCCGACCTTACACTCCCAATTGATGCCTACAGTAGCAGGTCCAATTCCCAGTGCTGGGCTGGCTATAACTCCCCCTCAGGGTTTAGAGGTAGCCCTGTAGGGCAAGGGGTAAGTCATCTCTTATTCCACTGGCTCAGGTCTCCAGTATTTTGATCCCACTTCAAGATTCTTAGCTAAGAATCAGTCAGCCAGACAATAAGTAGCTTTTCTGAAAAGGGAATTTACTAAATCAGAACAATCAGAAGGATTGGTACAAAATACCACCCCCTCCAAATTTGTAGCACTCTCTTCCAAAGTACATGCAAAGTCCAAGAAACTTGTACTGGGGCTTAACCCAGTGGCAAAGAGTTAACCCAGCTCTCACACCTGGAAAGCTTCTTGCATGGATTTTTCCTTTGGCATCATGTGGTTTATTTACTGGACTCCTTATAGAGCCATGGAACCTGAAATTGGAAATCAACTCTGATTTGTTAAAAAGTAATGAGAGAATGACTGTTATAATGAAAGATGTATTTATTCTAATGAGTATCTAGGGGACATGACCAATCACTCACTCTTGGTCAAAAAAACTTATCTCTTCCTAGATCACCCCAGTCTATGGCAATCTAGACAAAAGGTGGATTCTACTTCCTTTCAGACCTGACTAAAATAGAATGGGCTAGAATCCATCAGTTCACCTAAACTAAAATTCCTTTATTTTTGAACAGATCTGAATTTTCCCAGTGGGGTGAGTCTGCCCAGGATTTCATCTCTTTATCAGCCCTGCCCTTCAAAGTTTGATGGAATAGCCTACAGAAAATGAGCAAATAGAGAGGGGAATGGAAAGCATCTTAGTCCTAATTAAATAATTGGTTATTAATATAAGAGATTTAATCATTTCTCTCAATTATTAATTTTGAACTAATTAATGTTTCTCATAATTTCTACATGTTCTGGAAGGGATTTTCAACTTTCATTAAAAGTTTTGTAGTTTGTTAGTTGGTACACACACATACACATACATACATATGTGTGTATATGCACATATACATATGTATATTTATACATACACATATATATATTTGCAAAGAGATGAAATGTTGAGCTACATAACACTCCAAGATTTCCCATTAGGTTATGAGAAAATCATAATGCGTCTCTGAAGGAAGCACCCTCACTTATGAAAATAAAGACCATGAAAGCAAGGAGATATTGTTGGGATATATTGACTGGAAAGACTAATTATATCAAACTTATAAACATAGTCAATTTTCCAGAGATTTGCGCTCCCTACAGGTCCTCATAACAGTCTCATTTGAATTATTTCTGACCATATATTGCTCATAGTACAACATGCAGGTGGGTACATCAAATTCTTCCATCAATACATAACTGTTAGAACAATACTGCACAAAGTTAGTGGATAGGGTCCAGAACAGAGCCAGACAAAGAGATTGATCTGGATCCCATTTTGGAAATGGTTATAGCCTTTGAAATGATCTAAAATTACCACTGCAAAAACTCATCTCTTCAATGTCAGTTATCCCCTATAGATACAGTATGGCTTGAAATGTTAGAATACAGTAGCTTTCAGAGGATTACCTAAAGCACAATGAAAAATTACATTGTGAAGGCTACTTAATATGTGATTGACTTCTATGTTAATAGGTTGCTATTGATAATAATCTCTTTTTTTTTTTCTTAGTAAAATCAGACCTGCTTGGTGTCTTGTCTTATTTGGGTGATGTGTGGCACGCAAAGTTGTAGGTATAAACAGATCGTGGCATATTCCCAATGGTGACTTGTTTGACTATGATATCATTGATATCACAAAACTTAGAAATGTTCATGCAAAGAGAATGAGAAAATAGATAGACAGACCAAATATTATGTTGAGGATTCAAAGTTAGTAATGGGACTATGGCCTCCAGTATAATAAGGGGTCCATTCCTGAAGATTCATTGGGAAGCAGAAATGCAAGAGCATCTGTTTGGTATGGTTAGGCAGAAAAGGTCACTATACCAGTAATTTATATAGTGGCTCTTTCAACTTTTGACGTCATTGCTCCCAGGGCAAAAATAGTGTGGGTTTACACATCAATGCTATCAGGTCCATCAAAGCATCACAGACATATGTAACTTAACCTACTTAGGCTCTAAACTTGTCTGATCTATAGAACGAAAGAATCTGAATAATTATTTCTAAATCATGCTAAACATAAGCATTTAGTTCTGCTTTTTTTTCTCCTGCATACATTACTTATGCATTAATCAAAATGAAAGATTTATATTTACTCTTTGTTGGGGAGAATCACCCTTCTGTAAACTGACTAGAAGATGAGAATAATAAAAACAATAACTGAAGAAAAACTAAATTGCCTTCATTAGGGTAAGTCAATCCCTCGAGATTTCTGGTTTTGCAATACCATTAAATATGGGATAATCTTCTGTTTTAATATATTTGTATTGATAAAATCTGTTTGGTTTTATTTTTTCTTAGTAAAATAAAACTTGTTGGTGTCAGCTTTTCTTTGGGACATGTTTGGTGGGCACAATAAATGAATTGTCCCCTCTTTCACACTTGCTGTGAGCTGCTCAGTGTCCAGCACTGAGCACGATTCTGAAACGTGAATAAGAAATGACCAGGCCATGTGGATGGTTCAAGGAAGAATGATGAGCTCATTTATTGATTCTCAGTACTGGAATTTTGTAGAGCAGTGAGACAAATGAAGGGGACACAAGTTTTCTTTTCATTACCTTAGTCCCTTGTATCCTGGAAGTAGCATGGAATAGAAAATTTGATAAGGATTTGTTATCTAGGAGACTAAAGTTTTAGGGTAAGATCTTTGATCTAAGCCTCATGTATCTTGAGAACAAACTTCAAAGCTGAAGTGCAATCCTCAAAAGACATTTTTAGAGCTGGCCACCCAAATCTACCTGAGTGCAGGATCAGCTATATCTTGGGGCAGAGCCTGTGGGTCTCAGAACTCAAACAGCATCCTTTTAAATGCAACCCATATCGAAAGAATTCCAGAGCTTAGTGAAAAAGAGGTTTTTGATATTCGGGTCCACTGATTTCAGGGTCCACTGATATCAGGGTAATTATCAGAGTCCTGGAACAAGCCTCTTTGGCTCCCCACACCCACCCAAGTTTCTCATAATGCTTCAGGGACCTTTGATTCCATTCATGTGGGAAATTTTCTCCTCACAGAGGTCATGACACCTTACAAATGTGTAGAGAGTCTTTGAAACTTAAGAAATAAAAGCATTTATTATGTAATAAATTTGTACCAGGCACAATACTAAGTACTTGGGATTCAAGTACTAGGTGGCAAGATGGTGATTGGTTTTGAACTAATCAGCAGGATAATGCCTGCATAGGAAAACAGAAAGGGAAAAGGTGGGGAGGGAGGTGGAGAGAGCAAGGAGAAACTTCACCAATCAGAGTCCAGTGTCTCAAAGCTAGGAAGCCGAATTCCACTGAGAAGAGGTTAAAGAGGAGTTTGGAATAAGGGAAGCACCAGCAGGAAATGGCCATGACGTGGCCAAGAATTTCACCTCCTGACATCTCCAGGGATAAGCCTCTTGGAACTTATCAGTGGCCTTTTCTCAGTTCTCTCTCTCTTTTGCCTGTCTTTCCTCCTTTGACCCTATTGAGCACTAACTTCTTGATGCTCTATTCTCTCAGGGTTTGGGGGACATGCCTCTCTCCTAATTTTCCTCCTACCTATCTGACCATTCCCTCTCTGTTTCCTTTGTCAAATCCTCCTCCAGTTCATGTCTCTTGACTCTAGATATCCCTTAGAGTTCTCTCCTGGACCCTCTTTTTTTCTCCCTCTATATTCACTTGGTGATATCATCATCTTCCATGGATTTAATTAACATTTTATCAGACCTATATAAAAATCAGGTCATCAAGGTAATCAATATAAAGTAAGGCATTTAAGGGTCAAAGAGTTGCAATGTAGATCAATACCTTTTCTTACTCAGACTTGGAAGTTTAGTGAAGGGAGTTACAAATAGGGGTTAAATACCCTTAGGAAGGACAGCTAAGTAGAGAGATGGAACAGTGAGTGGGTTACAAATTGTTTACTAAAAGGTAGTAGCAAATTCCTAGAAAAAATGGGATTGATTTAGGTCACTTCTAGTAAACAGAGGCAGGCTGATAACCATGCTGCTAGCCCTGCAGGAAAGGAGGAGTTGTCCTTGGAGACATCTCTGTCCAGGAATAGGAGCAGTTAGAAATTGCTTATCACAGCAGAGATTCCCCAGAGTTTACCTTGAAGGTAGGGGAAGATTAGAATATGCTAGTCAGAACTTGGTAACGGTCCCAGAGTTTTCCAGGGATTGACAGTGTCTATGCTGATTATTTTCTTTTTTAAATTTTTTGGTCTTTATTAATTTGTTTACTTTTAGTTTACAAGATTCAGTTTCACAATTCCTTGAGTTTCAAATTTTTTCTCCCTCCCTTCCCTCCCCTCTTGATGGCATACAATCAAGTATAGGTTCTGCGAATACTTTCACATTAGACATTAGTGAGGTTATAAAGAAGGATTATATCAGATGGAGTGAACAATGGGAAAGAGGAAACAAAACCAAACAAGAAAAAGAAAAAGATAAGGTAGTTTGCTTCAATCTGGATTCAAACTCAGTTCTTTCTAGTTCTTTCTCTGGATGTAGACATTTTTCTCCATCATGCATCTTTTGGGGTTGACTTACAACCCTACATTGCTGAGAAGAGTCCAGTCTATCAAAGTTGGTCATCAAACATATGTTGTGTCTGTAATTGTGTACATATTTCTCTTTGTTCAACTCTTCTCACTCAGCATCAGTTTGTATAAGCCTCTCCAGGTAAATATGAAGTCCATCCCTTGTTTCTTATAATATGATGATTATTTTCACATCTACTTATTCTGCCCCAATCTTTCTGTCTACCTCTCATTTTATTACTTTCAATTACCTTTCAGAAATTTCAAACTGGATGTCAAATAGACATGTAAAAGTCAGTATGTCTAAACTAGAACTCATTATCTTTCCCCCTAAACCCTCCCAGCCCCCAACTTCCCTATTATTGTAGGAGGCAATGCCTTTGATTTTCTCCCTCAGACTTACAACTTAGGAGTGTAAAGCCAAGTACAAGCAGCTTTCCAGAAGAATGCTCTTGTGAACAGCTTTTAAGATTCTTATTACATAGTATTGTAAACACACTATTTATGCAATAACAAATCAAAGCAAAACATTCACAGAAAATCAAGCTACAGCATTCATGATGTTACAACTTATCACAGATAATCAAAACACAGCGTTCACAACAACTTATCACAGAAAATGGCCACATGGTTTTCATCACAAGGGTCACACAATTTTGAAATAAAAAAAAAAGTATAATCATTTAGTCAATCAATCACTTAGTAACTCAATCATTTAATCAACTCAATATACCCTCCTTCTTTCCTCTGATATTGACCCACTCTAGCTTAGACCCTCATTAACTTATGACTGTACTATTGTAAGAGCTTCTGGAGGGTCTGCTTGTCTCAAGTATCTCCTTTCCCTAGTCATCCTCCTTTCACCAACTAAAGTGATTTTCCTAAACTAAAGTGATTTTCCTAAAGTAGCAGTCAATAATGTGTTTCTTGTTTGTCCTTCATTTTCAAAGAGGACAAATGACATCAGAGAATAATGTCCTGACTTGTGAGTGAATTGGGTTTCTGAGGCTAAGTTACACAAAATTATCTGTCTCACTCTTTCTTTTAGGGCCATTGCAGTGCAGTGGCAGGACAAAAGTCAGGAGAACTGACAAAGGCCTGGGATGCAGTGGATGCCATTGGTGTCTTCAGTGCCTGACCAAATTCTAAATGCTCCAGAGAGTCTGTTTCAATTACCTTCATCATCACTGGAGTGAATTGTTTTCATCTGTCCATTCCATTGGAAGAAGTCTTCACATGCTTGAAACCAGCTACTCTCTTTCTGGTTCATTTTTACCAGGGCAGCCAGGCAAACTACAGCTTCTTGGAGCCACAGGTGAGAGTTGAAATTCAAGGCACTAAAGTGGAAAACAACGCAGCAAGCCCTCACCCAGAGGTTTTAGTCCTCTTTAAACACCTCATATAACCAATAATGTCAACCCACTTCCACTCAGTAAACTCCCATGGATTCTTATTGCCTTCAGTATCAAATAAAAATGCACTATTTGACACTGAAAGCCCTGCATTGCCTACCCGCTTCTTACCTTTCATTCTTCTTATGTCTTTTTTTTTAAGCAGTTGGAGTTAAGTAACTTGCCCAAGGTTACATGGCCAGTTATTTTTGTAAGGGTTTTAAGTATCTGAGGCTGGAACAGATCCCGGGTCCTACCAACTCTGGGGCTGGCACTCTTACTCGCTGTGCCACCAAGCCACCCCAAATCTTCTTAAGACTTACTCCCCAATGTGTACTCTTCTTTCTAGTGGCATGTGCTTGATCAGGAACAAGACATTCCACATCTCTTGGATTCAGGTATTTTCTCTGTCTCTCATCCCCAGAATATTCTCCAACCTTCACTTCAACTACTGACCTCCCTCCCTGGCTTCCTTTCAAAATCTCACCTTCTATCTGAAAGAACAAAATGTCAAGAATGTCAAGGGAATTGATGAAAAGAAATGCAAAAGAAGGTGGCCTATATGTTTCTAACAAAGCCCAATAGAAAGATAAATCCCATTTAAAGTAACTGTAAACAATATAAAATATTTGGGAGTCTTCCTGCCAAGACAAAACCAGGAGAATATGTGAACACAATTACAAAACTCTTTTCACATAAATGAATTCATATCTAAATAATTGGAAAAAATATCAGTTGCCTATGGGTAAGCCAAGCTAATATAATAAAGAATGATAATTCTACCTAAATTAATTTACTGATTCAGTGCCATACTAATTGAACTACCAAAAATTATTTTTAGAGCTATAAAAAATAATAACAAAATTTATCTGGAAGAACAAAAGGTCCAGAATATCAAGAGAATAGATTAAAAATGTAAGGGAAGTCCTACCAGATATAAAACTGTATTAATAAAGTAGAAATCATTAAAACTACTTTGTACCAGCTAAGGAATCAAGTGGGTCTGTGGAATAGGTTAGGTACACAAGACATAGAAGTCAATGACTATAGTAATCTATTGTTTGATATACCCAAAGACTCCAGCTTCTGTAATTAGAACTCACTATTTGAGGAAACAAACAAAGAAAAAACAACTACTGGGAAAACTGGAAAAGAGTATGGCAGAAACTATGATTAGACCAACATCTTACACCACATACCAAAATAAAGTCAAAATGGGTAGATGATTTAGACATAAAGGGTGATACTATAAGCAAATTAGGAGAGGAAAGACTAGGTTGCCTGTCAAAGGTATGGAGAAGGAAGAATTCACAATGAAACGTGAAATATATAAGATTATGAAATGTAAAATGAATGATTTTATTACATTAAATTAGAAAACATTTTACTCAAACAAAGGTAAGTCAACCAGTATTAGAAGGAAAGCAGAAAACTGGGAAACATTTTTTACAGCCATGGTCTCTGATAAAGGTCTCATTCTAAAATTTCTAAAATATTTAAAGAACTGAGTTAAATTTCTAAGAGTACAAATCACTGTTGAATTGATAAATGGCCAAAGGATACAAACAAGGAGTCTTAATATGAAGAAATTAAAATTATGTATAGGCATAGGAAGAAATTTATTTTTGTAGTTCCCAACGTCACTTTCTTGTCCAGCAGAAGCAAATTACAATCTAAATGCTATGGGAAATGAACAGAACCAGGAGAACCTTGTAAACAGTAACAGCAACATTGTGTGATGATCAGATAATCAACTTTGGTAGACTTAGTTCTCGGCAATACAATGACCTATGACAATTTGAAAATACTATCCACATCCAGAGAAAGACCTACAGAGTTAATACAGATTGAAGCATACTATTCTTTCTGTCTGTCTCTGTCTCTCTGTCTCTCTCTCTCTGTCTCTGTATCTCTCTGTCTCTGTCTCTCTGTCTCTGTCTCTCTCTCTCTGTCTCTCTGTCTCTGTCTCTCTCTCTCTCTCTCTCTACTTGTTCTTTCTCATGGTTTTCCCCCCTTTTATCCTGATTCTTCTTTGACAACATGACTGATGTGGATATATGTTTATTATGATTGTACATGTATAGTTATATCAGATTGCTTGCTCTCTTGGGCAGGGGTCAGGGGATGAGGGAGGGAGGAGGAAGGGAGGGAAAAAAATTAGAACACAAAATATTATAAAAGTGAATGATGAAAATTATCTTTACATGTAATTGGAAAATATTATTAAATGAAAAAAAGTTTAAATGTTTTTTTTTTTAATTTCTGGTTTACATCATTCATTTCTGCCAGATTTTGAGTTACAATTTTTTCCCCATTTTCCCCCTACCGACCACCCCAGAATAGCTGTCCCACAAAATATCCACTCATCTAATCTGCTCTCTCCCATATCTTTTCCTATACCCCTTTCGACTTTACCATTAGGGTGAGGTGTGCCCCAATGCCTGAATAACTTATCTCCCAATTACATGCAAAATAGTATTAATAATAGTATTTATATATATTTGAAACATTTAATTTTAAAACCTTGAATTTCAGATCCATTCCCTTCCTCCCTTATCACCCATTCCCTCTGGGAAGATAAGCAATTGAATATGTGTTGTACATGTATAGCTATGCAAAACATTACCATAGTAGATATATTGTAAAAGGCTGCTTATAATTCCCTTCCACCCATCCCACCCCCTACCTGGTCCATTCCCTACTTTGATCCTGTCCTTCTTTGCAAGTGGGTACTTCCCACCTCCTCTCCCCACTGAATGCCCTCACCTCCATCATCACCCCTCTCATCTCCCTTCCCCCTACTGTCCTGCAGGGTGAGATATCCCATTTAGTATGCATGTCATTCTCTCCCTGAGTCAAATTCAATGAGAATATGGTTTTGCCTTTTTGCCTTCCTATTCTTCCCCTCCCCTGCAACCACTTCCCCTTGCTTCTTCTACATGATATAGTTTACCCTACCCTGTCTCTCCCCATCTACTCTTGCCACTTTCTTCTCTCACCTCATAACTTCACCCCTTAACTATCTTCCCTTCCCACCAATTTCGACCTGTGCCCTCTATCCATGTATAACTGTAGACATACATACACACATTCACATATGTATTCATATGCCCATATGCCCTTCTTCCATTATTTTCACACTGAGAAAGGTTTCATCAGTCCCAGTTATTGTTTTTCCATGTAGGAAAGTAAATAGTTTAACTATAATAAGTTCCTTTTGATTTCTTTTCCCTGATTACCTTCTCAGGCATCTTTTGCTCCTTGTGTCTGAATGTCAAATTTTCTATTCAACTCTAGTTTTTTCCTCAAGAAAGCTTGAAAGTCCTCTATTCCACTGAATGACCATATTTTCCCCTGAAACAAGATACTCAATTTTGCTGGGTAGGTGACCCTTGGCTTCAATCCCAGCTCTTTTGCCCTCTAGAATATGATATTCAATGCCCTTTGATCACTCAGTGTAGAAGCTGCCAGGTCCTGGGCTATTCTGATTGTGTTTCCACAATATTGAAATTGTTTCTTCCTGGCTGCTTGGAGTATTTTCTCCTTGATCTGGGAATTCTGGAACTTGGATTTAATATTCCTGGGAGTTATCTTTTTGCCCTCTGGTCTAAAACACCAGGGCAATTTTCCTTGAGAATTTCTTGAAGGGTGATTTCTAGGTTCTTTCTTTGATCATGGCTTTCAGGTAGGCCAATAATTTTTAATTTGTCTCTCTTAGATCTATTTTCCATGTCAGTTGTTTTTCCCATGAGATATTTCACATTTCCTTATATTCTTTCATTTGTTTGGATCTGTTTAACAGCATCTTGATTTCTCATAAAGTCATTAGCTTCCATTTGCTCAAGTCTAACTCTGAAGGAATGAATCTCCTCTGTGAGCTTTTGAGATTCTTTTCTCCATCTGGCATATTTTCCTTTGGGTCTTTTGGAGCAGGATTTCTGACCTCACATTCCTCCTCCTACTCCCTGCCTCGATCCTCTTTGCCCCCAAAATAGGAGTCTAATGTTGCATTTTTTTTGTTTATTTTGTTTCCTTTGCCTAGGCATGTTGCCACTTAATTACTTGACTTTTGGGCTTGTTGCCACAGTATGACTCTGCCACCAGATAGGGGAGCTTCCATCCCTAAAGTTGGGGTCTTCACAGCATCCACTCCTGGCAAGTTGGATACCAACCCCAGACCTCCCCCCAGATTGCAATCCAGATCCAAGCAGGTTCAAGCAAGAGCAATTAACCTCCAAGAGTGATCACTGGATCTCCCTACAGTTCGCAGACCAGGAGCTGATGCTGCCACTGAAGCTGCAAAATAGCCAGTGTGCAGTGTCTCCTCAGTGGCTTCTAGGCCACAGGGGAGGAAGCCTATGTGTTCCCTAAATACTGGTCCCAAAGTCCATAGGACAGTAGCCTCTTACTTTGTCGTAGGCACGTCTGTGTTGATAATTCTGGAATCGCCACAGCTTCTCGTGTTCTGGGGTCCCCCTAGCCGGCTGCTTGCCCAGCTGCCTGGGGCTAAAACCAAGGCTCACATGGACCTGGGCTCTCCAAGCGCTGGGTTATCCTCAGCAGGAGGTTAGCTTCTCTGTGTTGTTCTGTGGGTGCTGGGCTAAGTCTTTTTTTAAATCTCACTGTATACATGAAGCCTTCCCTGAACCTTTTTAATTCTAGTGTTTTCCTTTTTAAAATTATTTTCTAACCCTCTATATACCTCACTTTGATGCATTTGTTTTCATGTTGCCTCCAAGATCATATTGTAAGTTCCTTGAGGGAAAGGACTGTCTTTTACCTCATTTGGTATCCCCAGCACTTACTCCAGTACTTGTCATATAGAATGATTGATGATTGATAAATGTTTATTTATTGGTTGCATTACCTGAAGTGGAGAAGCAACTGATTGTACCATAGCCCTGGGCCAAGAGTCAGGAAGATCTGTGATTAAATCCAGCCTCAGACAATTCTGAACTGTGTGACCCCAGGTAAGTCACTTAAATTCTGATTACCTAACAAAAAGAATCCACTGAATTCATTGGAGAAGGAAATGGCAGTATCTTTGCCAAGAAAACATCAAAAATAGAATCACAAAGGGCTAGACATAATTGAAATGATTGAAAAATACCTTGGTTGTTCATCAAATAGGAATCGTATAGAGAACCAGAGTCAGTTGATCCCGGATTGGGGTAGCTCTGAAAGTCTACCAGGTATGGCCCTTAAATGCCATTACAGCTTAGTTATGATGGGGTTGCAGACCATTTCAAATTATTTTTGCTGTTACTAAAATTATTTCTAAGCAGGCTGTTTCTTCTCTACTCAGTTGATTATTTCATTATATTTTTCAAAGACCCACTGTTTGTATTTTTCACCAGTTAGCCTTACGGGTCTTCAAGGGTTCAATTATCTTTTCTATGCACAGAAATCCTAGATTCATTTATATTTAGTCCTAACCTCTTTCCTGAAATTGAGTCTCACGTGAAGAACTGCCTCTTGATCATCTAGAATTATATACTACTCAGACATTTGAAATTCAATTTGTGCAGAACAATAACGGCTTCTGCTCCTCAAAAATAAAACAAAGCCTAACCCTGCCCTCTTCCTAATATTCTTATTATTACCAAGAGCACAACCATTATCCCATTATCCAGGATCACAACCATGACGCCATCCTCTGCTTCTCCCTTTCACTAAGTCCATTCTTCTACACATCCAATTTTCCTACCAAAATCTTGTTACCAAATCTTGCTTTTCCTACATTGACAACCTCTCCACTTGGGTTCCCTTCTCTCCTTTCACTCTGTTACCAGACTGGTGCAGACCTGCTTCACATCTTCCATGGCAGATTTACTTTAGGTCGGTACTCTTCCTGCAAGGCTCTCTTCAATGTAGCCCATCTCTCCTCAACTGCCAAAGTGATTTTCCCAAAGTGCTGGACTGATTACATTAATCCCCTACTCAGTAAACTCTGTTGTCTTCCTATTTCAACCAGGATCAAATATAAATTGCTATTTGTATTCTAATATCTTCACAGCCTGGCCTTATGCTCTATTTAAAGTTTCCTTATACTTCTTCATATACAAAATTTACTTTCCTGAATCCCTGGTCTTTTAACTGTTCTTCACACATGACATTCTATATTCTGATATTATGTGTTTACGTTGGAGGTCAAATTCTCCCCCTTTACTTCAGCATCTTGACTTACTCAGATCAAATTCTACTTTTTCCATCAGGATACACTAATTTCTTCCTCCATTCTTCTGAGATTAAATATTTATTATATATGTATAAACATATAATCCCACCCCTCTTTCTCTCTCTCTCTCTCTCTCTCTCTCTCTCTCTCTCTCTCTCTCTCTCAGTCTCTCCCTGTCTCTATCTCTTTCTCTGTCTCTGTCTCTCTCTCTCTGTCTCTCTCTTTCTGTCTCTGTCTCTCTGTCTCTCTCTGTATCTCTGTCTGTCTCTTTCTCAGTCTCTCTGTCTCTCTCTGTCTCTGAATCTCTCTCTTTGTCTCTCTCTCTGTCTTTCTGTCTCTGTCTCTGTCTCTCTCTGTATCTCTGTCTGTCTCAGCCTCCCTGTCTCTCTCTCTCTCTGTCTCTGTCTCTCTGTCTCTGTCTCTCTCTGTCTCTGTCTCTCTCTGTCTCTCTGTCTCTCTCTCTGTCTCTCTCTCTGTCTCTCTGTCTCTCTCTCTGTCTCTCTCTCGCTCTCTCTCTGTCTGTCTCTGTCTCTGTCTCTGTCTCTGTCTCTGTCTCTCTCTCTCTCTCTCTGTCTCTCTCTCTCTCTCTCTCTCTCTCTCTCTCTCTCTCTCCTAGGAAGCACAGTGAATAAGAATGCTAGACCTAGAGTCAGAGCTACAATCTGACATCTGATACTTACTGGTAGCATGACCACGAGTAAATCACGTAATTTGTTTACCTCAATTTCCTCATCTGTAAAATGAGGATAATAATAACACCTACATCCCAGGGTTACTATAAGAATCAAATGAAATAAGATTTGTAAATGACTCAGCACAACTCCTGACACATGAGTTGCTTTATAAATATTTGTCTCTTTCCCATTCATCTATTCATCCCTCTTTTTCTAGATCTATTTTTTAAATACATGTATTTCTGCATGGTGTATACCTTCCTGGGTCATGTTTTTGTCATTGTTTTATCACTAGTGTTTTGCCCAGTCATTAGCACATATGAAGCCCTTAATAAATGTTTTTTTTTTTTTAACTAAGTGATTAGCATCCTCTACTATTGCCTTTATGTTTAAAGTAAAGGATTTGAACTCCTGTAAGACAACTTCTCTCTGTTTCTTATCTTCAGACATATTTTCAGCTTTTTCAATCATGTCTCAATTATGTTTGTTCAGACAGCCTTTGCCATTTGTGCTGGAGACCTTCTGCTCACCACTTGGGCTCTATTCCACATTAGCGCTACTATTTGCTACATGCCAATTGCCACTTCAACTGGAGGAACTCCCAACAGACCTGGGTTGAGTACTCTAAACTCATAATTGCTAAGTACATTGTTTCCCTCTCTCATCGATCTCTCCCTTTTATCCACCTGGATGAGCACTGGGACTACTTGTATGATTAGTGATGATGTGTATCTCCTTGGTGAAAATGGCAGCGTTTCATGTTATCAGAATTGTCATCATTCCACCTGTAATACACCCAATTTTTGAACATTATCAGATTTATTCCCAGACAAGATGGTGGCCTTAATTATGCACCATCAGCAACAACTTCACCAGCAGTGCTGAAACTTTTCACTTACCTGTCATGGACAAAGTCCTGTAAAAGTCTCTGGGTCTTGGGAATATAAATGGAACCACTCACCAAGATGATATAATTGATCAGTGACTTATCTAATGGCATCCCTTTGGGCGTTTTTCATGGGATCTAATATGCTCCAGAAAAAGTCAAAGTCCAGATCTTCACAAGGATGGTTGATAGAGGTCTGAAGGAAAATAACTTCATCAAGGCAGTCAGTCTGACTAGGGCATACGTTGTATGCAAAAAACATTGGCCTGGGTATACTTTGTATATGCAGAAGTGCTGGGAAGATGGTGGATGGCTCTAATTCTGTCTTGTTCACCTTTGAATTTCGAAAGGAAATGACTGATTATTGTTCTTAACCTTTTCCCACTCCAATATTTTAGAAGATTGCAACACATCTACTTTTGGGAAAAACCTCAATAAAACTACAAATGCAAAAAATAAAATAAAATATTAATAAATAACAAATATATAATAATTGTTTTAATATATATATATATATGATATTTTAATAAATTAAATAAATTAGAAGGAACTCCATATGAGCACACTCTACCAATCCAGGTTGGTGGTTTCTCTTTAACTTGTGATTTAGGGAATTGCCTTGGGCACTGGGCTTTGACTTGCTGGGGGTTACACAGAGAGGAGGTGTCAAAAGAAGGACTAGAAAATAAGTTAGACTTGAACCCAGACCTGTCCAGTTTGGAGGGGAGTTCTATGACAATAGGCTGCCCTTAAATGATTTCTCTTGTTTTTTTGTTCAGTTATATCAAACTCTTCATGACCCCATGGATGATTGTGCATCAGGTCATTTTATCCTTCACTATCTTTCTTTCTTTCTTTCTTTCTTTCTTTCTTTCTTTCTTTCTTTCTTTCTTTCTTTCTTTTTACGGATGATAGTGCATTTATTAAGCACTTACTGTGGCAATGTGCTGCATCAAGGATACAAACACAAGGATAAAAATGCAGTCCCTGCCCTCAAGGAGCTTATATTCTTTTTTTTTATCTCAAATTCAGACTCTGAATCTTTATTAAAGATTAAAGATCTAAAATTTTTATTTTTGGATTCTAAAATGTCTTGTCACCAAGTGATGGACACCAGGCATTATTGAACAATTCCCTTGTATGGACGACAGTATAAATCAATCTGTAAAAGCTTGTGATTTTCCTCCTAATAATATTTTTGTTTGTTTGTTTGTTTCAAAGCAGCAATTTCCACTTCCTTGGCTGACATTTTTTAAGTCAGTTTGGGAAGGTTTATACTGTATTATCTAAATAAAGACGTTTAAGAAGCATAGTGTATTTTCTTTGTTTCTCTCATTTTTTTTTTCCATTGAGCATTTATTTATTTATTTATTTTCTGATTAATTTTTTTTATGAATCATTTAATCTTAAGACCTTGAATTTCAGATCCGTTTCCTTCCTCCCTTGTCACCCATTCCCTCTGGGAAGATAAGTAATTCACTATATGTTGTACATGTCTAGCTATGCAAAACATTACCATAGTAGATATATTGTACAAGGCTGCTTATAATTCTCTCCCACTCATCCCACCCCCCTACCTGGTCCATTCCCTATTTGATCCTGTCCCTCTTCTATAGTGGGTACTTCCAACCTCCCCTCCCCCCAAGGATGCCCTCCCATCCATCATCACTCCTCTCATCCCCCTTCCCCTTATTCTGCTGCAGGTTGAGATATCCCATTTAGTATGTATGTCATTCTCTCCCTGAACCAAATTCAATGAGAATTTGGTTTTGCCTTTTTTGCCTTCCTATTCTCCCCCTCCCTTGCAACCACTTCCCCTTGCTTCTTCTACATGAGATAGTTTACCCTACCCTGTCTCTCCCCATCTCCTCTTGCCACTTCCCTCTCTCATCTCATAATTTCACCCCTTGAGTATCCTCCCTTCCCAACAAATTCAACCTATGCCCTCTATCCATATATAACTGTAACCATATATACACATTCACATATGTATTCATGTGACCATACACCCTTCTTCCATTATTTTCATAGTTAGAAAGATTTCATCAGTCACAGTTATTGCTTTTCCATATAGGAATGTAAATAGTTCAACTTTGATAAGTTCCTTTTGATTTCTTTTCCCTGATTACCTTCTCAGGCATCTCTTGCTTCTTGTGTCTGGATGTCAAATTTTCTATTCAATTCTGTTTTTTTTCCTCAAGAATGCTTGAAAGTCCTCTATTCCACTGAATGACCATATTTTCCCCTGAAACCAAATGCTGGGTAGGTGACCCTTGGGTTCATTCCCAGCTCTTTTGCCCTCTGGAATATCATATTCCATGCCCTTTGATCCCTCAGTGTAGAAGGCTGTGCTCGGCTCTCCACTTGGCTCCCCTGCTCTGTACGCTGCGCTGCCCAGACTGCCCAGACTGCTGCGCTGGTCCTTCCTGCAGGGCTGCTGGGCTGTCCTCGGCAGGAAGTTAGTTTCTCTGTGTTGTTCTGTGGGTGCTGGGGCTCCAGAAGTTGTTCAGAGTCCCCTTTTACATAGTTTGGGGGTAATCTCCACTATCTTTCAAAGTCTGTCCAAGCTCAACTTCATCAGTTCCTGGAGACTATCCCCTAAGTAGTATGAAATTTAAAATGTTAACATTTATTTAACACTATACAGTTTGCAAAATACTTTCAAAACACTATCTTCTTTGATTCCCCAAAGGCAGCATCGTGAAGTAGATAGGAAATTGACTGCAATCCAAGTAGTCCTGCTTCAAGCCCTGCCTCTAACACATTTTGGCTAGGTAACTCTAGGCAAAGTTCTTGTGTTTGTGGTTGTTGTTTTTTTGTCATTCATTCTAAGAAGACCATAACATCAGGAGGATGATTTCTTGACCTGCTAGTGAAATGGATTTAAGTGATGCAAGGCTGTGCAATGTCACCAGCCTCAATCTCTTCTCCAAATAGACCTGGGTCAGTGGCAAGATATAGATTAGGACAACTGGAGATCGCCCCAGATGCAGTGGGAGACTTAGGCCTTTTTAAGCAAAGGCCTTTCTCAGGTCTCAGTTTGTCTGAAGCAACTCTCAATCAGAAATGAGGCAGAAAACATGGCCTCTTTCACTTAGTTAAACAAAAATCAATCTACTAGGGGAAGACCTTCAGGGTTTCTATCCAAAACAGAAACAATTGCTATTTACACTCACTCTGAATCATTAAAACCAAATAATGATCAAGTGAAGCTTTAACTGGGACATATTATTGGCCAATCATTGAGACATGGAGTTATTTGCTAAAGCATGGTCCTTAAAAAGAAATCCAGCCTGTAAACCCCAACATATCTTGCTAGGTTTCAGCAACCAAAAATCATATTCTGTTGGGTAGAGAGGAAGGAAGGAAGGAAGGGAGGAAAGAAGGAAAGAAAGAAGGAAGGAAGGAAGGAAGGAAGGAAGGAAGGAAGGAAGGAAGGAAGGAAGGAAGGAAATTTAAATTTTCAGTGAACTACCACAGCCTCTAACACTGCAAATTGCAAAGAAGAAATTAGCTATATTTATAAAGGAAATTTCCCCACCTCAGAGTTCTTTGTATGATAGAAATCACATATCCAGTACCTAAATTATTATTATACCTATTTTAAAGATGAGAAAACTGAAGGTAACTGATTGAAACAAATTTCCCAGGGTCACACACATAGCTAATACTCTGCATTTGCTGTTATGCACAATTTCAATTTCATTGACCAGGATGTCCTCCTTAGGTTAAACCCCTTACATTTAATTTTATCACAATGCTCCTGACTTAAGCTTTGATTGACTCCACCTCCCTGTGCCTTCTCTCCCATCTGATTGGATGGTTGGAGAATAGAGTGACAAACTTCTCTCAATGCCTTTCTTTACAGAGAGCAGAATGTAGGCTTTGGCTCATTTTGCTCTGGATCTCCTGCTCTGTCTGATTTCAACTTACTCAGCAAAACAAAATACCTTCAGTACCCCCTGGTCTTTGCCTACCCACACTTTTTGCCTTCAAGGGTATTGTCTCTCCTTTCAGATTATCAGCTTTTGAAGGGAAGGGACTAATTTCTTTTCTTTTTATTAATTGCATCTCCAGTGCTTAGCATAATACTTAACAACTTAACTGATGTTTATTGGATTAGATTAGTAAATATAGAAGGAAAAATTTGAACTCAAGTCTTCCAGATCCAGTGTCTAATGTTCTATAAACTAAGACTTTCTTTCTGAACTTCAAACCCAGCTTTTTTATTTAATGAAGATTTTTTCCAAATTTATTTGTATTTCTTCTATTGTCTTCCTTATTTGCATTTGATTATTCCACTAAGTCAATCAGCTACAATATGCACAATCATTCTTTTACTAAACAATTTATTTGATTATAGATTTTTAATTGCTTGCATTACTGCCATGGAAGGCTATGAAGATAGGTTTGTGTGTAGGAGAGGAAAAAGGAGTACAGCTATTTTTGATAAAATTCTGGGGGATATATCCCTATTACTGTAGTTGTGGGCTCAAATGGTATGATTAGTTTTTTTTTCATTTTCTGTATCCCACTGTATCAATTTCCCAAGAAGTATTCAACAAACATTTTAAAGTACCTATTATGTATCAGAACCTGTGTGTAGAATTGCAATTCCACCAGTTATGAATAAGCATCCCAGTTTTCTCTTTCACACTTTGGTATCATTAGAGATATGATGCATTCTTTGGGGTATTATTTTACGTAATTATATTAAAGTTGCTCTATTGCAAAATTCTGTGTAATACACAGATAAATTAACTCTTATTGTGTAAATCAAAATTACTTTGCTTATGGAATGAGTGCTGAGGAATTCATAATCTTTATGATTATGATTTATATCTGAATCTCTGATGGGCACTCCTGCCAAAGATGGGCATAAAATTACCATATTAATCAAAACTTGAATCAAGATTTGTAATGCCAACTGGAACCTTTTTTGAAGTCTCCTGCAGAGGTTCCCTACTACAGAGACAAGTAGGAATGTCTATATGGGATCATCTTTTATTTTGACATTTTGTGCACAGTTGCCAATTCTCTTTGAGCCAAGGCAAAAATAAATAAATAAATAAAGTTCACCTAGTGAAAAGAGATCTAACACTTTGTTATTATTATTAAAAGGCAAGCATGTTTTTCCAACAGTGGAGCAAAGAACAAAACTTCTTTTTCTTCCTTTTTTTTCAATTTATTTTTGCTTTTCAGCATTCATTTCCACAAGATTTTGAATTACAAATTTTTTGCCATCTTTCTCCTACCCCCCACCCCAAGATAGTTAGCCTCCTGAATACCCCTTCAACCAATCTATTCTCTCTTATAACATCCCCCATTTTCCCCCTAGCTTTCTAGTAGGGTAAGATGGATTTCTATACCCCAGTGCCTGTATATCTTATTTCCCAGATTCGTGAAGAAGAAAAAACAAAAAAAATATATATTTTTTTAGTATTTTTTAAAAACTTTATTTCCGGATTCTTTCCTTTCTTCCCTCCTCACCCACCCCTATTGGAGAGACAAGCAATTCAATATAGATTATTCATGTGTAATTATGCAAAGCATTTCCATAGTAGTTGTACTGTGAAAAACGAACTATATTTCCCTCCATCCTATCCCACCCACCATTTATTCTATTTTCTCCTTTGACCCTGTCCCTTTTCATAAACATTTGCTTCTAACTACCCTCTCCCCCAATCTGCCCTCCCTTCTATCATACCCCCACTTATCCCCTTCCTCCATCCTTTCCTGTAGGGTCAGATACCCAATTGAGTGTGTATGTTGTTTCCTCCTTAAGCCAAATGCAATGAAAGTAAGGTTGACCCATTCCATTTCACCTTCCTGTTCTCCTTCATTGTAACTTTTCTCTCTTGCCTTTTTTATGAGATAATTTAACCTAATTTTATCTCTCCCTTTCTCTTCTCAATATATTTCCCTCTCACCTCTTACTTTTATTTTTCAGATATTGTACCTTCATATTCAACTTATTCCATGGCCTCTGACTATGTATACATGTACACATATATGTACATATTCACATATATAGTTATACACACACGTGCTCTCCTATACATAAATATAAATGTATGTATACATATATACACTTATATATTCCCTTCAACTATCCTCATACTGAGAAAAAGTAAAATGAGTTACAATTATATTTTCCATGTAAGAGTATAAATAGTTCAAATTTAATTAGTTCTTTATGATTTATTTTTCCTGTTTACCTTCTCATTCTCCTCTTGCTTCTATTTTAAAGACAAATTTTCTGTACAGCTTGTTTTTTTTCAGCAAGAATGCATGAAAGTCCTCTATTTCATTGAATGACCATATTTTCCCCTCTAGCATTATAATCAGTTTTGCTGGGTTGGTGATTTTTAGTTTTAATCTTAGCACATTTGACCTCTGGAATATCATATTCGGAGCCCTCCAATCACTTAATGTAGAAGCTGCTAGATCTTGTGTTATCTTGATTGTGTTTCCACAGTATTCAAATTGTTGCTCCCTGACAGCTTGGAATATTTTCTTCCTGACCTGGGAACACTGGAATTTGGCTATGATATCCTTAGGAGTTTACTTTTAGGGATCTTTTTCAAGAGGATTTTTTCAACCTCTATTTTGCCCTCTGGTTTTAGAATATCAGGGAAATTTTCCTTGAGAATTTCTTGAAGGATGATTTCTAGATTCTTTTTTGGATCATGGCTTTCAGGTAGACCAATGATTTTTAAATTATTTCTCCTCAATCTATTTTCTAGGTCAGTGGTTTTCCAATGCAATATTTCGCGTTGTCATCTATTTTTTTTTTCATTTATTTGGATCTGTTTTAGCTTCCATTTGCCCCAATCTAATTTTGAAGGAATTGTTCTCTTCAGTGAGTATTTGAAATTCCTTTTCCATATGGCAAATTTGTCTTTTTAAGGCATTCTTCTTATTGACTTTTTGGACCTGTTTTGCCATTTGAGTTAGTCTATTTTTAAGCTGTTCTTTTCTTCAGTCAGACTGTTGACTTGCTTTTCATCATTTTCTTGCATCAGTCTCATTTCTCTTACCAAATTTTCCTCCACTTCTCTTACTTGATTTTCAAAATCCTTCTTGACCTCCTCCATGGCCTGCAACCAATGCATATTTTACTTGAAAGCTTTTGATGCAGGAGTTTTGACTTTGCTCTCTTCTCCTGGTTCCATGTTTTGATGCTTTTTGTCCCCCCAAAAGGATACTATAGTCTGATTTTGCTTCCTCTATTTGCTCCTCTTGTTAGCCAATTTCTAGCCTTTTGAGTTTTTTGCCCCAGTAGTACTCTGCTTCCAAAGTAGAGAGAGCTGTGTCCCCAAATCCTGGGGTTTCCACAGTTGTTAAAGCCCTTGTCAGAACTATGAGGAGGGTGCCCTCTCTATAGCCACCACAAGCTTTGGCACACTGGTGTTCATCACCCCAGCCCCATATCAAGCCTGCAACCCATATCCAAGCAGGTTAAAGCAAGAGAGATTACCCACTACATGGTTGCTTGGTCCCCCTATTATCTGCAGTCCAGGAGCTTTGGAGGCAGCCATGCTACAGCAGCTACAGTTGCTGTACCTCTGCCACCTCTCACCCCAGGAGCAGGGCCTAGAACATGTTCTTCAGTCAACCACTTCCAACAGAATTCCCTACTGACCTTTTCCTTTCACTTTAGTGTTCATGTGTTGAGAATTCTGGAAATGGCCACAGATTCTGGTGATCTACTCTCCTAAAGTCTGGTTCAGCTGGTCTATGCCACTGGTCAGGGCTACCCTGTGTCTGGGTCTACACGGCTCACATGGGACTGTGCTTGGCTCTCAGCTCAGCACAATAGCAACTTCCTGTCTGTCTGCCAGGCTGCCTTCAGTGGGAAATTTGTTTCTCTCTGTCACTTTGTGGGTTCTGTAGCTCTAAAAATTTTAGAGTCATATTTTACAGGTATTGGAGCTTTTTGGAGCGGGAGCTCAGACAAGTTACTGTTTTTACTCCACCACCTTGGCTCTGTTGCCCAAAATGTCTAATTATAAGAAAGGAGTAGTTTGCTCAAATATTTAATAAGCTCTTAATATGTGTCACAAAGCCCTGGAAATTCAAAGGAAAAAAAATGATCTCCATTCTGAAGGAATTCAAATTCTAATGCTCTTCCTACAAAACTCTCCATCTCCCATAAGACTCTCCATTTCCACAAGACCTTCCATCTCTCAGCTACATATATCTTTAGGTAGTATCTTGAATGCCTGAAAGTCTCTCATCCCTTATCTTTATCACTTGCCTTCTCTGGCTTGTTTTTCAATCTCAGTTAGCATTTCTCTTCTGAAAGAAGTCTTCCTTGGCCCCTGTTAATGGTAGTGCCTCTTAACTTCTGATTCCCAGATTTTTTTGATTATTTTAATATTCAACTTAGAGGTAAAGAGGGAGTTAATTTCAGCTTAAGGGACAGTCACTACAAAATAAGGGAAATGAGAGATCCACTGTTACTTGTAAATAGCAATAAGTGACTGAATCATGGAGATTACGGAGAGCAGTCAGACTCTTGACAAACGTTCTTAAAAATGTGTACAGTTTATGAAACAGATGTCAGTATTTGCAGGATCTGTGACTTAGTTCATGTGCTTTAGACCTCCCTGCAGGGATTCACATCCACCTATGGGAGGATTGAACTCTCAGAGGTTGTCCAAGGTTCCAGGAAATCCAATTATTTGTCCATAGTCAGATAGTTAATACCCATATCTCAAATTAGGAGAAGCCATTAGGTAGTGCAATGGGTAGAGAGGAGTGGACCTGGAGTCAGGAAGACCAGAGGTCAAATCCTACTTGTAGATATTTACCTCTTGTCTGAAGCTGGATGTGGAACTTCATGTATAAACTGGTTGTCTCATCTATGAAATGGGAATAATAATTGTATTGACCTCAGAAACTGGTCATGAAGATCAAATGAAAATGTAAATCAGTTTGAAAATACTACATCACCATACAAATGCTTTCACTGCAGTAGTAATGGTGTCAGAGCCATGAGCTGTCCATTAACAGTAGGGACTCAGTTTGGAATCAGAATTGTATTGTTATACTGCCACTGACATTTAAT
Source organism: Gymnobelideus leadbeateri (assembly GCA_011680675.1). NCBI lineage: Eukaryota > Metazoa > Chordata > Mammalia > Diprotodontia > Petauridae > Gymnobelideus > Gymnobelideus leadbeateri. Next base: position 132,763 of record WOXC01001009.1, read on the forward strand.
AATTGTATCACCCAGAGTGGGACATTTCATCTTGCTGTTTCTCAACTTCCTAAGCTGAGGGATTTGGACTCGAAAGCCTACAAAGTCTCTTTCAGTTCCAGATCACAGATATTATGAATACTGGTTCTTGCTATTCCTTGTATGTAACAATATACACCAACTTCCCAACAAGTTTTTTTTTTCCTATATGGCCCAGGTATCACTAATGGTATGTAGCTTTTCCGTTTCAGTATGGTACCAAAATGGAAGATTAATTAACTTTTTAGTATGACAATATTAATGAAGGACCTATTGTATTCATGGCACTCTCCTAGCCACTGGAGATAAAAATGTGAGAGTGTCCTTATTCTCATTAGGCTACACTGAAAGAACATGTATATGTATATGTAGAAACACAATATATCTGAAGGCCATATAAGATGTGAGGAAAGAAATGCATTATTTTGAATCAATATGATGTGGGCATGGTTCCTTAATCCCTGAGTAGCCTTGGCCTATGGACTTAAACCCTGTGTCTCAATTGTCTTACTTATAAGACAGTGAAATTGGAATAAATGATTTGAAGGACCTCCCAGCTCTAATCATCCCTAAAGGAATGAAGGTCTTGTATTATTGAAATGAAGAAGAAAGACTAAAATCTATTATGGCTCCTCAAAAAAAATAACAGTTTGACTAACATTCACTGAAATTCAGTAGAGACTTAAAGTTAACTCTATTTTAAAATACCCTTTTTTATTCTTTAATAATACAGCAATTGAAATATATTGTTCAGGCTTTATAAATATCTACCACATTGAAAAACAGCCTAACATATCCCCTATGATCAATCTTTACACTTAAGCAAAGGAAATATTATTAGTCTTTTATGTCAGCTGAACATTTCTTGGTGTTTCTTTTAAATATGAGAAGTTGAAAGGGGAATGATTTAATTCCTCAATTTAAAGTCAAATATTTTTCTTAATTTTCACAGTCTGGGACATATTTTCAGCATAACTCAAGCAACCAAAATGCCTTCCAAGAGAGTTTAACTGGGAATCTTTGCTTCTATAGCAAGTGATAGTTAACATGTGTCTTCAGCTGAAGGGACAATAAAAGCTCTCCCCAACTTGTCATTTGGTACCTTCATATTAAAAACAACAACAACAAAATCTATGTGGCTGACAAGGTCTTAAGGTGTAGGTGCTAAATTTTTCCAGTGTTTTCTATGCCCCCTAAATATAATGCTGTCTAATATATCCAGTAACCTGGGACAAAGCCCCAACTACCTTGCCCTGGTTACTGGTCTACCTTCCATCAAGATCATGTACACAGCAATGCTGGCAATGAGAGCATTCTCTGTTTCTTGGAAGATCATGTACATGTCAATTAAGTGACTTGACAGCTGGCTCAGAAAAAATTGCCTGATTTGCATTTTAAGATGTACTAATTATACATGCTGCATTCTTCACGTTTCTTGATAGATAAATTAAAGTTCAATTGGCCTGCAAACATCCACCTCTCATTTGTGCCTTGCTTGCTTTTTCTCCAAAGAAAAGCAATGATCCAATAAATCCTGAGGCTTATCAAAGCCAGGAACTTCATTGATAATACCATGTGTTGTCTGCAAAGAAAATTTAGGCAACCCTGGGACTAAGCTGTTCTAATGTGGGGTCCTGACTGGCATTATGGGCAGTGTGCTGGAGTGAAGTGGACCGAATATTGTCCTTATTATCAAGACGTGGGTTCAGATCCTGCATCTGGCACATACCAGTTATGTGATGAAGATCAGATGAATCAACTATTATTAAACAGTTATGATGTGTCTTCTACATCCCAGGCACCATGCTAAGCATAGATCACATCTACTCCCTGAGCCTCAGCAGCCTTATCTCTTAAAGGGGGAGAATGAGATGTGCAGTTTCTACTTCAAAAGGAAATTGCAACATTTACATCATTAAATATGATAATTTCTAGAAAGTGCTTCACAAACATGAAAGCTGGTTCATCATATCTCTTCTCTAACTAGACACACACACATAGATATACCCTCTATATCTATACATATATGTAGAGAAATATGTTTAGAGATAGATTTTCCTATACACGCACACACACACACACACGTATGTATATATATATATATATATATATATATAATGAGCAATATCTATTATACATGTTCATTCTCTGTCTTTACTCACCTATCTACTTTTCTATCTGTTGTGCCCCTTAATATAAGGTATAGCTTAATATACCTTATATATACCTTGACAAGTGATTCAATTATATATATATATATGTATATATATATATGTGTGTGTGTATATATACATAGATATATAAGTATACATACATACATACAAAGTATATATATAAAATCTCTCAGAATAATGAAACCTTAAAGCTAGAAGGTGTCACTGGGACTATTTGGTCTGATTCACATATGAGGAACCTCCCCAGATTCCATTGGTTCTACAAAGTAGGGAATGAAGGAAGGGGTAACCAAATGGTTACTCTTCATAAAAAAATGGGTTATTCATTCAAAAAATAATATTTTAGTCAATAAAATTATTTGTGGCTTACAGATTCATAAGACTCAGAGTTACTATCAATCAGCAAGCAATTATTAAATGTCTACTAGGTGGCTCTTGCTCCCTGGAAGTAAAACATGAAAGACAAAAATCTCCAAAGAGTTGAAAAATTAAATATAATATAGAGAATTTTAGGGAAGGAATTGCATGGTGAGTGTGACATTGAACTAGTGAGGAACTCTAAAGTAGGCAAAACATACACAGTATATATATATATATATTATGCACATAAACATATGTATGTATACAAAGGTGTATGTGTGTATAAATACATGTGTGTACATGTATACATAGAGGGCATAGGATCTTTTGAAAAGGAAGGGATAATGTCTAAAAAATAAAATTAAGAGGTGAAAAAGGAATATAATGAGAAAAGGAGAAAGGAAGGATAGAATAGAGTAAATTATCTCATATAAAAGAGGGAAGAGTAAAGTGTTACAATGGAAGGGAAGAGCAGGAAGGTGAAAGGGAATGGGTCAACCTTACTCTCATTGAATTTGGCCTAAGGAGGGAATAACATACACACTCAACTGGGTATCTTACCATACAGGAAAGTAGTGGGGAAGGGGATAAGATGGTGGATGATAGAAAGCAGGGCAGATTGAAGGAGAGGGTAGTTAAAAGCAAACACTTTTGAAAAGGGACAGGTTTGAAGTAGAAAACAGGATAAGTTGCAGGCAGGGTAGAATGGAGGGAAATATGTCTTTCACAATATAATTACCATGGAAATGTTTTGTGTAACTACACATGTGCAACCTATATTGGATTGCTTGTTTAAAAACAAATGTTAAAAATTGTTTTTCTACATGCAACTGGGAAATAAGATATACAGGCACTGGGGTGAAGAAATCCATCTTTCCCTCCTAGATTCTTAAGGGGTATGGGTGAGGATATAAGAGAGAACAGATTGGGAAAAGGGTATTCTGTAGGCTAGATATCTTGGGATAGGGAAAAGACAGGCAGAAAATTTGTAACTCAAAATCTTATGGAAATGAATGTTGAAAACTGAAATTAAATTAATAAAATATTAATTACAAGGGAAATAAAAAGCAACTTTGAGTTCCAAAGTATCTCCCTTCTTCTCTCCCCACCAACAATCATTGAGAAAACAAACAATGCATTATCGGTAGTTCATATAGTAATGCAAAACACTTCCATAAAGGTCCTGTTGTCACAGATTAACTATATTTCTCTTCAGTCTATTCCCCTCCCCCTTATTATATTTTCTCCTTTGACCCTGTCCCTTTCCAACAGTGTTTACTTCTGTCCACACCCTCCCCAAACCTGCCCTACCTTCTCTCATACTCCCCCTTGCCCTCTTCCTCCTTACTTTCCTGTAGGGTAAAATACCCTAATAATTGATTGTATATGTTATTCCCTCATTAAGCCAAATCAGATGAGAGTAAGGTTGACTCATTCCCTCTCACCTCCCAATCACCTACACTCCATTGTGGAACCTGTATCTTGTCTCTTTTATATGAGATAATTTACACCATTTTATCTCTCCCTTTCTTCTTCTCCCAATATATTCCTTTCTCACTCCTCAATTTAATTTTTTTAGATATCGTCCTGTCATATTCAACTCACCCTGTGCCATCTATCTATTTTTCTATGTATGTATGTATGTATGTATGTATGTATGTATGTATGTATGTATGTATGTATCTATCTATCTATCTATCTATCTATCTATCTACCTATCTATCCACTACCTATCTGACTGTCTGGCTGATTGTCTATTTCTTCCAACTGCTCCAATACTGAAAAATGTCTCATGAGTTAGAACTATTATTTTTCCATGTAGGAATGAAAAAAGTTTAATTTTAATAAGTGTCTTATGCCTCTTTCCTGTTTACCTTTTCATACTTCTCTTGATTCTTGTATTTGTAAGGGAAATTTTCTATTGAGCTCTGGTCTTTTCATCATGATTACTTGAAAGTGCACTATTTCATTGAAAATCCATCCTCCGCCCCCACCATCACGAAGTATTATACTCAGTCTTGCTGGGTAGGTATTGGTTTTAATCCTAACACATCTGACCTCCAGGATATCAGATTCCAGTTCCTTCAGTCCCTTAGTGTAGAAGCTGTTAGGTCTTGTGTTATCTTGATTGTGTTTCCATAAATACTTGGATTGTTTTTTTTTTCCTTACTTGCATTATTTTCACCTTGACCTGTGAAATATGGAATTTGGCTTAAATAGGAGTTTCCCTTCTAGTATCTCTTTCAAAATGAAATGTCTGGGTTCTTACAATTTCTATTTTATCCTCAGGTTCTCAAATATCAGGGCAGTTTTCCTTGATAATTTCTTGCAATATGATATCTAGTCTCTTTTTTTGATCATGGCTTTTGGGTAGTCCAAAAATTTTTAATTTTTTTTCCTGGATATATTTTCCAGGTCAATTATTTTTCCAATGAGATATTTGACATTTTCTCTTTTTCCATTGTTTTGGTTCTGTATCATAACTTCTTGACTTCTCCTAAAGTCATTAGCTTCCATTTGCTCCATTCCAATAAGGAATTATTTTCTTCAGTGAGTTTTTGGAGTTCTTTTCCATTTGGTCAAATCTGTTTTTAAGGCATTATTCTCACTGGCTTTTTATTCCTCCTTTGAAATTGGGGTTAGTCTATTTTTAAGGTGTTATTTTCTTCAGTATTAGGGTTGGGAAGTCACCTTTAGCAAGCTGTTGAGCCATCTTTCATGATTTTTTTCGTATCACTCTCATTTATCTTCTGAAATTTTCTTCTCCTTCTCTTACTGGATTTTCAGTATCATGTTTGAGATCTTCCATGTCCTGTGACTAATTCATATTTTTTTGCATGCTTTTGATGTAGAAGCTTTGACTTTATTGTCTTCTTCTGGTTGTATGTTTTGATCTTTGTCATCAAAGTAAGATTCTATAGTCTGACTCTTTGTGCTGTTTATTCATCTTCCCAGTCAAATTTTTGACTTCATAACTATTTGTTAGAATAGGATTCTGCTTCCAGTATGTGTGTGTGTTTGTATATGTGTATTTACTGTCCTGTGTTTTAGGGATTTTGTAACAGCTGCTTGAACCCCACCATCTGTGTGCCCAGAGCTCCAGGAGCAGTCACTTCTTCTGCTACTACAGCCAGTCACCTCCACTGCCCCAGGACTGGGGCCAGACTACACTCCTCTTTTGCCGATGTTCCACAGAGTTCCCCCACTGCTTCTCCTCATTGTCCTAGGAATTTGAGGGCTGAGAAATCTGGAAACTGCCACAGCTGTGAGTGATTCAGTCCCCTGAGGGCTGCTCCAGTTCCATCTATGCCAGCAAGGCAAATGTTGAACTGTGCTATTCTCTCAGTCTGGTTCGATATAAACTTTGTGTCAACCTTCCAAGCTGCCTTAGACTGGAGATGCATTTCACTCCATCATTTTGTGGATTCTGCAGGTCTAGAATTTTAAAGTCTACTTTTACAGACATTTGGAGGGGTTTGGGGAGATCTCAAGTAAGTCCTTCCTTTTACTCCACCCTCTTTTCTCCACCCCTAACCTCATCAATTCTTATAGCACAATAGTATTCCATCAAAATCATATACCATGACTTTTTCATCCATTCTCTAACTGGAATTTCCAGTTATTTGCCAATACAAAGATAGCTGGTATAAAAATTTTAGAACATATAGATTATTCTCCCTTTTCCCTAGTTATCTTTGGAAATAAATCAAGTATCGGTATTGCTGGGTCAAAGAACATTACTTTTATTATTCCTAACAATAAAAATAATTATTAACATTTACAGTGTCAAGCATAGTGCACTATATAGAGTAGACAATAAATACATGTTTACTGATTTTTCACGAAACATAATTCCAACATTGTTTTCCTCTAAAATCCCATAAATTCTTACTTTGAAAGCATTGTGATCTCTGACACAGGTATACCCAAGACAATTAAAAGAATTTAAAATTAAATTTTAAGTGCCTATTAAGAAAAAAATATATTTATCCCAGAACCTATTGTCAAAAATGTAACAAACACTGAACTTCTTACACCTCTAACCCTGCACGTGTACTCTGTATATTTCCAAATTTGAGGAAGTTTATAGCATTGTTTGACAACTTTTCCCAAAGTTTTCATCAGATGATATTGTTGATCAGATTATTCACTCCCCTACCCCACTCACAAAAATAAAGGTAAAAATGCTCTCAAATGTTCAATTAAATCTTTGCTGTAATTTCTTTGGATTTACAGTCCAGCATCACAAATTTAAGCTCAGCCTGCCCACATTCCCTGAGCCTGTGTGACCTAGTGTTCTAAAAACCTCTGTCCCATATGCTAGATGACTCCCTTCATTACTCCTCTTACTGTTAGGGAACCATTTAAATACTCAAGCTACTCATCTCTGGTCCTTTAATCATGTGTAGAAAAATTAAAATTAAAGAAATTCAAAAAAGTTCAATTCCCTCAATCTGGGGATGTTCAAGGCTCCATTAAGGGGGCACTGCAACAATCTCAGAGCTCTCTACATTAAAATGAATTTTAGTATAGCAATTCAACTGCAAAGACAACCGTTCTAAAAGGAATCCCCTTGACCTTGGTGCTAACCCTACCTTCAAAATCTGTGATGTGAAGAAATGCTACCAAACCACTGGAGATATAGCATGGGTTTTTTAGTTCATAGTTCTCTCTTAGTTTAAGATATGAATGAAGTTCATAGGGTATCTCTTGCTCCCAAATTGTCCAAATCACAGTGGCAGAAATCCATAAATTTCATATCTAATCCTAAACCTGTACTATAAAATGAAAAGTTTATTATTTTTTATACCCAAATAGGTTTTTTTAACACTTAATTAAATCAAATTTATTTAATTCTAAATAATTAATTTCATAGTGGAAAAGGTCATATCCTATTCAGTATCCTGGCATCATAAAAATAATATAATTCTCTTTAAATATTAAGTATCATTATTTTGTCATCATATTTTCCAGTTAATGTCAATCATTTCATAACAGTTTTTTTCTAAATATCTGGCTTAGCAATAACAATTACCTCTCACATTCTTTTAGCTATCTATCCATCCATTCATTCGTTCATTCATTCATTCGTTTATTCATCCATATCTATCTATCTGTAATCTATCTACCTATTTATTTATTATCAAGTTCTTTTCTTATACCAGTAACTGAGTGAGCTGGAATTATGATTTTTTAAATTTGCATTTTACACGTAAGGAAACTGAAACAAAGAAAAGCGAAGCTCATGGGTCAGAAATCTCATGTCAATGTTGGGATTATAACCAAGGCTACCTAATGCCTATCCCAACAATTGATGCACTGGAGCAGGTCCCAACAATCTTAAAATTTGGCTTGCCCTACATCAAAGCTTCTCAAACTTTTTGGTCTCAGGACTGCTTTTTTGAAGGTCCCCAAATAGATTGTGTTTGCTTTATGGGGAATATACATACAAATAAAAACATACACATACATACAAGTACATACACACCAGAATATATGTGTGTTTATATAACAAAATACACATGTGTGCATATATAAATATACACAAAGATGTGAGTAGATGTGTATATATTATATATATGTACACATATGTGTGCATGTATGTGTGTGTATATATGTATAAATATAAATATATATGTATAAATATATCTATCTATCTATCTATCTATCTATCTATATAAATGCATACCCATTAGAAATTAAAACAGTAGTATTATTTCGAAAATACTTTTGATTTCACACACCCCTGAAAGGGTCTTGAGAATGATAGCCTTATCATTTGTATTTCTAGGTATGAAGGAATTTTGAAGAAGGGGAATATTTTGATTTTATCTTGATGCGCGAAACATAAAAGTTTATGTCAACTGTATTTTGAATTTAGCAAATGCCTGACTGTATCCACATAATACCTATTTGGGAGTTGGATAGGTTCTCTACCATCATAATATCTGACCCATACACAAGAAGTATCTTCTCTGTCACCTCCCACCATTCACTGTCTTGTCTCTGCCTGATGATCTTCAGTGAAGGGAAACCCAACTGTCCCTGAAACATCCCATTGCATTGTTGACAGCACAACTGATTGTGAAATTCTTCCTTCCATAAATCTACATTTGCCCCTTTGCAGATTCTCCCTATTGTTCCTTGATCTAACTTCTGGGAGTCATTTGGTACATGTTCATTTTCTCTCCATTGTGAAAGCCCTTTGCATTCTCGAAGATCATTCTTATGGCCTCCATAAGTATTAGCCTTACTCAGTGAATTCAACAAGTCCTTAGATGGCAGGTTCTTGAGATCCCTACAATGTTCTATGCATTATTGATATTTCTTGTTAATTTTATATCCATGATTCTAATTATTTTTTTTAAATCCTTAGACTAGCCATTTTGGGAGCTGAAAGGACCTTGGAAGTTCAGTCCAAACCATTCATTTTATAGATGAAAACAACAAGGCCCAGGGAAGCTAATTGATTTGGCAAAGGTGACAGAGATGGCATGCTGAGCTAGTGCTTACTGCTATATCTTACTGGTATACTATTTTTAAGGCATTTAATGTCAACAAATGTGTATTAAATGCCATTTCCGTTATTATAAGAATGAAATTATTTCCCGAGCTTCTTCTTTTGCAAAATAAAATTAAGAAGAGAAATTTTGTATATGTGGGGGTGGGGTTAACAGAGGGTAAGAGTAGTGGATAAGAAGGGGGGTTAAAACCTCATCAGCTATTCTTTAGCTGCTTAATATCTACTTCAGCCTCTGTATGCTCTCTCCACCCAAGCACATAGAATTGGAAGCTTTGCACCTTTGATGAGTTCCTCTTTGGAGGCTTGAAACTCTTTCCATGTCATGTTCAGTTTGCCAATGCATGAGAAGGATACTGATGCAACACTTTACAAATTGTGCTTTTTTGATAGTGAGGCCAAATCCATACAAGCATCAAAGCGAAGCTTCTGTCTGACAGTTCCTGAATGATAAATTATCCCTCTCCAAATGAAAAGAGGTTCAGTCCATCAAGTGATGCATAAATTATGCTTGTATCCAAATCTAAACAACCAAAGATTACTTGTTTTCCAGGAAGGTAAAATATATTGCAGAATTGGGAGAACTAGGAGGGGGGCCCATACGTAGATTCATAGTCATGGAATGGAATTGTATCTGCCTCCATACCTTAAACACCCTGCCCCTTTATCTCTGGCCTTAGAAAGCAGCTCTATAGAGTTCTTTTAACGTAGGAGTTGTAGAGCAGGAGGAATAAACTTACAGCTGATTATGTAAACAGCATTACCTTCCCTGGAACAAGATTGAATGCCAAATATTTCACTATGAAATGATCAACACAGCTAATGGGTCTTTCCATATTCACAAAATGAAATATATTGTTGAAGGGACCCAGAGTTGACTGAAACTTGAATTTTCTGAGGAGAAGAGAGTAAGTACAAGAAGCTTTCATCATCTGCCAGCTGTGTGATAATGTTGACGTCAGGTAAGTAGTCGTCAGTTCCTCCTCCCTGGAATAGGGATGGTGATACCTGGAATACCTAGCAGAAGAGAAAATGTACCTAAAACCTTTTCTAAGTATTTTAAAGTGCCAAATAAATGTTAGCTATTGCTTTTGCTATTGTTGCTATTGTTATCATTGTAAATAGTGACCCTACCTCAAAGTCACAAAGACCTTTGCTCAAGTCCTTCCTCTGACAGAGTACATTATAGCATAAGCAAAGCATGTTGTCTCTCTATACCCCAGACACAGGTGATGTGTTCACTCAAACAGGAACTGAATTTAAGTGAGGCACAGTTGCCCAAAGTCATCAGCCTCTTTCTTCCGGAGTCACTGAAGTCCAGTGGCAAGACAAATTTCAGGATGACTGGTGATGGCTCGGAATGCTGTGGAAGACCTAGGTATCTTCAGTGTCTAACCAAGCTCTGAGCACCCCATAGAACCTGCTTCTGCCACCTTCATGTCCTTTTGAGACAAAACTGTTCACATCTGCCTCTAATGCTGAGGAAATCTTAACACACTTGGGTTAGACAACACCCCCACGCCAATCATCAATGGCTTTGAAGATTCTCAGCTCCTTTCAGTTTGATTTAGCCTATCTTGCAACATAGTTTACTGGTGCGTGGCAAAGAGTCACAGGTGGGATTTAGGTGGCAGGTAGACACACAAGGTGGAAAGAAGTTTTTATACCAGAGGTATTAATCTTCCCTGAACACAAGTATACTTCAAATCCAGGAGAGTGTATTTCAAAGGCAGGTCCTCTGACTTCAGAGTCAAATCATGCTCCCTTCCTTTATTGATTTGTTAAACAATCATAAAAAGAAACATGCCAAAATCACTAGGTGAGTGTGACAAAAAATATGGCATTTAAAGTGTTTTGAAAATGTTGATATAAATATCAAGATTCATTATAAGGACCTCCTCTCTCCCCCTTCCACCACAACTTAATCCTTGCCACGTTGATCCCTGTTTACAATTTTCCTTACTAGTGTAATAGATATTTTAAGATATTTATATTTATTATATTTAGGGTATATTGAGCACTAGATGGTGTTTAAGGGCCAAATATTTTACATTTATTTTCTGTACAGCAGTTCTCTGTTTTTGAGCCTTTGATGGGAGAGCTTGACCCACTTTGCTAATCCATCCACTCCCTTTCATTTATTTATTTAATTTCCTTTCTGCCTAGAAATTTATTTGACTGTTTGTCAGCTTAAAAAAAAGCATAGCAACAAATGGAGGTCATGCTGACTTTCCTCCAAATATGATTTGCTTGAACTATATAGAATGGCCCATCTTGTAATGGTGATGAAGACAATATTCGAACTGAGCAGGCTGGGGCATAGCCTAGTTTGAAGTATTCTTTTGGGTAGAGACAGTTTGACCCAAATAAACACACACCATCCCATTGCCATGATCTTTTTAGTATTATTCAAGTGTTTGCTTGATTGCACCCCTTAGAATGCATGCCAGGAGCTTAGGATCTGAGTTTTGTAGAGGAAAAGAAGCTTAAAGTCTATGTAGTGTCATGATAACAGATAAAACTAGTTGGTACTTTATACTGAAGGTAACCTTTTAATCTCACTGTCCTTGGAAAGCAATACTAAAGGCTACAATAATATCACTAGATTTAAGCATGATTTAGTTAAGTTCATGCATGATAAATCCATTATCTAGTGCCTTCCCTGAAGCTCTTCACTAGAAAAGGTCTTTTGCTCTTCATTTCCCCCCTTTTTTTTTTTGCACATCAACTCTTTCTGTGGCCCTTACCATATTCCATTTTGTCTAATACACATTTGAGCACATGACAAACTGTCGTCACAATGAAAGGGGAATAGAAATTTATTGCTTACCCCCAGAGGGAAGAATGGAGAATGAAGATCATTGGATTATATGAGTGGGATGCACTCTCAGAGGTCAGTAATTCCAAATCCTTTGTTTTATGGAATATGAAATGGAGACCCAGCTATGCTTAAAGATACATAGACATAACAATGGAGATTATTTCCTTAAAATCAGATCTATTATTTTTCTGTAAAGATGGAAACAAAAGAGGGTATGACTGTGTGTGTATGTGAATACTGAGGGAGTAAATTTGTGTGTCACTATGCCAAAAAATAAAATCAAATGCTCCAAACAATGAAAGAATTATTGGTGTCCCAAAATAAAATTAGTTGCTTAACAAACTAATGAGTTAACTAGCTTCATAAATTTATGAATGGAGGCAAAATGGTAACTTGAGACCTTTGATAAATGATGTAATAATCACTTTTCAGGGATGTTAGAAGCACAGACACATTAAGAACTGATTATATAGTAAAAGGAGGCAGAAGAACAAACATTTTTAAATGTTTTGGTCTTTATTAATTTCCATTAGTGTTCCTATTTTTCCACATCCTCTCCAGCGTTTGTCATTTTCCTGTTTTGTCATATTAGCCAATCTGACTGGTGAGATGTGGTACCTCAGAATTGTTTTGATTTGCATTTCTCTAATCAATAGTGATTTAGAGCATTTTTTCATATGCTTATAGGTAACTTTAATTTCTTCCTCTTCAAACTGCCTGTTCATATCTTTTGACAATTTATCAATTGGGGAATGACTTGTATTCTTATAGATTTGACTCAGTTCTTTGTATATTTTAGAAATGAGTCCTGAGCCTCCTGAAGATCTCCAGGGCAATGTCAGCCATTACAGGGTGAATGATGTCCTGTAACCACCTCTAAATAGATGATTCAGTTTTTCATTGCTCATGCCTTCAAATGAGATGGTTCGAGATCCCCAGGATCTGCTTGCCTGTACCTTTTGTCAGTTCCTAGACCCAGTAACTAAAGTCTGTGGACACAGTTTTTCTCAGCCCTGTCTTAGCAGTAGAATGGTTTCCATGACTTTATCTCCCAAGGAATGCAAGGAATTCTGCCATTAGGGGGCGGCTAGGTGGTGCAGTGAGTAGAGCATCGGCCCTGGAGTCAGAAGGACCTGAGTTCAGATCCGACCTCAGACACTTAACGCACACTCAAATGAAAAAACCTAGCCGTGTGACCTTGGGCAAGTTACTTAACCCCAACTGCCCTCCAAAAATCGCAAAAAAAAAAAAAAAAGTTTGTTAAAAAAAAAAAAAGAATTCTGCCATATCTGCTACCTGGTTGGGTGACCTCAATCAAGTCATTGTACCTCTCTAGGTCTGTTTCCTCATATTTAAAACGAAGGGTTTAGCAATAATGACTGCTAAAGATGCCACTAGCTTTAAATCAATCATCATACCATCATGACTATACCAGCTATATACTACAAATCATTTAATGTTTCTAAGAATCAGTTATCTCATTTATAAAGTAGGGGTAATAATAGCACAGAATACACAGAATATGGTCCTTCTTTTCTTCCTTCTCTTTCTTCTCCTCCACTTTTATTTCACTTTAAACTTTTAACACTTAATACATATACACATCAATCAATAAACATGCATAAATCACCAAGTAAGTATCAGGCATTGTGATAAATTCTACGTGACAAAAAGAAGCAAAAGACAGACCTATCCTCCAAGAAGTTTACAATATAATGGGGGAGATACAAACATACAAACAATTTTTTGAAATTATTAGAATTAAAAGTGTTGGGAAGTACTTCCTTTAGAAAGTGGAATTTTAAATATGATTTAAAGGAACCCAAGGAAATCAGTGGTCAGTGTATAGAAGGAAGATCATTCTGAGAATGGGGTATAGCAAAAGAGAATATTCAGAGTCAAGGGAGGGAATGTCTTGTTTCTAAAATAACCAGTGAACCGTTGCCAATGGATCAAAGACCACATGTTGGGAAGTTAGATGGAAGAAGACTGGAAAGGTAAGGAGTGTTACTAATGAATGTTTTGAACACCAAGCAACATTTTGAATTTACTCCCATATGCAATAGGAAGTCCAGAGTTTATTGAATAGTGGGAGCAGCATAATCACTTCAGTGTCATAATGGAGACTGGATTAGAGTGTGGAGAGTCTTGAGGCAGGCAGACCCACCAGGAAATATTGCACTACATGTGTGAGTTGAAGAGGGCTTGCACCAAAATGGAGGCAGTGTCAGAGGAGAGAAGAGGGCCTATTTAAGGGATGCTGCAGAGGTGAGATTGACAAACCTTGACCATGGATTAATATGTGGGGCAAGAAATTATGAGGAATTTAGGTTGAATCCTAGGTGGTGAGTGAGAGGGATTGGGAGGATGGTGGTGCCATCATTGTAGTAAGAAAGGGAGGAGGAAAGAGGAGGGTTTATGGGGAAAGATATTGTGTTCTGTTTTGAACAAATTGAATTTAAGATGTCCACCTGTTGTCCAGTTTGATGTCTTGAAGGCAGTTGTAGATGCAAGATTAGAAATCAATAGAGAGATTGGAGTAGAAAAGGCAAATTTAAAAATTACAGGCAAAGAGACTCTGAATAAATTTTGGGGAGTTGATGAAATTACCAAGTAAAGTCATATAGAAGGAGAAGAGAATAGGGTCCAGGACAAATCCTGAAGATCACCTGAGGAGAATCCAGCAAAGGAGAGCTAGGAAAGAGTGGTGCCCTAAAAAAATTGAGAGAGAGAGAGAGAGAGAGAGAGAGAGAGAGAGAGAGAGAGAGAGAGAGTGAAGGAGGAGAGAGTAATCAATGGTATCAAAGACTTTAGAGAGGTCAAGGAGAATGAATATCAAGAAAAGATCATTCGATTTCTCATCTAGGAGACAATTAGTAACTTTGAAGAGAGCAATTTCAATTGAATGATGAGGTGGGAAGTCAGATTGTAAGAGGTTATGATTGTTGTTTTTTTTTGTTGTTGTTCTTCATTCTCAAAGAGCACCATGACATCAGGAAGATGATGCCGTAATTATAAATGAGTTGGATTTAAGTGGGAGTAGCCTGTGCAAAGTCCCCAGCCTCACTTTCTCCTCTGGAGCTATCTTGATCTAGTGTCAGCATATAGATCAAGACAACTGAAGATGACCTCAGATGGAGTGGAACACGTTAAACTTCTCAAGCTAATGTCTTTTCCTGGTCTCAGTATAACTGAGGCAATGCCCATTCGGTAATTAAGACTAGGTAAGAAATGAGACAAAGAATTATCTCTTTTACCTAGTTAAAACAAAAATTGTTCTGGGAAGTGAAGTTCCTCAGGGTTTTTTGTCCAAAACAGAAACAATTGTTATGTACATTGACTCTGAGACAAACTGGGCCCAAACAATGACCAGATGGGACTTGGACTGGGAACTATTGTTGGCCAATCAATGAAAGTCAGAGTGATTTGGGTTTAAGGCATGATCCTTAAGAAATAAATCTAGCCCATAACCCAAAGATATCTTGGGAGGTTTCAGAAGTCAAAATTTTCATTCCTTTGGGCAGAGTACCCAAAGGTAAGAGTATTATACTCTCTGTAGCAGAGGTAGAGGAAGGAGGAGAGATAAGGAGAGGAGAGGAGAGGAGAGATGAGGAATAAAGGAAGGAAAGAAAGAAGAAAGGAAAGAGCTGTTTTGTCCGACTGAAGCTGGCCATTTTGTTCCCCAGTGGTGCAGCTTATACTACTCACAGGTTGTTTGTCTTTCATTCATGAAAAGGACCATGACTTAAGGAACATGATGCCATGTTTTGCAAGTGAACTGCATTTATGTGGTGGAGGGGTATACTAAGTCACCAACCTCACTTTCTTCTCCACAGCCATCTGAGTTCAGTGGCAAGATATAGATCAGGATAACTGGAGAGGACCCTGCAATGTGTTCTGAAGAGAGTAACAGGAGAGAAAGTGGAGGCATCTAATATAGATTATCTTTTCAAGGAATTTAGTTACAAAGGGTAAAAGAGTTAAAGGTTACTTAGGAAAGATGAAGTATCAAATGACAGGGTTTTTATGAGAGAAGAGACATTTGAATATTTACAGGCAGTAGGAAATGGGTCAGGAAAAAGAAAGAAATTGAAAATAAATGAAAGACTGAGGATAAGAGAGTGGACAATCTGTTGGAGGAGATGGGATGTGATGGTGCCCCTCAAGCCTTTGTAAGGAGTAAGATCATCTTATCATATCAGATAGGGGTGAAGAAGGAAGAAGTGGAAGATGAGGAGATAAGAACAAAGGATAAGAGGGAATGTCATCAATAACTGTGTTAAATATAAGGCAAGATTCTCAGGTGAAATAGAGAGGGGAGGGGAAGCCACGAGAAGTATTCATACAGGTGAAACATATACATATGTTTATGTCTATATATATGTATATATGTGTATGTTTGTATATATATATAAGTATATAATATTAGCTGGCATTTACATAGATCTTTAAGGTTTCAAAAGCACTTCAAAACATAAATGTTATTTTTATCCTTATTTTACAAATGAGGAAACTGAGGCAGCTAATGATGAGGGTTAAACATATAGTAAATATTTTAGGTCAGATTTGAACTTAAGTTTTCTTGACTCCAGGGCCAGGCTTCTAGTCATCAAACTCTGGTACACAATGTTTCCTACAAGGAGATTATAAAAACCTTAAAAAAAAAAAAAGGACTACTTTTTGCTTGGTTGTGTCATTGTATTCACAGTGCCTAACACAGTGCCTAAAGTATATGAAGGACTTTATAAATATGTGTTAAATGAATGGATACATAACAACAACAGAATGTGTTACTGAGCTGTTTAAAACAAAGTCATCAGTAGGAAAATTCAGACAAATAACTGTTTTTTCTCAAGAAATGTAATTATTTGGCTCTTGGCATTTGCTCAAAGGCAAACTGAAGATATTTCTTGGGCCTTCCAGCTAGCTTTCTAAGTCCTATATTTTGAAGAGTTCGGCTTTATGATCCAAGGCTTTATTCTTGAAAAAAAAAAACACTGAAAACCATCTGTTATTAAAGCTGGAATTGCTCCTTGTAATTGGGAATTAAAGAAAAAAAAAGTCCAAAGGGATGTGTGGGAGGCCATCAATTGCCCTCACCAGCTTTTATTTTACCAACGTACTGTTATTATTTTCATTAAATGGTCCTGGGCATAATTTCAGTTATTGAATCAACATGATGACCCAGCTTAAAAAATTTTTCAATGGGAAGGAAATAGATATTTAATTATCTCCAATGATTGCTTTATAAAGTGAACTGTGATCATAAATGTAATTTAACATAAATGTAGCTGCCAAGTCAGCATGAGGCTGTAGGAGCAGCCTCCTCTTTAGGTGACACTTAACTTTTTCTGGGAGAAATATACAAAATTCTTGCTTTGACAGTTATGGCATTCTCTGGAGCCCCTTGCCACGTTAAGATGGCAAGGATGATTATGTACAAACAATTTTTATAATTTTAAAGCAAGGGATACATTTCATATGCCAGGAAAATGTAATTGCATTTGACTTTTGAGAGTCAGTGTTTTAGCTTTTGCCATTGTCAAAAAAATATATATTCTCAATTTGGAGCAGTATTTACATCTTCACCTATATTTCTCTGACCTCCTTCTAGCAATGGTTAATCCCTGTCAGGCTAGGATGTCCCACACCGAGTAAGACTTAGAAAAACAGGGTAAAATGCAAACAGTTCCTACCCTGATACTGCAGCTCTCTATCCCTTTTAATTGGCTTGGCTTTTGTTGTCCTTCTGACCTCCTGGATCCCTCAGACTTTTACAAACATAGAAATCCAATGTAGTGGTATTTTTTTCTATCTGACCTTGATCCTTTGCCTATCTAGTACTATAGCATTTTCCAAATGCATTCTGATTAGCAGGACTCCCAATTTTGTGACACTGTGACTCTGTGATAAGTATATTACAATAAAAATATTTTAAAAATCAATTCATATGCATTTTAAGATATATTGTACCTACACATTTTCTTGAATACATTTATTTAAGCATGATTCACTATGTTGATTTCTTATCTCTTTTTTAATATAGAGATCTTTGTATTTAGAGTTATTCCTATTTTCAGCAATTCAACATTGTGTAACACTATCTCTAGATTCAAAACAGAAATTCCATTCACACTAAAGAGTCATCAACTATATGATAACATGTTAAATAAAATTAATTTCTCACTTTAGAATTAATAACTCCTCTGTGGGGCAGTGAGATAAACTTTATGAATGATCTTTATTATTTTTTTAGTCCCATGATTTAATTATATCTTCTTTTAAAATAAGTTAATGCATAAAGATGAAAAGATGGGTTTGGATGGATGTTTATTTATAGAAAGAGTAAGGGAGATAATTTATGATTGAAAATCTTTGTTTCATTCATTTGTTCATTGCCCCCTTCATTTGTTCATTCACTCATTCACTCTATCTAGTCCTATATACCAGTTGTTTTGTGAAACAATGTGATATTAAAGGTAATAACAGCTTAACTCGTGCCCTAGGGAGCTTATTTTTTCTGTATTCTTCTGTAGGAAACAGCATGTGCCTAGTTTAATCAATACATTAATACATACTGCTTCCCTAAAACATTCTAATCACTCAGTTCTTCAAACTATTTACCTCCCAGGATCAACCACTTCTCTGCATTTAAGTCACACACAGAATGGTCATACTCTTGATCTTCCAATCAACACAAATGTACCACCATTTCCATGTTCAAGCATTTTGAAATCCCATTATGAAACCACGATCTCTTAACTTCACCTCTCCTTCTGTTTTCTATTATGTAACCCTGCTCTTTAACTGCATCATGAGATTAAATCCCATAAGAGCTAAATTATCTCCCAGACCATCTCAACCTCACTAGTTAATATTTCCTCTTCTCCCCATCCTGATTCCTTAATGAACTCATTGAACCCCACACTTAACACTGGGGTGTATGAGAGTCTTCAAAAAGGAAGAGAACCTTTGGTGTGGGGACCTACTGAATGCTTTTCAGGGTTGTTCATTTACCTTGGGTGTCCACCTCCACCCAACTCTGACCTGTGTCTCCAAGATACTGTAGCATATGGACACACCCCAAAAAACTGTTTTGACAGACAGACTAAACCAGGCTGAGGAGCGCAAATTTATTGATGAGTTACAGGGATGTCTACCCCAAGCATTCAAAGACTTCTTCCAATGGAATGGGTGAATAAGGACAATTTATTCCAACAGCCATGAAGAAGGCACTGTGGAGCATTTTGATGTTGGTCAGACATCAAAAACACCAAGGTTTTCCACTGCACCCCAGGCCAATACCAGCCATCTTGACTTTTGTCCTGCCACCAGACTTTGATGATTCTGGAAGAGAGAGTGAGGCAAACAAACTTTGTACAACTCTGACACACCTAAATCCAATTCAAAATGCAAGTCAAGGCAGCACCTGTGATGTTATTGGCACTCTTCAAAAATGAAGAATGAGTAACAATGATTCCTCACTTTATGTGTGGCTTGCACTTTGTTTTTTGCACTTTATTTCCCCCATTAGGTCATAAAGGTCCTTGAGGACAAGGACTGGATTTTTACCTTGTTTTGTATCCCCATATCTTAGCACAGTATCTGGTATTTAGTAGTGGTGTAATATTTTTTTTTTATTTTTATTGATTGATCAAGTAACAACCTGGGGAAAGCACTTTCGTGAGTGTGCTAAAATTGATAGCAAAAAAATTCAATCTCAGATCATGAAGGATTATACTAGAAGTCAAAAGAGGAGTTGTAGCCTTCCTCTAGAACCTGAAATAGGTAATGGGAACAGCCATTGGGATAAGCATTCTCAGAAATTGTATCCTGTGCTTGACCAAAGCAATTGCTGAAAACCTTTCTATAAGATCCAGTTGGTTTTTTATTTACAGTAAGGATATGCTATGCACACCTTTAAAATTCCACATTATTCAAGGTCTTGAAAAAGAACAAAGCTACATAATAATTTAAAGTATATTTATATAGAAATATATACTGTTAAATATATTATGAAGCATGATGGTCTGCATTATGCCTCATTAGAAGGCATGAGTTTGGTGCCAATAAGAAGACATCACACTCCAGAAAGTTGCTATGTGTTACAAAGCTGATTTTTGGAAATTGAGGATTGTATGGAACAAAGGGAGCCAGGAGTTACTCAGAGAAATGCAGTGATTAATTAAAGCAGTTGACAGCTGACATTACTTATAAAAGGAGAAAACACCCAAATACAATTTCAGAGAAAAATTTGCAAGAATACATATTGTTTCTTCTGCACATACAAAGAAAAAATGACTATGAAATTGCCTCACTGAAATTGTCTGGAAAATGTTGCAATTTAAAAAAATCAAAGAACACTATAATATCAAAGTTGGAAGAGACCTCAGAGGCCAGCTAATTTAAACTAAAATTAAATGAAATTTTCTTCTGTCACATAACATGTGACTATCCTGAATCTGCTTGAAGACCTCCAGGGAGGGGCTTTTCATGACTACCCAAGGTAGCCCACTCCACATGGGATCAGCCTATATCAAATCTACATTTGCCTTTACAATTTACACATATCACCCACTAGTATGCCCTTTTTTCTTCCTGAAAAAGAGCTTCAAATACTTTAAAAAAGCAATCATTTCATTTCACCTCTCAATCTTTTCATCTCCAGGTTAAATATCCCTAGATCCTGGGGGCGGAGCCAAGATGGCGGAGTATAAACAGCTCCTCCAAGCCTCTCTGCCCCCAGATTCCCCCCAAACTATGTAAAAAAGGACTCTGAACAACTTCTGGAGGCCCAGCACACACAGAACGACACAGAGAAGCTAACCTCCCGCTGAGGACAGCCCAGCAGCCCTGCAGGAAGGACCAACGCAGCGGTCTGGGAGCCAGCAGCGCGCACAGCACAGAGCACAGGAGCCGAGTCGAGCCGAGCCCAGGTCCCCTTGATCTGAGGTTTTAGCCCCAGGGCGGCAGGGCCAGCAGCCAGCTGGAGGAACCCCAGAACACCAGGAGCTGTGGCGACTCCAGAATTATCAACATAGACATGCCCAGGACAAAGTAAGAGGTTAGTGTCCTATGGACTTTGGGACCTGTATTTGGGGAATGCGTCAGTTCCCTCCCCTGGGGGCTAGAAGCCGCTGAGGAGACATGCCATTTTGTAGTTTTCAGAGGCAGCTCTGGCTCCCAGCCTACAAATCGTGGGGAGATCCAGAGATCAGTCTTGGGGGGTAATCGCTCTTGCTTTAACCTCCCTGGATCTGGATTGTGATCTAGGGTGGAAGTTGTGGGTGGGTTTACAGCTTGCCAGAAACGGAAGTTGCCCCCCACACGTTCGGGACGAAAATTCCTCTAGCTGGCCTTAAAGCCATAGTGTGGCAACAAGCCCAAAAGTCAAGCAATTAAGTGGCAACATGCCAAGGCAAAGGAAACAGAAAAATGCAACCATAGACTCCTATTTTGGGGGCATAGAGCGGGAAAAGGACTGTGAGGTCAGAAGTCCTGCCCCAAAAGCCCCAGGGGAAAACATGAGCGGGTTGCAGGCCATAGAGGACCTTAAGAAGGACTTTAAAAATCAAATAAGAGAAGTGGAGGAAAAATTGGAAAGAGAAATTAGAAGGATGCAGGAAAAGTATGAAATGAGGGTCAACAGCCTGACTGAGGAAAACAACACCTTAAAAAATAGACTAACTCAAATGGCAAAGGAGGCCCAAAAGGGCAATGAGGAGAAGAATGCCTTAAAAAGTCGAATTTGCCAGATGGAAAAAGAATCTCAAAAGTTCACTGAGGAGATTCATTCCTTCAGAGTTAGACTGGAGCAAATGGAAGCTAATGACTTTATGAGAAATCAAGATGCTGTTAAGCAGATCCAAACAAACGAAAGAATAGAAGGCAATGTGAAATATCTCATGGGAAAAACCACTGACCTGGAGAATAGATCCAGGAGAGACAATTTAAAAATTATTGGACTACCTGAAAGCCATGATCAAAGAAAGAACCTAGAAATCACCCTTCAAGAAATTCTCAAGGAAAATTGCCCTGATGTTTTAGATCCAGAGGGCAAAATACAGGTTGAAAGAATCCACAGATCACCTCCTGAAAAAGATCCCAAAAAGAAAACTCCCAGAAATATTATAGCCAGGTTCCAGAATCCCCAGATCAAGGAGAAAATACTACAAGCGGCCAGGAAGAAACAATTTCAATATTGTGGAAACACAATCAGAATAGCCCAGGACCTGGCAGCTTCTACACTGAGGGATCGAAGGGCATGGAATATGATATTCCAGAGGGCAAAAGAACTGGGAATGAACCCAAGGGTCACCTACCCAGCAAAACTGAGTATTTTGTTTCAGGGGAAAATATGGTCATTCAGTGGAATAGAGGACTTTCAAGCATTCTTGAGGAAAAAACCAGAGTTGAATAGAAAATTTGACATCCAGACGCAAGAAGTAAGAGATGCCTGAGAAGGTCATCAGGGAAAAGAAATCAAAAGGAACTTATCAAAGTTGAACTATTTACATTCCTATATGGAAAAGCAATAACTGTGACTGATGATATCTTTCTCACTATGAAAATAATGGAAGAAGGGGGTGTGGTCATATGAATACATATGTGAATGTGTGTGTATATGGTTACAGTTATATATGGATAGAGGGCATAGGTTGAATTTGTTGGGAAGGGAGAATACTCAAGGGATGAAATTATGAGGTGAGAGGAAAGTGGCAAGAGGAGATGGGGAGAGACAGGGTAGGGTAAACTATCCCATGTAGAAGAAGCAAGGGGAAGTGGTTGCAAAGGAGGGGGAGAATAAGGAAGGCTAAAAAGGCAAAACCACATTCACACTGAATTTGGTTCAGGGAGAAAATGACATACATACTAAATGGGATACCTCAACCTGCAGCAGAATAGGGGGAAGGGGGATGAGAGGAGGGATGATGGATGGGAGGGCATCCTTGGGGTGAGGGGAGGTTGGAAGCACCCACTATAGAAGAGTGACAGGATCATGTAGGGAATGGACCAGGTGGGGGGTGGGATGAGTGGGAGGGAATTTTAAGCAGCCTTGTACAATATATCTACTATGATAATGTTTTGCATAGCTAGACATGTACAACATATACTGAATTACTTATCTCCCCAGAAGGAATGGGTGACAAGGGAGGAAGGAAATGGATCTGAAATTAGAGGTCTTAACATTAAATGTTTCAAATATATATAAATACTATTATTAATACTCTTTTGCTTGTAATTGGGAGATAAGATGTGCAGGCATTGGGACACAAGACTCACCTTCCTCTAATGGAAAAGTCGATGGGGGTATGGGAGAAGGTATGGGAGAGAGCAGATTGGAGGAAGCGATATCTTGTGGGACTACTATTCTGGGAGGTTGGGTAGGGGAATAATGGGGGGGAAATGATTGTAACTCAAAATCTGGTGGAAATGAATGATGTAAAACAGAAGTTAATAAAGCATTTGTTAAAAAATAAATAAATAAAATAAATAAAAATATCCCTAGATCCTTCAATTGGTTTTAATATAATATCAAGATTTCACCAAAGTGATTGCCAGTCTGTGTCACTAATAATAATACTACTAGTAGTAACTAGCATTTCCATAGCCCCTACTATGGGGCAGACATTGTGCTAAGAACTTTGCAAATATTATCTCATTTAATCCTCACTATAATCCTTTGATGTAGGTCTATTGTCATCTTCATCCATTTACAGTTGAGGAAAGCAACATAAAGGGAGTTTAAGTGACTTACATAGGGTCAAACACGTAGTAAATGTCTGAGGCTACATTTGAACTCAGATCTTCTTGACTTCATGCCCAGAACTCTATCCACTGTGCCACCTGGATGGCTCTCTTTCAGTCATAAACTGGTTGTGTGATCCTGGACAAGTCATTTAAATTATCTGCTCTCCTATTCTTTATATGTAAAATTAGAAGATTGGACTTAATAGCTTCTTTCTAGCTCCAAGTCCACTATTTTTAAAATATTAAACAAAACATAGGAATTACCTGATAAATCCTTCTTGACAGAATGAATGCTACAACACACTACTAACTCACTAGTCTTGCAGCAAACTAAAACCACCAGCTTCTATTTCAGAACATTTTCTGCCTTTTCATGCTGCCCCAATCATGTACTTGGGAAATTGCTTATGATGTACTGTATACTCAAGTGCAAGACTTATTTATTATACCTAATGAACTTCATATAAGTAGATTTAGACCCATGGCCTCACCTGTCAAAATACATAACTCTGTTATCTGGTGTGTCAGCTATCCCTCCCCTTTTTGAATTATAAACAAATATGATGAATACATGCTCTATGCCTTTATATCTAGGAGGAATAAAATGGTTCTGCCATGTCTGTATAGGGAGGCCTTAGACACTATATTTTTCTTCATGCAGCTTAGGGTTACATTTGATTTTTAGTTGCCTTGTGATAGTATTGACTCAAATAGATCTTACAGTCCACTAATAGGCTCAATTCTGTTTTGTAAAACAAGTTAGACTTGGGAAACATCATGTACTTGAGAAATAAATTCTTTGTTTGTTTTTTCCCAAATGATTTATTAACTTCTGGTTTACATCATTCACTTCCTCCAGATTTTGAGTTACAATTTTTTCCCCATTTTTTTCCCTTACCCCACCCCAGAATAGCAATCCCACAGGGTATCCCCGCATCTCATCTGCTCTCTTCCATATATTCTCCCATACCCCCTTCAACATTTTCAGTAGGGCAAGATGAATGTCTGTGCCCCAGAGCCTGTATATCTTATTTCCCAATTATATGTAAAATAGTATTAATAATAATAGTATTTCTATATTTTTAAACATTTGATTTTAAAACTTTGAATTCCATAATCATTCCCTTCCTCCCTTGTCACCCACCCTTACTGAGAAGATAAGCAATTCAGTATATGTTGTACATATGTAGCTATACAAAACATTACCATAGTAGATATATCATAAGAGACTGACTATATTTCCCTCCCACCCATCCCACCCCCCCACCTGGTCCATTCCCTACTTTGATCCTGTCCCTCTTCAAAAGTGGATGCCTTCAACCTCCCCTCCCCCTACTCCCTCCCAGGCTGCTGGGCTACCCTCAGAGGGAGGTTAGCTTCTCTGTGTCATTTTGTGGGTTTTGTAGCTCCAAAGTTTGTTCTGAGGCCCCTTTTACATGAATTGGGGAAGGTAGAAGCTGGAGACCCACAGAAGTCCTGTTTCTACTCTGCCATCTTGACTCTGCCCTCCCACCTACATTTTAATATTCATATATTCTATTATGTAATTGCATTTTTTACCCTATAATAAATCCTTGTCTTCCTCTATTAAGTTGTTGGTTCCTTCATAGAACTCAGCCCATTGGAAAACACGATTGTTAATATATGCCTTTGTTTGGGTTGGATATGGAATGAGTCAGTGAATTCTTTCAACATGACCCCCTCAACACACCATGAAACTACAACCTAACTGGTTCCATTATTTAAACCACCATTTGCCATGCTTAGAAACTGTGCTAATTTCATCTTTTCCCATTGAGAACCTTGTATGGTTTCAAGACACATTTCAAATGCCAAATTTTACATGAACCATTTCCTGATTCTAATTTTTGAAAGGAATATATATATATATATATATATATATATATATATATATATATATATATATATTTCTCAGAAAACATCTGCATATTCCCACTTTATTTTTAATTCTAACCTAATCATTTGGAGATACCTTTGTAACATTTGCAAATCTATCCCCCCTTTTTTTTTCATTTTCTCAGTTTATACAAAATTAAAACATTAATCAATTTTTGCCAGGATTATTATAACAACCTAGTTATATACTCTCTTCAATTCTGAAGCTTTGATCTTCAAAACCCTAGTTCTGATTATGGTATTCCCATACTCAATAATCTTGAATGACTAATTAATGCCTCCAGACAAAAAGCAAGTACCTTAATTTGGTATTTAAGACATTCCACAGTTATCATCCTCTTCTCACATTCATTTCTAGCACATCTATCATGTTCTAGCCAAACTGACTGCTGATACTTCCTTCTGTAACAGAACATTCTATCTCCTACCTACCCCCACATATTGTAAATGATATCCGCCATATCTTTAAGAAATCTGACATATGCTCACTAAACTACCAACTTTATTGGGGAAAAAGTTTTGTTAACCCAGTTTTTAATATTTTTTTATTCCCAACATACCTTGATTTTTTTTTTTATGTTCATGTTCTCTTGGTAGATAGTATCTAAACTTCTTGGGGGTAAGGGCCATTTTATTTTTGTTTTTGTATTCCCAGGGCCTTCTACCAATATTACTGCTGCTGCTGCTGCTGCGCTCCTGTTGCTGCTGCTGCTGCTACTACTACTACTATCACCACCACCACCGCCACCACTACTACTACTACTGCTAAGATAATGACTACTACTCTTATTACTGTTACTGCTGATACTACTACTACTACCACTGTTACTACTGTTGCTGCTCTTGCAACTACAACTACTACTCATAATACTACTTCTGTTACTGAGCTAAGATGGTGGACTTGTATGCAAAGAGAAAGTGATTTATGCTAAAGTTAATATATACATAACTATGAGAAGATATGAGAACTAATTAGATAGTAAGGAGTCAAAGATGACTCTGAAGTTTAAAACTTGTATTCCGGGAAGGATAGAGACAGATTTATTTATGTTCCTTCCTATAAACATTTTCATTGATAATATGTTGGAGCCAGCATTCACCACTTTTGTTCCCTGCATTTACTTCCCTTTGAGTCAATGTGAGTGCTGATTCTTCTGAAATCATGGCTTTCCATGATTCACAGGTACATAGAATCACCAAAAGAAAATATTAAAAGAAAATAAGATGAATTTTGACATCCCTGAGTAATATTGGATGTTGTGCCACTATAGTGCCTGGCTATAAATCCTATTTCTTCCATTTATTAACTGGGGGACTCTAGTGTAATCAATTCATCTCTGTGGGACTCACAGAAAGGAATTGTAACAAATAATTTTTAAATGACCTTTTAGCTCTGCTATCCTATGGTCCTCTGATTATATATTTTCATTAGAACACAGAATATGGTAATCTTCACTAAGGGGTGTGTGTGTGTGGAGGGGGCAAAGCTTCTATCTATAGCCCATATGCAGTATAATATTGTCAAATGTATAATGTGAAAAGATGATGGACTAAAAGTCAATAAATATTTTTGTTTGAATGACTTCCAGCAAATCACTTCCTCATTGTCAGGTTCATTTTCCTTATGTGTAAAGTGGGGATATAATAGCACCTGTCTCGCAGTGTTGTGAGATTTAAATGAGGTACACTTTGCAAACCTTTAAGCTTTATGCTACCATTGCTGCTGTTGTTGGGATCATTAAGCCTGTTCTGTCAAAAAGAACTGTCATGGATACCAAGGATAGAAATATTTAAAGAAAATTCTTACTGCCAAATAGCAAACATTCATAAGGTCAAGACTTCCTTTCTTGTGAAATGAAAGGAAACTACTGGAGGCTCTTATATCATTTTGAGGGAGTGGCTTCATGGATTGACAGCTTTACTCTAGTAAATCAAACAAGAATTTATGAAGTACTTAGAATGTGGTGAGCACTGAGGGCGGGGATGCAAAAGATGTGAAACAGTCCCAGTTATCAAGAAGTTCTGGACCTAAATGGGAAGACAATGTAAACAACAATGTGCAATCAAGTTAAAGACTGAGTAAGTGGGAGTTAATCTCTGAAAGGGTATTATAGGGTGGCAGGAGTGGAGGGGAAAAGACCTTTGGTAGAAGGTGACATTCAAATTAAGTATTGAAGGAAGTATGGAAACAAAGCTTTCCTAGAAAAGCACTTTGTATTTCTCTGTCTTCTGCCCAATTACCTTCCCATCCCC
Source organism: Gymnobelideus leadbeateri (assembly GCA_011680675.1). NCBI lineage: Eukaryota > Metazoa > Chordata > Mammalia > Diprotodontia > Petauridae > Gymnobelideus > Gymnobelideus leadbeateri. The sequence goes on from WOXC01001009.1 coordinate 160,577, forward strand.
CTCAATTCCCCTTTTCAAATATAAAAGAAGATTGCAATGGAGACCTGAATAAAGACTGTTGCCCTAGGGATATTTAATAAGGTACTAAGTAGTCTTAAAAAATAAACAATGCTTTTAGAAGTGCATGGCTGCCTAATAAAGATAAAAGGAAGTTATAAGCCATAGGCTTTATGTTGTCTTGAATTCTCAGCTATGTAGGAAGAGAATTATATCTTGCTGGTTTATTAGCCACAAAACATGAAGTGGAAAGATTTTATTCTTTCTTTAAATGTGTTAAGATACTTAGACTATGAAACAGTAAGGTGTTATTTTTAATTCTTCTGCTCTGATGTTCCTGATTTATGCAACAACACAGAAGATACCCCACCAAAAAAATAGATGACCTTTTCTGTTGGAAAATCTGAAAAGAAATGATGGAGCAGGAGGCCTCAGAAGATGTCTTTGTTTTCTGTCCTAAGAAAGAAATAGTAATCCTTAAAGTCTCCCTCCTTGTCATACCATGATTGAAGAGACACAGAGCCAAAAGTCCCAACCCAGAATTGGGTAAATCTATCTAACATTTCTTGTAATGAGATGACACCCATCCTTCCACTTCTACCCTCTCATCAATTCTCCTAAATCCATTCTTAACCCTGACCAAGACCTTTCATAAACTCCATGCCTTCTTGTACTCCCAGTCCATTAAGCCTAATACAACAGAAGCTTTCATATTACTGGGCCTGTATCTGATCAATTTGACATTTCTTTGGCCTTGAACCCCCAGCTCCTTATCTTGTCACCATCCATTTCACATGCACCATCTGTCTTCTCTGTTCCTTTTGCTGCTGAGCAAAGTCCCACAATTCCGACCACTGTATCCACTCTTTTACAAGTTACCTAATCTCTTTTTTTTTTTGAGGTGGGAAGACAGGGCAATTAGGGTTAAGTGACTTGCCTGTTGGACACAACTCCACTTTCCCCCTCCCTTCATTGATTTGTAAACTCTAACCTTCCTTTCCTTCATTTGTAAAACAGACAACTCCACCTTCCCCTCCCCTAATTGTTCTGTAAACAAGCACTGACCCCCACCCATTCTTTTCCTCTAATTGTTCTGTGCCCAGTTGTCTCAGTCTAGGGTTTCTCCCTGAGGCGGGGAATTCAAATATACACTGACCAATCACTGTAGTTGCAGCTTACATCACTATGATTTCAGCTTACATAACCTGGCTATGGAACCTCTATAAAGCTTAACCTGGCTATGGAACCTCTATAAAACCAGCACAATGTCTGTGCCAAAGTACTGTCTGATTTGGGTGACCGTGCACCCAGACAGTCCCAGGGTAATAAAATCCACTTTTTAAATTTAATCTCGGGGATCTTCTGTCTTGCTTTATTAGGGTACAACATTTCCCATGGTCACATAGCTAGTAAGTGTTAAATGTCTGAGGCCAGATTTGAACTCAAGTCCTACTGACTCCAGGGCTGGTGCTTTATTCCTTATACCACCTAGCTGCCCCTACAAGTCACCTAATCTTAATACAAGCATCCACAGGGCTATACACAATTTTTCCCTGGCCATCATTTCTTTATTATCATCCCAACAACTGCTATTCCAAGCTTTCTTTCACTCCTCAGACTGTCTATACCTCTTACTTTTCATATCATCCCCACTCTCTCCCTTAACCTCAATTTGTTCCTAATTAAAGGTTGTTTTCCTGCTACCTTCAAAAATGGCCATGTCTCCCTCATCCTCAAAAATAAAACCTCACATGATCCTTCTATTCCCACTAATTAGCATCCCATATTTATTTTGCCCTTCGTGGTTAAGCTCCTTTAGAGTACCATCAATAATAATAATCCCTACTTCCTCTCCCCTGACATTCTTCTTAATTCCCGACACTCCATCTTCCAAACTCATTATTCACCCTAAATTGTTCTCTCTAAAGTGCCAAAATTATTGATCTTTCCTCAATCTTCATCCTTCCTGAGCTCCCTGTAACCTTAGATGATCACCCCCTTCTCCTAGCTATTCCCCTCTCTGAGTTTTGGTAACATGCTTTTATCTGGGTTCTTCTCCTGTCTAGCAGACCACTTCTCCTCAGTCTCCTTTGCTGGATCTTTATTCAGGTTCTTCCCAACCATCATGAATGTTTCATAGACTTCTTTGCTGAGGCTTCTTCTCTTCTCCCTTTAACCTACTTCCCTGTAATGGCAATGTAATTTTAATTTAAAGATCCCTTTATATCTGCAAAGGTAACAGGTACTTAGCACTTAGTAAGTAATCAAGCCTCTGTTAAAGAAATAGAAGGTATGAACCCTTGTTGCTGACATAACAGGAAGGAGTTGGCTGAAATAGAAAGCTAATGGTCTCTTTATATAAGGAAAGACCCTGGCTGGGAAAGTCAGATCTTCTTGGAGCAAGCCCCATGGAGGCAGAAGCTGCTGCTGCTGGTGAGGCTGAAGAGGAAAGCTGTCCCCTCCTCACCTGCCCCCAGGCTGGAGAGAATGATTTTGATTTTGAAAACCTGGATGTAGTGATTTTGATTCTGGGAACCAGCTGACACTTCTGCTGTGTAGGAGGGCCAGCTGGAGCTTCTGAGGCTGCTGAGTTTTTCCAAGGACCAGCCAGAGATGCCAAAGACTGAGGAAGCATGACTGTGATGCTGGAACTTTGAATGAACCTGTTGGGGGCTTTGTTAAGCCTTGTCTTGCCAGGAACAGAGACTGTGAAGGATTTGAGATGGACTGGACACTGTGGGCTCCAATGTGGAGCAGGAACTGCACAGAGAAATGGACAGGGACCTGGGAGCTGTCTGCCTTTGAACCCAGGTGACAGTTTTTTGAATCCAGGTAGTATCTGGGACCTTGGAAGGGGATCCAGGGAATCTGAGAAACTACCCTGAGTCAAACTGAAAGAAGACTTTACTTGCAATGTGTAATGACTGAGAAGTTGTAATTTACTAGTGACCTAGGGGTGGAGAGCTTGTATATTTTATGATGACTGAATAAGGAATTGATTTGTAACTTGGTATACCTCATGAGTGGAGAACTTTGGCTATTGTACTTTTTGTCCCTTAAGGAGACAAACCTCCTTAAAGATAACTGAAAGATTGAAATGATGGAATGATTGAGTTACTAAATGATTGTTCTTTGTTCAAAATTTTGTGGCCACTTTGGTGAAAACTATGTGGCCATTTTCTGTGATAAGCTATTGTGAATGCTATATTTTGTTTTTTGTCAATGTTTTGCTTTGATTTGTTATTGAATAAATAGAGTATTCACTATACCATGTAATCAGAACCTTGAGAAGCTGTTCACAGTAGCATTCTTCTGGAAAACAGCTTGTGCTTATCTGTACATTCACTTGATGATCTCATCAACAATATTGCAATCAATTATCATCCCTATGTTGATGATGACCAAATCTACTTATCTACCTCCAAATTTTCTGCTGACTTCCAGTCTCACAGCTCCATCTGCTTATTAGAATATTCAAATTATATACCCTCTAGAGATTTTAAACTCAACCTTTTCAATAATAATAATAATAATAATAATAATAATAATAATAATAACATAATCTTTTTTAAAGTGCTTATTATGGTCCAGTCATTGTTTAAATATTTAAAAAATTATTATCTTATTTGATCCTCACAACAGTACCACTGGAAGGTAGGTGTTTTTATTATGCCCATTTTACAGATGAGAAAACTGAGGCAAACAGAGGTTAAGTGAGTTGTCACAGGTCATGCAGCTAGTAAGTGTCTGAAGGTAGATTTTAACTGAGGTTTTCATGCTTCTATGTCTGGGGTTTTATACACTGAGCCATATAAAACCGAATTTATTATCTTTTCCTTATTGCCCACCCCTTTTCCTAACTTTCCTATTACTCTTGAGAAGACTACCATCTTCCAATCACCTATGTTCATGACTTAACTTACATTCTTGATCCTTCACTCTCTTACCACTATGCATAATCTATTGCCAAGGCTTTTCAATTTGACATTCCTAACATTTCTTTCATACACTTCTTTCTCTACTGTGACATTGCCACCATTCCAGTACAGAATCTTATTCTTAGATTACTGCAATAAATTGCTATTTGCTCCCTCACTCTATTCCATCTTCCACTTGGATATCTATATGATCTTCCTAAAGTTTAACCATTTCACCCCTATACATAATAAAATTTAGCAGCTCCCTAATATTTTCAGGATCAAATATAAATCCTCCATTTTATTTTAAAAGACTTTCATAACTTGCCCTTTCTCCACTTTTCCAATCTTCTTATACCTTATATTCCCCCACCATTGTACAGTTTGCTCAATTGGCACTGATCTCATTGCAGTTCCTTGAATAAGATGCTGTATCACCCAATTCTATGCATTTTTTTGGCTGCTTTCCAGGCCTAGAACATTCTCCCTCCTCATTTCTGCTTCCTGTCCCCCTTGGATTTGTTCAAGTACCAAGTCTTAGCTCATCATCTAGAAGAAGTCTTTCTGAATACTCCTTAACTCTAGAGCAGCAAGTATTTAAAAGCAGCTAAATGGCATAATAGAACCAATACTGAGCCTGGAGTCAAGAATATCTCAATTTAAATCTACTCTCAGATACTTACTGTCTATTGAACGCTGGACAAATCACTTAATCTGTTTATGCCTTTGTTTCCCTACATGAATAGTGAGAATGATAATAGCATCTATCTCACAATGGTATTGTGAGGATCAAATAAGATAATAATTTTTACAGCTTAATAGCACCTGACATTAGCAGGCACCTTATAAATGCTTGTTTCCTTTCCTGATCCCAACAAAATCTTTTTTTTTTGTCAATTATTTCCAACTTAATCCCACATAAATTATTTTTACCACTATTTTGCATATCATATGCCCTATTAGACTGCCCCTTGGGGGCATTCTAACTGGGATTGTATTTTGGTATTCTTTGTTTCTTTGGTGCTTAGCACAATGTCTGCCATATAGCAGGTACTTAATAAATGGTTATTTAATGACTGACCATCTTAAAGTCAGTGAAGCTGGATAGACATACACACACACACACACACACACACACACACACACACACACACACGCAACAATGGCTGACCCTTACTGCCTGAAGATCAGGTATGTGATATTTCACCCATTTTCCTCCAGGAATCTCAAGTATCCTTGAAGGAGACTGAGAGGACTCTAGACTCTTTGCAAATGGCTCTAACCCCATGTATGCTATTTCTTCAATTGTGGGGGCTCCCCTGCACACCAGTTACAGGTAAACAGTAATAGTTGAACTATCTTTTATAAAGGAATATTTACTTCAAAAGCTATTTTCAGAGAGTGAAGATAGCAGAGTAAAAGCAAGAACTTGTTTGAGCTCCTGCTCCAGCCAACTCCAATACCTGTAAAATATGACTCTAAACAAAGTTTAGACCTACAGAGCCCACAAAGAGACAGAGGAAAACAAATCTCCTGCTGAAGACAGCCTGGGGGGCTGACAGGAAGGGTCTATTGCACCGGTCTGGGAGCCAAGCATAGTCCCGTGTGTGGCATGAAGGACCAGAATCAGGACAGGCCTGACAAGCAACACAGACCAGGCAGAGCATACATCAGGAATGTGAATCACCAGTAGCTCTGCTGATTTCCATACTTCATGACCCATAAATGGAGAAAGTAAAAAGGCTATGGGAACTCTGTTGATACAAGGTGAGAGGAGAGCACAGTCTGGCCCCCAAGCCAGGGCAAGAGCTGCATTGCAGTACAGCTGCTGAAGCTGCTACCATGTGGATGCCTCTGGATCTCCTGACCTGCAGGTGTAGCAACAAGCACCCAAGCATCCCCAGGTTGCCTGCCAACACAAGTTCTTAGATCTGCTTTTCTAAAGGAAAGCAATTCAAAATGGGTTAACAATCTTGTTTTAACGAATCAAACATATATAGTAACAGCTAGTTCAGGGGAAAAAGTTAGCACCCTGAACTTCAGTGTATACAAAGGTTACAAGTAGAAATTACAAGAAAACAGAAAAAAAGGTCAAGGAGACAGGTCTCTACTGTCCAACCATTATACCCATGCCTAGTCAATTACCAAAGAGGGAAGCATCAACATCTGGGTTTTTCAAAGCCAGGGGACTCTCAATGGCTGCCCAGAGACTCATCTCGTCAAATCACACAATACTTTCCAATGTGAAGCCCAAAACAACTCCTCACATCAGGGATTATATAGCCTTCTCATGGGTCAGAGAATGTAACAACACTCTTGACCCACCACCCAATCAAAATGTATCTCCAGAAAAACAATCCTCCTACCACAGACTCCAGGTTCCGTTAAGCTTGGGGGCAGGGAAGATCTTAATTTACATTTCTTTTACAGCAGGTCATCAAGCAACCATTCAGAGGGCAATCACCCTTGCTTTGACCTGCTTGGATTCAGGTTGCAGGCTTGAGTGATGATCCTGGGGTGAGGAATGCTAGTGTGCCAAGGCTTGGTGTGGCTATAGAGAGGGTACCCTCCTCAGACCTCTTGAATTATTTGTGAAAATTCCAGCAATCTGGGTCACAACTCTGCATTGTGTAAGCAGAATTCTACTGTGGCAAAGACATCGAAAGTCAATTAATCTGCTGGCAAAAAGAGCAAACAGAGGAAAAACAATCAGACCACAGAATCTTTTTGGGGGAAAAATAGGATTCAAAAATGGAACTAGATGAAGACAACAAAATCAAAAATCGCGCATCAAAAGATTCCAGGGGAAAAAATTGAATACATAGCAGGCCATGGAGAAGCTGAAGAAGGATTTTTTTTCAATCAAGTAACTGAAGTAGAGGAAAAATTGGGAAGAGAAATGAGAATAAGGGAAAAAATCATGAAAAGTGTCAAAAGCCTGACTGAAAAATAGAACACCTTAGAAAATAGACTAACAAAAATGGCAAAAGTGGTCCAAAAAGACATTGAAGAGAAGAAAGCTTTAAAAAGCAAAAGTGGGAGGGGCAGAGGCAAAATGGCAGAGTAGAAACAGCACTTCCATGGCACTCCAGCCCACAACACTTCAAAATTATGTAAAAGGGGGACTCTGAACAACCTCTGGAGCTCCAGAACCCACAGAACAACACATAGAAGGTAATCTCCCAAGGAGGACAGTCCTGCAGACTGGCAGGGAGTGGCCAGCACAGCACTCTGGGAGCCTAGCCCAGGACCAAGTGAATCAGAGGTTTTAGCTGAAGGGCTGACAGACTAGCAGCCAGCTGGAAGGACCCCAGAACACCAGCAACTGTGGCTTTTACAGAGTTATCAACACATAGATGCCTAGGACAAAGTGAGAGGTTAGTGCCCTATGGACTTTGGGACCAGTATTTGGGAGCTTGTCAGCTTCTTCCCCTGGGGGCGAGAAGGAGCCACAGCACAGCTGCCATTTTGCAGCTTCAATTGCAGCTTCAGCTCCTGGCCTGTGAACTGTAGGGGTTTCTGGTGATCAGTCTGGGGGGGTAATCGCTCTTGCTTTAACATCCCTGGATCTGGATTGCAATCTGGGGTAGACATCTTGGAGGGTGTGTCCAGCTTGCCAGAGTGTGTGGAGGCTTCAGGGAGGGCACCCAACTAATACATCCAGCTGTTGAGAAACCCCAATGTTTGGGATAGAAGCTCCCCTGTCTGGTGGCAGAGTCCTACTGTGGCAACAAGCCCAAAAGTCAAGTATTTAAGTGGCAACATGCCTAGGCAAAGGAAACAGAATAAACAGAAAAATTCAACATTAGACTCCTATTTTAGCAGCAAAGAGGATCAAAGCATGGAACAGGAGGAGGACTGTGAGGTCAGAAATCCTGCACCAAAAGCTCCAAATGAAAATATGGGCTGGTCACAGGCCATAAAGAACATTAAGAAAGATTTTTGAAAAAACAAATAAGAGAAGTGGAGGAAAAATTGGGAAGAGAAATGAGAAGGATGCAGGAAGAGTATGAAATGAGAGTCAACATACTGACTGAGGAAAATAACATCTTAAAAAATAGACTAATTCACATGGTAAAAGAGGCTCAAAAAGGCCGGGAGGAGAGGAATGCCTTAAAAAGTCTACTTTGCCAGATGGAAAAAGAATCTCCAAAGCTCACCAAGGAGATTCATTCCTTCAGAATTAGAATGGAGAAAATGGAATCTATTGACTTTATGAGAAATCAAGATGCTGTTAAACAGATCCAAGCAATTGAAAAAATAGAAGGCAATGTGAAATATCTCATGGGAAAAACCACTGACCTGGAAAATAGCGCCAGGAAAGGTAATTTAAAAATTATTGGACTACCTGAAAGCCATGATCAAAGAAAGAACCTAGAAAGCATCCTTCAAGAAATTCTCAAGGAAAATTGCCCTGATGTTTTAGAACCAGAGGGTGCAATGGAGCTTGAAAGAATCCACTGATCACCTCCTAAAAATGATCCCAAAAAGAAAACTCCTAGGAATATTATAGCCTGCTTCCAGAATTCCCAGATCAAGGAGAAAATACTAAAAGCAGCCAGGAAGAAACAATTTCAATATTGTGGAAACACAATCAAAATAGCACTGGACCAGGCAGCTTCTACACTGAGGGATCAAAGGGCATGGGATATTATACTCTGAAGCTCAAAGGACCTGGGATTAAAACCAAGAATTACCTACCCAGCAAAACTGAGTATCTTGTTTCAGGGGAATACATGGTCATTCAGTGGAATAGAGGAATATAAAGCATTCTTGAGGAAAATACCAGAATTGAATAGAAAATTTAACATTCTGACACAAGAAGCAAGAGATATTTGAGAAGGTAAACAGGGAAATGACATCAAAAGGAACTTATCAAAGTTGAACTATTTACATTCCTACATGGAAAAAACAATAACTGTGACTGATGAAACCTTTATCAGTATGAAAATAATTGAAGAAGGGTATATGGGCATATGAATACATAAGTGAATGTGTGTATGGATAGAGGGCACAGGTCGAATTTAGTGGGAAGGGATGATACTTAAGGGGTGAAGTTAAGAAGAGAGAGGAATGTGGCAAGAGGAGATGGGCAGAGACAGGGTAGGGTAAATTATCCCATGTAGAAGAGGCAAGGGGAAGTAGTTGCAGGGGAGGGGAAGAACAGGAAGGCAAAAAGGCAAAACCATATTCTCATGGAATTTGGCTCAAAAAGAGAATAACATACCTACTAAATGGGATATCTCTTCCTGCAAGAGAGTAGGGGGGAGGGGGATGAGAGAGTGGATCATGGAGGGGAGGGCATGTTCAGGGAAGGGGAAGTTGGAGGCACCCACTTTTGAAGAGGAACAGGATCAAAGTAGGGAATTGACTAGGTGGGGGTTGGGATGGGTGCGAGGGAAATATAAGCAGACTTTTACAATATATCTACTATGATAATGTTTTGCATTACTATACATGTACAACACATACTGAATTGCTTATCTTCCCAGTGGGAGTGGGTGACAAGGGATGAAGGGAATGCATCTGGGATTCAAAGTTTTAAAATTAAATGTTTTAGATATATATAAATATTATTATTAATACTATTTTCCATGTAACTGGGAGATAAGATGTGCAGGCATTTGGGCACAGATATTCACATTGCCCTAATGGAAAAGTAGAAGATGGTATGGGAGAAGATATGGAAGAGAGCAGATTGGACAAGGGGATATCCTGTGGGACTGCTATTCTGGGGTGGCAGGTAGGGGAAAAATGGGGAAAAATTGTAACTCAAAATCTGGTGGAAATGAATGATGTAAACCAGAAGTTAATAAGGCATTTGGAAAAAAAAAAAAGCCAAATTGGCCAGATGAAAAAGGAATTTCAAAAACTCTTTGAAGAGAATAATTCCTTCAGAATTAGATTTGAGCAAACAGAAGCCTATGACTTTATGAGAAATCACGATACTCTTATAAAGATCCAAACAAATGAAAAAAAAAAGATTGCAATGTAAAATATCTCATTGGAACAACCACTGACCTGGAAAATAGATCCAGGAGAGATAATTTAAAAATTATTGGAATACTTGAAAGTCATGAATTAAAAAAAAAAAAGCCTAGACTTAATTCTTCAAGAAATTATCAAGGAAAATTGCCCTGATAGTCTAGAACCAGAGGGCAAAATAGAAACTGGAAGAATTCACCAATTGCCTCTTGAAAAAAATCTCAAAAATAAAACTCCTAGGAATATTACAGCTAGATTCCAGAGTTCCCAGGACAAGGAGAAAATATTATAAGCTCTCAGGAAGAAACCATTTAAGTATTGTGGAAACACAATCAGGATAACACAAGATCTAGTAGCTTCTATATTAAGGTCTTGGAGGGCTTGGAAAATGATATTCTGGACTTGAAAGGAGCCAGGGTTAAAAAAAAGAATCACCTACCTAGCAAAACTGAGTATAATGCTTCAGGGGAAAATATGGTCATTCAACAAAATACAGGACTTTCTATCATTCTTGATAAAAAAAAAAAACAGAACTGAACAGAAAATTTGACTTTCAAATACAAAAAGCAAGAGAAGCATGAGAAGGTAAAAAGGAAAAAGAAATCACAAGGAATCACAAGTTAAAATATTTATATTCATAAATGAAAAACAATAAATGTAACTCATAAGAGTTTTCTCAGTATACATAGACAGAAGGCACAGCATGACTTGAATATAAAGAGATGACATCTAAAGAATAAAATTAATATGTCAATGAGGAATATATTGGGAGGAGAAAGGGAGAGATATAATAGGGTTAATTATCTCATATAAAGGAGGAAAGAGAAAACTGTTACAATGGAGGGGAAGAGCAGGGAAGTGAAAGGGAATGGGTCAGCCTTACTCTGATTGAATTTGGCTTAAGGAGAAATAACATACACATTCACTTAGGTATCTTACCCAACAGGAAAATGGGGAAAGGGAGGGGATAAGAGAGGTATGAGAGAAGGGAGGTCAGATTGGGGTGGGGTGGGAAGTGTAGGTAAAAGGAAACACTTTTGAAAAGGGACAGGGTCACAATAGAAAATAAAGTGGGGGGGGTGGGATAAGATGGAGGAAAATATAGTTAGTCTTTCACAATATAACTACTATGAAAATGTTCTGTGTAACTACACATATACAACTTATATTCAATTGTCTTCTCAGTGGGTGTGGGTGAGGAAGGAAGAAGGGAAAGAATCTCAAAATCAAAGTTTTAAAAACAAATGTTAAAAGGCATGCTGTTTTTTGTTGTTCTTGCTTTCTTTTTTCTTTTTTACATGCAACTGGGAAATAAGATAAACAGGCACTGGGGTGTATAAATTAATCTAGCCTACTAGAAAGTTAGGGGCGGTGGGGGAGGATATGAGAGAACAGACTGGAGGAAGGGGTATTCAGTAGGCTTGCTACTTTGGTATTGGTGGTAGGGGAGAGTAAGGGAGAACATTTGTAACTCAAAATCTTTTGGAAATGAATGTCGAAAATTAAAAATAAAAAAGTAATTTGGGGAAAAAAGTGGGTTAAAATGGTATTTTCACAAATATATCATTCCACAACATATCCAGGGTATAATCCCCTCCACCCATACCATTTCACATTCTGAATAAGTAAAGGGGTTTAGGTTCACAGTTTAGCTTGACTCCTTCAGAACTAAGTCCCAGTTCCAAGTACAAATCCCATTCAGGTTCAAGTTCCAGGCACCCCAGTTTTTTCATGCTTCTTTGATAGACTTATTGGATATACCTGCCCTACCTTGGATCCTGGCTCTGAAGCTGCCTTGGCTAAAATACACTGGAGATCACTGCAGCTCCTAAAACCAAGGACAAACAACACAGAAATGTGACAAAATTTCTCTAGTCCAAACCTTGGAGCTGTTTTTAAAAAGCATGAGACAGAAGGTATACATCTTTTCTGGTTCAGTTTGTGAAGCCTCCACTGGGGATAAACTGAGTTTCACCCACTGGATAAAGTAGAAAACATCTCACAGAAAATAGAGCAATTTGGAAAGGAGGCCATTGCCTCTATCTGTCCAGTATCGGTGATTGATTATGTAACTGAAATAGTTATGTAGTCAATCAAGGGAGGTTACAGTAGGGGAACCTTTTTGCTTTTTGTTGAAAGGAAGACACTAAAAAAATTTGCCAGATCATTTTATGCAGATTGGATAAGACTCTAACCCTAAATCAGAAAGAGAATTGTATTCAAGAAGTTGCCCCTGGTGAACAGTAGGAAACAGAATCAAAGAGAGATTAAGAGCTTGAAGGCTCTATTTTTCTGAATAGGTCTTCTAGCCAAGAGTTAACCACTACAAGTAGAACTGCTTTTTGAGAGTACAGCTAATTCTAGAAAGTAACATTTTTTTTTCCTTTGTACCTTTCTCTCTGAAAGCAATCAAGGGTTTATTCCTTAATCTGGTAGCAGCATAGCTTGACTCCTTGTCTAAAAGACTGGGAGCTCAATATTTTAGGCTTTAAACTGGGGGAGAGGTGGCAGAACATATTTCTTCTCTTATGGGGCAGAAGCAGCAGCTTAGCTCAGAACTATATGAAAGCATAAAATGTAACAATGAAGAAAAGCTCTGCAAAAGAAACTTCCAGTCTAGCAATGTCCAACAAGTACCATGGATAGCATCTTGATGAAGCCATGGAATCCCTCACAGCAGAGACTGTATTCCCAGCAAAGACCACATGTCCCATGTCAATAAATGTCTTGTATGCACATTCCCTTCATCCATGTGACCATCACCTAAAATCATATACCCTTATCACCCGTGAGTTGAATCACTCCAAAAATTTTCTAATTGGCATCTATGGGTTTAGTGTTTCTTCATTCCATTCTCCACACTGATCCCAAAGAATTATTATCACGCTTCAAGTCTTTTCACTCCCTCATTTAAAAGTTATCAATTGTTCCCTGTTTCATATATTATAAAATCTAAATCCTTCAACTTGACATTAAAAGACACTAACAATATACTACTCATATTTTTTCCTAGGACTATTTCATACATAAAATTTCTGGAGTCAGTTCTCCGCATTTATACTCTCATTGATAGGATGGTTAGCATTAGATGGTTAGGAACTATTATTCTTTTTACAAGGATTAAATGGTTAAAACAGAAGCTCTGATATTTTATTTTTGGTACTGTTGTTCATGAGATACCAGTGGTTGTCTTTTTCTTTTTTTTATTGCCATGTTTTCTTCAATTTTACGCAAGGTGTTTATTAAGCAGACATTTTGTTTACAGAAAAAAATGCCCCACCCACAGCCCCTGTACAAAAAAACAAAAACAAAAACTCATATAGAATTAATTCTTTGGACACACTAAGTTCCTAGGGAGAGTGGCCTCAAATTTACTGCACAAAGGTATGGAGATAGAGGTGTAGAAAACTTTTGTTTCAAAGGAGGAACAAAGAGCTCCTAGTTACTGAAATTTTTCTCCCTTTCAGAATCCTCATAATATTTCCCTTAGGTCTAACTCTCTCTTTGACTCTGAGAGTAATTATTCCCATACAATCTTAAAGATGTCTTCCTTGATATATGTAATTTGTGATCACTATGTCTCTCTGTTCCTGAAGGTCACTGTTATCAGTTTCAGTGGAAAATATTACTTATACCAATGGAATATCCAGGTCTGTTGATGTTTCAAAGTCCATGAAGTTGTAACTTGGTCAGGTCTGTTTCTGGTTATTTGATTAGCATTTCTTGGAAGACCTATTTTCCTCTAGCATGTCTCTATCCTCATCTGAATGTCTTCTATTATTCTAGTCTTTCTAGCAACATAAGCAATGGGAAAGTGGGAGGAGAGTGATAGAGAAATTCTCTTCCCTCCATATGAAAAGTTCCCTTTATTAAATGGCCTAGAAACCTCAGTTCCTGAATTTGGAGTCTTGACTTTACTTGACTGACTGGTTGTGAAATAGGTTTTCTGGTTTTTGGTTTTTATAGCATACGAACCATGACATGATATTTTCATCCAACCACAAGATCTTTTTGGCATGCCATCACATCCTTTTTGTCCAATGGATCAGAACAATTTTGACTCTTTCATATCAAATAACATTTTGTTCATTAGTAATTTGCACTTTTCATTGATTGATTCATCCCATGTTTCTAGGATTTCTTTAATAGGCTTTAATTGGGTTAAGGTGCAACCTCTCTCCCTTACATATACTTCTCCCCTTCTTGTAGGATGTTATTGTAGCAGCAAGCACCCCAACATCCCCAGGGTGGCTGCCAACACAGGTTCTTAGATCTGCTTTTCTAAAGGAAAGCAACTCAAAATGGGTTAAAAAGCTTACTTTAATAATTCAAACATATATCATTTAACTAGTTCAGGGGGAAAAGGCTTCACACTGAACTTCAAAGTATACAGACAGAATGTACAAGACAGAGAAACAAACAGATCAAGCAGACAGGCTTCCAAACTGCCCAACCATTACATCAATACCAAATCACAGTTATCAGAGAGGGAAGCATCAACATCTGGGTTCTCAAAGCCAGGGGGCTCTCAACAGTTGCCCAGAGTCTCATCTGGTCAAATCACACAACACTCCTCAAAGTGAGCCTCAAAGCAAAGCCTCACATCAGGGATTATATAACCTTCTTCTGGGTCAGATAATGTAACCACCCTCTTGACCCACTGCCCAATCACACAGCATCAAGGTGTGGGCATTCCTGAAAACCAAGCCTCCTGCCACAGGCTCCATGTGACCACATTCAGCCTATTAGGAGTCAGAGTATATTTTCAAATCAAGGAAGGTTCTCAGAATCTCTTAAAACAATCAAGGGCCTAGGGGCAGGTATATTAGCAATGCAATATTCACAATGCCTATGGCAATTTTAAATAGGCTTATGTGGTTATTAATCACACAATATACCAGGATCTCTATATGGGGGATAAAGCTAGAACAATTATTAAAATACCAAATAACTGAGTCCCAAAACCAGAAAGTCAAAGCCATCAGAGTAGTTATGAAATTGGCACATGTTGTTAACGTAGTAAACAACCACATTCTCAAGCCTTCAGAACAGAACAGGCTACCTCAGGTAAAGGTCCTTCTCTCCCAACTCACAGCAACTGCTCAGCATCCAGGAAGCATGCTCCCAATAGCTCTGGCCCCCCGCAGTTCCAGTCCCTGGCAGTCCCCAACAAGAGTCCTTAGAAGAAATTCTGGCTGGCTCGAAAAGGGGTTTGCACCTCCACCTCTACCTCACTGCCTCACTGCTACCACTACTGCTGCTGCTTCCAGTCACCACCAGAACTCTAGCTTTTTCTTCCACTTCCTCTTGCCCCACCCCTTCCTGCTATGTCAGCAAGTCCAATGGGGCATGGAAGATGTTTAAATCCCATAACCCTTACAGCAGGAAAGATCTTTAAATTTGCATTTCCATTATAATTTTCTGGGCTAGCTTGAGGAGGTGGTAGAGAGAATAAATTTCAGGAATGATTAAATGAATGTCCAAAAGTATGGAGATAGGATATGGAATATTAATATAATTCTCAATTCTTAAAGACTACTTTCCCAAAGAATATACATTATGAAAAAATCCAATTAATCAGAAAA
Source organism: Gymnobelideus leadbeateri (assembly GCA_011680675.1). Classification (NCBI taxonomy): domain Eukaryota; kingdom Metazoa; phylum Chordata; class Mammalia; order Diprotodontia; family Petauridae; genus Gymnobelideus; species Gymnobelideus leadbeateri. Next base: position 176,061 of record WOXC01001009.1, read on the forward strand.
AAATAACAAACCAAACAAAAAGCAATGAAAGCAAAGTTCTAATATTTTTTTCTAAGTCTGGTGTAGCTAAAGAAAGAGGTTCATTATGAAGAAGTTTATCATAAGAAGATTTATCACATCAGTTCATATAAATATGACCTACCAGGATGTGTAAGATATTGAGCAAGACATTGGAAGGTGTACATAAAGAAACAATCCAATTATGATATAATTGAGAATTATGGTCTTAGTTTTTAAATTGGAAAGGACCTCACAAAACATTGTTTGATGTCTAATTGAATTAATTAGATTGAGTTTAATATAGATTCCCAAAATGAAATAAAACACTTACTACCAGAATTGAGGAATGAATAAGAAAGGAAAAACAAATTCATATTCATATGCAAATCTTACAAACTTATAGAAAGTACTACATGTATTATGTCACTTGATTCTCAAAACAACCCTGTGTGGGAAGTACTATTATCATTCTGCCCCTCCTCTTTTTTTTTTTTTTTTTTTAATACGGATGAGTAATTATGGTTCAGAGAGCTTAAATAACTTGCCCAAACCACACAATTATTATGTATACAGGGCTGAATTTCAACACAGATCATTCTGATTGCACTGGACTTATGCCACTGTAACTCTAAGTTGATGACTGTCATTTTTTTTTTTCAAAACAATATATGCCCCGTGGAGTTAAGAACCTGACTTCCTCCATAGCTTCTTCAACTTGCTAATACTTCAGACTTGGGGTTCTTCCTTCCTGTAAGTCATAGGAGGAAGCAAATTCGTATAACCCATGATTTAATGGTTTAGATAGAAGAATATTTTTTTTTTTCAGAGACACATTATACTCTTCCCTCAGAGCCCTCTTCCAGTTGTAATATTCTCAGATTTTAGTCCTCCATTACCTTCAATATAACTCTTCATCTTCTCCATATTTAGATATCTGGCTTCATTTCTCCAGGACAAATGGATTCAGCCTGGCCTTGTGTGAGCTCACCTCTTAAATTTGATAACAAGAAATTCTCATAGCTCAAGATAACAGTCCTTCCAGTTACTAATTCAGCTGCTTGACACTGTCAGAAATTTGTATTTTTCTTCCAGTGATGCTGTCTTCAAATTCATTTCTTTTCACTAAGGAAAGACATTTCCTTTGATGCTTATATTATTCATTTCTATTCAAATCAACAAACACTTGTTAAGGATTTTCTGTACTCTGGATTAAGCTCTGTGCTTTTTTTTCTAAGATAAAAAATAAAAAAAAGAAATATATTCATGTAAAGCAAAGTAAGAGTAAACAGGAAAATGCTGCATAAAATAACTACAACAATATAAACAGATATAAGCTTCAAAACCTGAACAATTTAAACACAAGGCCACAACTTTATAATGATCAATCTGGGACTCAAATAAAATAAAATATATTGGAAGGCATCTCCTGCTTCTTCTTTGCAAAGGCTGGAAATATTGAATATACTGCCAGATTTTATTGTAATAGATTGATTATTTCTGATGAACTTTTTCAATTTTTCCTCTTTAAAATATTAAAAGAAAACAAATAACAATAATTTTAATTGAAATTTTAAACTCCACTGTCAAGAAACTTATCAAATAGTTGACTATTTGATAATTGCATAATTAAGTTCAATATATTATTAAATACATTATTGATATGCTGACATATATCAACAATATTTTCAAATAATTTAATTATTGTATTCTGAAATAAAATATTTTGTAGTAGTAGTTGCCACTAATAGAAGTAGCAACAGCAGTAATAAGAATAACAACAATGACATATTTACAATGATGTATTTCCTTGGTGCTTTAAGGATTTTAAAGCTATGGATATACATTATCTTACTTGATATTCCTAACAAGCCTTTAAAGAAGGTGGTAATATTATATCCATTTTATAAATTATGAAATTGAGGCACAGAGATGTATAGTGACTTGTCCAGGGTCACATAGCAACTATGTAAAAGAGAATTCAAATTAAGTTACTCCTGACTCCAATACACATCCACTTACTCACTTGGCTTCTTATAATATGACAGGAGCAAATAAGAGCACAGGGTCGGGGGGAGAGCTCTGAGAAAATATGATGAAGGAAAGATTCCTTAAAATGGCTGAAATTATGGGGAGCTTAAAAAAACAATAACTGAGCTTGCTTATGTCCAGCATCTTTCTCATTCTTTAAGTACAATAATGGACTTTTGACTCAAAAAATATTCCAATGATTTGTGTATATCCTTCATGTAGACATTCCTTCCACTGATTCAAATGATTCAGCCATATACAGATGACTTCCCAGTGAGAGTTGTTCATTTCCTCCAATGGGTCTGTCACCCCTCGATATTGAATGAACCCTATGGTAGCACATGGACTGTCCATTACTTATGTCTCTCTCACTTTATGAGTCCACTACATTTTCTGTTGCAATAATACTTGTACTTAATAATTTTGTTGAGAAAGGGGACTGCATTTTTTACTTTATTTTTTATTTACTGATTAATTAGTAGAATGTTGATTTTAAAATGGTGGCCATTTGCTTCAAGCAGAAGGTTTAGCAAGCACCAAACTGTTTCTTCTTTATTTTCCTCCAGACATATTATCAATAATCACCACTCATGATAAAATGATAAATATCTGAGTTAATCCAAATTGTTCATTAAAATAACTAGACTATAGAAGCTGACACCATACTCTTTTCTTCACAAGTAAAATAAGCCTTAAAATGGGAAGGATTCAATTAATATTATAAGAGTTAGAGTAATCTCAAGTGATCTGGATGAAATTCTATTTGTATCTACTTATTACATATGTTAATAGAGGAATTACTTCAGCCTTCTATTCTTGGTTTGATTATTTCTAAAAGAAGAGACTGGGTTAGATAGCTACTAAAGTCCCACACAACCATGCTGTAAACCTCTGTGTATGTATATACACAGGTGTGTGTTTATATGTGTAAGTGTTTATGTTCATTTTTAAGCAAAAATTTTCTCTTAGGCAAGCAAAAGAAATTCCCATAGTACCACACTGACTATATCCAAAAATGTATTTCTCATTCTGCATATTAATCCATCCTCTGTTAACCATGATGATGGCAATGTTCTCCATTGACAGCATACTGAAATCATGGTTGATTGTGGTCCTTAAACTTTTCAGAATCTTTCTAATTACAATAATAATGTTTCAATAATTGCTCTAATTCTGATAACTTCATACTTCACCAGTAAATAAAAGTCTTCTAAGCCCTTCCTAAAATTATCTTTTAATATTTTTAAGGACAATATTAATCTATTACATTTACAAGACATGACTTGCACAATCATTATCATAGTTGTAGGGCATTTACTTAGTTTTAATTTCTTTGCCAAAACAACAGCAACAAACCTTTCATAATTATTTTTGTATACATAGATTATTGTATTTGGGATATGGGCCTACAAATGGTATGCCTGTATTAAAGAACATTCACAGTTTAAAAATTCTAAGGGAATTACTTCAAACTCCTGTCAAGAATGACTGGGTAAATACACAGATCTATCAAGAGTGTATCAATGTGCCATTCTCCTATAGTACTCCCATGCCCACCACACATATGATTTTCTTCTTTATATCATTTCTGTTAGTTTGATTAATGTGAAGGTCAGTCTGAAAATTCTTTAATTTGAATTTGTTGAGTTATTAGTGACCTATAGCATTTAAAAATATGGCTAATAGCTTTTTTCCCCCTTGAGAACTGACTACTCACATCATCTAATTATTTGGAGAATGGACTAATTATTATATTATGGACTAATTATTATATACTGTAATCAGTCTCTTATCTGCTGAAAATTTAGGTTCAAGTTCTGGGAGCTGAAACAGTGAAATAAGAAGTAGGTTTCTTTCACACTTTCTTAGTGCCTTCTGAAAGCCCAGAAAATATCAACCCAGAAAAAAGAAAAAGCCTGGAACAACTGAGTCAGCAGAAATACAAATAGCAGCAGAATTGTAGCCCAGGAAACGGTGAAATTAATGAAAAATGTCACTCTCACACTAGGGGAGGGTGAGTAGTACAGGACAAGAGACATCCCAGTAAGCCAGCAGCAAGCTCCACCTCAGCAAACTAGGGGAAGATCCTGAGTCCCAGGGTGGTGGAACAGGTAAGCACAAACACCAAGACCCCCGAATGCCTTGGCATAGTCAGGAGAACTGGTAGACACTAGTTGAGAAAACCACCATGCGCACAAGCATTCTCCAGCAACCAAGTCTCCTAGTGCTTCAGCACAACTCCCGAAAGGAAAACTCTAGGAGGTACAGCTTCAGGGTGGCAGAAATCCTCCAGCAGTCAAACATTCAAGTGCAAGACCCAGGTGAGAAGGCATCCCCCTGATGCCAGACTCCTTAACTCTCCCCCATTCCAAGAGCTATAGTGTTGCTAACCCCAGCTCAGCACCAGGTACCCTGTGAGATCCCTGGAGCCTCCAGCTGCCAATGCCTGAGATTCCAGCACAGAAAGATAGACAAGGTCCTGTGATCCTAGCCCAAGAAGTTTGGGTGAGTGCCCCTGTGCTCCAGCAGGAGAGTTCAACTCTAAAAGCTAGGAATCAGACAAACACAATGAGTAAAAAACAAATCTGGACAATGACCATACATTCTTATTATGGGGCAGGGAAGATTCAGGCACAAAATCAAAAGAAAACAACGTCATCAGTATAACGACATCCAAAACTTCAAAAGGGAAAATGAACTTCTCTGAAGTCCAAAAAGTCTTCTTGGAAGAGCTCAAAAAGTGTTTTAAAAGTCAAATAAGAGAGGTAGAAGAAAAATAAATGAAAGGAACACAAGAGAGAGTCAGTAACTTGGGAAAGGAAGGACACAAATTGAGAGGAGAAAACAAGTTATTTAAAATAGAAATGACCAAATGGAAAAGGAGACACAGAAACTCACTGAATAGAAGAACTTCAAAAAATGAAATGTACTAAGTGGAAAATTAAGTACAAAACATAATAGAAGAAAACAATATATTAAAAATTAAAATTTGGCAAGTAAAAGCCAATGTCTCTATGAAATATCAGAGGTATTAGAATATGATATCCCACAGGGCAAAGGAATTTGGATTACAGCCAAGAATCAACTACACAATATTGAGTATAATATTTCAGGGGAGGAGATGGACATTCAGTGGAATGGGGGAATTGCAAAACTAGGTGATGAAAAGACCAGAATTCAATGGAAAATTTGATCTTCAAATACAAGATGCAAGAGAGACATAAAAAAGTAAACAGAAAAGAAAAACAACAACAATACATTATTAGGGAAGGACAAACTCTTTACATACCTACAAGGGAAGATGGTAGTAGTAACTCTTGAGAACTGCATTTTTATTACATTTAAAAGGGGGGGGGTATACATAGAAAGAATGTGTGGGTAAAAGTTGACTTTGTTTTGATGATAAAAATATCTAAGTAAGTGTTGAATAATGATTGTGCTAAGAGAAGAGTTAAGAAGAAGGCTGGCTAGGGTAAATCACATCACATGAAAAGACACAAAAAGCTATTGCAGTAGAGGCAAAGAAGGGAGGGAGATGAGCATTGCTTGAACTTTACTCTCATCTGATCAGACTCAAAGAGGGAATAGCATAATCATTTAGGTATAGGAATCTAACTTACCCTATAAGAAGAAGGAGGGAAAAGGGGAAAGAAAAGAGAGGGGTCAATATAAGGGGTGAATGAAGTAAAAGGAAAGAAAAGCAAGGGGGCTAATAAAAGGCAGGGCAGTCTGAGGGAGGAGGTGGTCAAGAGCAAAACTTTAGTGGGGAGGGAAAGAAAGAAATGATAGAAAAACATATAAACAGGGGGAGGGGAGAGGAACAGAATAAAGTCAAAATGTGTGTGTGTGATTTAGGCATAAAAACTGATGCTATAAGCCAATGAAGAGAGAAAGGAATAGTTTACCTCTCAGATATATGGAAAGGGGAAGAATTTATGACTAAACAAGAGAAAGACAATATTATAAAATTCAAAATGGATGGTTTTGAATACATTAAATAGTAAAGTTTTACATAAACAAAGCCAATGCAACCAAGATTAGAAAGGAAGCAGAAAACTGGGAAATACTTTTTACAACCAGTGTCTCTGATAAAGGCCTCATTTCTAAAATATATAGAGAACTGAGTCAAATTTTTAAAAATACAAGTCATCCCACAATTGATAAATGATCAAAGAATATGAACAGAAAGTCTTTAGAGGAAGAAATTAAAGCTATTATCATATGAAAAATGCTTTAAATGACTATTGATTAGAGAAATTCAAATCAAAACAACTCTGAGGTACCACATCTCACCTATCAGATCATTAACATGACAGAACAGGAAAACAATAAATGTTGGAGAAAGATGAGGGAATAATGGAATACTAGTGCATTGTTGCTGGAGTTGTGAACTGATCTAAGCATTCTGGAGAGCAATTTGAAACTATTACCAAAGGGCTATAAAAACGTGCTTACCCTTTGACTCAATAATACTCCTTCTAGGCATATATACCAAAGAGTCATAAAGATGGGGAAAGGACCCACATGCACAAAAATATTTATAGTAGCTCTTTTTGTGGTGGCAAAAAAAATGGAAATTGAGAGAATGTCTATCAATTGTGGAGTGACCAAACAAGTTATAGTATATGAATGTAATGGAATACTATTGTGCTATAAGAAATGATGAGCAGGCAGACTTCAGAAAAAAACTAGAAAGACTTAGATGAACTGATGCTAAGTGAGGGGAGTAGAACAAAGAGAACATTATTCACAGTAAAATCCACATTGTGAGATGACTGCCTTTAACACTTAGTTCTTCTAAGCAATGCTAGCATCTAAGACAAATCCAAAAGACCCACAATGGAAAATGCAATCCACATCCAGAGAAAGAACTTTGGAGTGTAAATGCAAATGGGACCATGGTATGAGATTGCCTTTTCTTTTGTTGGTTGTTTTGGTTCATTTTCATGGTTATTCCCATTAGTTATAATTACTTTTTACATCATGATTAATGTGAAAATATGTTTAACTTGAATGTATAAGTAGAGCCTACATCAGATTGCACACCTTCTTGGGGAGGAGAGAGGAGGGAGGGAAATTCAAAACTAAAAATCTTATGAAACTGAAAGTTGAAAACAAAAAAATAAATAAAATAATTTTACTTTTTTTTTTAACAAGACACTTATTAGAGAAACTTGTTGCAAAAATTTTTCCAGCTCTTTTCATTCTAATTTTATTGATTTGCTTTTGTAATTAAAATATGTAATTAATATTGAAAATTTTCTTTTGTGATCCTCTGTCCCTTCTTTGTATATTAATATTTTTCATTCATTTTTAAGTATTTCCCAATTATATTTTAATAAAATTTTAAATTCTTTTTTTACAATTTTGAGTTCTAAGTTCTCTTCCTGTCTCCCAGTCTTTCCCCCTCCTTGAGAAGTCAAGTAATATGATATTGATTATACAACTGAAATCATGCAAAACATTTTCTTATTATCCATTTTGCAAAGGAAAACACACATAAACACAGTCACATGGAAAATAATGTGAAAAACATATGTTTCATTTTTCACAGGGTTTATCAATTCTTTCTCTAGAGGTGGGTAACATTTTTCATTATAAGTCCTTCAGAATTGTTGGATGGGATGGGGAGAAACCAAGAGGGCAAAACAAAAGCACGAACTTGAAAGAATTAACCAATCACCTCTTGAAAAAATATCCCGAATAGAAAACTCTTAGGAATATCATAGATTCCAGAGCTCCCAGGTCAAGGAGAAAATATTACAAGCTGTCAGGAAGAAACAATTTAAGTATTGTGGAAACACAATGAGGATAACACAATATCTAACAGCTTCTCCATTAGGGGATCCAAGGAGGATCTCAATAAGATATTCCAGAGGTCAAGGGAGCTAAGATTAAAACCAAGAATCACCCACCAAGCAAAATCGACTATAATGCTGCAGGGGAAAATATGGTCATTCACTAAAATGGAGCACTTTCAAGAATTCTTGTTAAAAAAAAAAAAAATATATATATATATATATATATATAAATCTCAAGAGAAAATTTGACTTTCAAAGACAAGAAGCAAGAGAAACATGAGAAGGTAAAAAGGAAAAAAGAAATTATAAGTAACTTATTAAAGTTGACCTATTTATATTCCTACATGGAAAAATGAAAATAGTAACTCATGAGACTTTTCTCAGTATGAGGATAGTTGAAGGGAATTTATTTGCATATATATGTATATGTGTGTGTGTGTTTGTGTGTGTGTTGATAGATAGATACACATACATGTATATGTATATATAGGAGAGTGTATTGTTTATAAATGCATATGTGTGTGTATATGTGTGTAAATGTATACATAGACAGAGGGCACAGGATTGTTTGAATAGGAAGAGATGATATCTAAAAAAAATAAAATTAAGAGGTGAGAGGAATATAATAAGAGAAGGAGAAAGGAAAAGATAGAATAGGGGAAATTATCTCATATACAAGATGGAAGAGAAAACTGTTAAAATGGAGGGGAAGAGCAGGAAAAGTGAAAGGGAATGGGTCAGCCTTACTCTATTTGAATTTTGCTTAAAGAGGGAATAACATACACACTCATTTGGGTATTTTACCGTACAGGAAAGGAGGGGGTAAGGGGATAAGAAGAGGAATGATAGATAGGTGGGCAGAATTGGGGTGAGGGTAGTTAGAAGCATACACTTTTGAAAAGGGACAGGGTCAAAGCAGAAAATAGAATAAGTGGAAGGGTAGAATAGCATGGAGGGAAATATAGTTAGTCCTTCACAATTTAACTACTATGGAAATGTTTTGTGTAACTACACATGTACAACCTATATTGAATTGCTTATCTTCCCAGTGGGTGTGGGTGAGTAGGGATGAAGGGAAATAATTTGGAAATCAACATTTTAAAAACAAATATTAAATATTGTTTTTTACATGCAATTAGGAAATAAGATATACAGGCACTAGGGTATAGAAAACCACCTTGCCCTACTAGAGAATTAGAGCAGGTATGGGGGAAGATATAAGAGAGGGCAGATTGGGGGGAGAGGTATTCAGTAGGCTCACTATCTTGGGATGGGGCTAGCGGAAACACAGGGAGAAAAATTGTAACTCAAAATATTGTGGAAATGAATTTTAAAAACTAGAAATAAAGTTTATAGCCAAAAAATTAAAATGAATCAACGATAAGATCTTATGATCATAGTTCAAGAACTAGACGGAGCCTCTGAAGCGATCTGTTCCAACACTCTCATTTTATGGTTGGAGAAACTGAGGCCCAGAAAGTTAAGTTACTTGCCCAAAGTAATGTCCATGATAAGCATCATGGGAATTGAATGCAGATCTTTTAACTCTAGAGCCAGTGCTCTCTTTGTTTCACCACAAATCATCATTATCAGGGATGTTTGTCAGGTATAAGGAATGTAAGTAGATGGCATCTTAGTGCCCTTTCAACTCTTGGATTCTTTCCTGCTGCTATGGATATAAAATGAAAACACTGCCTTTATCCTCTTTTTCTGTTAAGAAATCTTTGTTAAGAGCTATGGGTTGCGGGATAGGGGAGGGAGTGATATATTTGGAAATAAGGTGATTAAAAATAAAAATATCAACCAAAGTAGAATTAGCAAAAGAAAAAGTTTAGCCAGAAAATAAACATTTTTAGTACTGTGTTTAACGTAAAAAAAAGAATTAATGTATCATTTGATTACTTAGAATAGCTAAGCCATTCATGGCGGAATACCATAGAACACCACTGTTACTGTGCATGATGTTTTGGTTTTGTTCCCTTAACTATGCATCATATCATAAAAAACTTCCCAGGTTTTTCTGAAAATATACTGCCCAAAACTTCTTATAGCACATTTTTCCCTTTTCTTTGATATATTTATGATATAGACCTCGTAGTGGCATTGATAATGTACATCCTTACATCTTTGCTGCTCAGTAATTTCAGTTGTGTGCAACTCTTCAGGATACCATTTGGGGTTTTCATGGCAGAGATACTGAAGTAGTTTGAAATTTCCCTTTCCAGCTCACTATAAAGATGTGGAAAGAAAGCAGAGTTAAGTGACTTGCCCACAGTCACAAAGCTTTTAAGTCTCCGAGGTAATATTTTTTTTTAAATTTATTTCTTTATTTTTTTAAACAAATGCTTTATTAACTTCTGTTTTACATCATTAATTTCCGCCAGATTTTGAGTTACAATCATTTTCCCCCCATTATTCCCCTACCTAACCTCCCAGAACAGTAATCCCACAAGATATCGCTTCCTCCAATCTGCTCTCTCCCATACCCCCATCGACTTTTCCATTAGAGGAAGGTGAGTCTTTTCATCCCAATGCCTGCACATCTTATCTCCCTATTCCAAGCAAAAGAGTATTAATAATAGTATTTATATATATTTGAAACATTTAATGTTACGACCTCAAATTTCAGATCCATTTCCTTCCTCCCTTGTCACCCATTCCCTCTTGGGAGATAAGTAATTCAGTATATGTTGTACATGTCTAGCTATGCAAACATTATCATAGTAGATATATTGTACAAGGCTGCTTATAATTCCCTCCCACTCATCCCACCCCCCACCTGGTCCATTCCCTACATGATCCTGTCCCTCTTCTATAGTGGGTACTTCCAATCTCCCCTCCCCCCAAGGATGCCCTCCCATCCATGATCCCTCCTCCCATCTCCCTTCCCCCTATCCTGCTGCAGGTTGAGATATCCCATTTACTATGTATGTCATTTTCTCCCTGAACCAAATTCAGTTTGAATGTGGTTTTGCCTTTTTAGCCTTCCTTATTCTCCCCCTCTTTTGCAACCACTTCCCCTTGCTTCTTCTGCATGGGATAGTTTGCACTACCCTGTCTCTCCCCATCTCCTCTTGCCACTTTCCTCTCTCACCTCATAATTTCATCCCTTGAGTATTCTCCCTTCCCAACAAATTCAACTTATGCCCTCTATCCATATATAACTGTAACCATATACACACACATTCACATATGTATTCATATGACCACACCCCCTTCTTCTATTATTTTCATAGTGAAAAAGATATCATCAGTCACAGTTATTGCTTTTCCATATAGGAATGTAAATAGTTCAACTTTGATAAGTTCCTTTTGATTTCTTTTCCCTGCTTACCTTCTCAGGCATCTCTTGCTTCTTGTGTCTGGATGTCAAATTTTCTATTCAATTCTGGTTTTTTCCTCAAGAATGCTTGAAAGTCCTCTATTCCACTGAATGACCATATTTTCCCCTGAAACAAAATACTCAGTTTTGCTGGGTAGGTGACCCTTGGGTTCATTCCCAGTTCTTTTGCCCTCTGGAATATCATATTCCATGCCCTTCAATCCCTCAGTGTAGAAGCTGCCAGGTCCTGGGCTATTCTGATTGTGTTTCCACAATATTGAAATTGTTTCTTCCTGGCTGCTTGTAGTATTTTCTCCTTGATCTGGGGATTCTGGAACCTGGCTATAATATTCCTGGGAGTTTTCTTTTTGGGATCTTTTTCAGGAGGTGATCGGTGGATTCTTTCAACCTGTATTTTGCCCTCTGGATCTAAAACATCAGGGCAGTTTTCCTTGAGAATTTCTTGAAGGGTGATTTCTAGGTTCTTTCCTTGATCATGGCTTTCAGGTCGTCCAATAATTTTTAAATTGTCTCTCCTGGATCTATTATCCAGGTCAGTGGTTTTTCCCATGAGATATTTCACATTGCCTTCTAATCTTTCATTTGTTTGGATCTGCTTAACAGCATCTTGATTTCTCATAAAGTCACTAGCTTCCATTTGCTCCAGTCTAACTCTGAAGGAATGAATCTCCTCAGTGACTTCTGAGATTCTTTTTCCATCTGGCAAAATCGACTTTTTAAGGCATTCTTCTCCTCATTGCCCTTTTGGGCCTCCTTTGCCATTTGAGTTAGTCTATTTTTTTAGGTGTTGTTTTCCTCAGTCAGGCTGTTGACCCTCATTTCATACTTTTCCTGCAACCTTCTCATTTCTCTTTCCAATTTTTCCTCCACTTCTCTTATTTGATTTTTAAAGTCCTTCTTAAGGTCCTCTATGGCCTGCAACCCACTCATGGTTTCCCCTGGGGCTTTTGGAGCAGGACTTCTGACCTCACAGTCCTTTTCCCTCTCTATGCCCCCAAAATAGGAGTCTATGGTTGCATTTTTCTGTTTCCTTTGCCTTGGCATGTTGCCACTTAATTACTTGACTTTGGGGCTTGTTGCCACACTATGGCTTTAAGGCCAGATAGAGGAATTTTCGTCCCAAATGTGTGGGGGGCAACTTCCGTTTCTGGCAAGCTGTAAACCCACCCACAACTTCCACCCTAGATCACAATCCAGATCCAGGGAGGTTAAAGCAAGAGCGATTACCCCCCAAGACTGATCGCTGGATCTCCCTACAAATTTGCAGGCTGGGAGCAGGAGCTGCCTCTGAAAACTACAAAATGGCGTTTGTCCTCAGCGGCTTCTAGCCCCCAGGGGAGGGAGCCGACGCATTCCCTAATACCAGTCCCAAAGTCCATAGGACACTAACCTCTTACTTTGTCCCAGGCAAGTCTATGTTGATAATTCTGGAGTCGCCATAGCTCCTGGTGTTCTGGGGTTCCTCCAGCTGGCTGCTGGCCCTGCCGCCCTGGGGCTAAAACCTCGGCTCATGCGGACCTGGGCTCGGCTCGGCTCCTGCGCTCTGCGCGCTGCACGCTGCCAGGTCCCAGACCACTGCGCTGGTCCTTCCTGCAGGGCTGCTGGGCTGTCCTCAGTGGGAGTTTAGCTTCTCTGTGTCGTTCTGTGGGTGCTGGGGCTCCAGAAGTTGTTCAGAGTCCCCTTTTACATCGTTTGGGGGGAATGTGGGGACAGAGTGGCTTGGATGAGCTGTTTCTACTCCGCCATCTTGGCTCTGCCCCCGAGGTAATATTTGAATGGAGGAAGATGTATCTTCCTGACTACAGACCTGGAACTCTATTCATTGTTCCACATAGCTACCTTTTCTTCCTTCATTCTTTTTTTTTTAAAGCAACTGGGGTTAAGTAACTTGCTGAAGGTTACACCACTAGTCGTTATTTCTGTCTGGGTGCTCATTTTCTGAGACTGGAACCAATCCTGGGTCATCTCAACTCCGAGGCCGGTGCTCTTACTCACTGCGCCACCTAGCCGCCCCTCTTCCTTCATTCTTTATCTTATTGGAAGGCTTCTAGTTTAGGCCCATTACAGAAAAAACTCATTCCTGGCTTTGAGACATTTATCATTTTAGGAGCAGGTGGTTCCAGTGCAGATGTAGTGATTATACTGCTCAGTCTGAAGTCCGGTATACTCATCTTACTGAGTTTAAATACAGTCTTAGACACTAGCATTGTGACCTGGGTAAGTGACATTTCTACCTCAGTTTACTCATATTTATTTATTTATTTGTTTGTTTGTTTGTTTGTTTGTTTTAATAAATGCTTTATTAACTTCTGGTTTACATCATTCATTTCCGCCAGATTTTGAGTTACAATTTTTCCCCATTTTCCCCCTACCCACCATGCCAGAATAGCAGTCCCACAAGATATCCCCTCATCCAATCTGCTCTCTCGCATATCTTCACCCATACCCCCTTCAACTTTACCATTAGGGCAAGATGAATGTCTGTGCCCCAATGCCTGAACATCTTATCTCCCAATTACATGCAAAATAGTATTAATAATAGTATTTATATACATTTGAAACATTTAATTTTAAAACTTCAAATTTCAGATCTAATCCCTTAATCCCTTGTCACCCATTCCTTCTGGGAAGATACACAATTCAGTATGTGTTGTACATGTATAGCTATGCAAAACATTACCATAGAAGATATATTGTAAAAGGCTGCTTATATTTCCCTCCCAAACATCCCACCCCCCCCCCACCTGGTCCATTCCCTACTTTAATGCTGTCCCTCTTTGATAATGGGAACTTCCAACCTCCTCTACCCACAGAATGTCCTCCCCTCCATCAGCCCACTCTCATCCCCCTTCCCCCTACTCTTCAGCAGGGTGAGATTTTCCATTTAGTATGTATGTCATTCTCTCCCTGAGCCAAATTCAATGAGAATATGGTTTTGCCTTTTTCCCTTCCTGTTCTTCCCCTCCCCTGCAACCACTTTCCCTTGCTTCTTCTACATGAGATAGTTTACCCTACCCTGTCTCTCCCCATCTCCTCTTGCCACTTTCTTCTCAGACCTCATAACTTCACCCCTTAAGTATCATCGCTTCCCAGCAAATTCAACCAGTGCCCTCTATTCGTGTATAACTGTAAACATATATACACATATTAACATAAGTATATATATACCCATATACCCTTCTTCAATTATTTTTATACTGAGAGAGGTTTCATCAGTCATAGTTATTGTTTTTTCATGTAAGAATGTAAATAGTTAAAGTTTGATAAGTTCCTTTTGATTTCTTTTCCCTGATTACCTTCTCAAACATCTCTTGCTTCTTGTATCTGAATGTCAGATTTTCTATTCAACTCTGGTTTTTTCCTCAAGAATGCTTGAAAGTCCTCTACTCCACTGAATGACCATATTTTTCCCCTGAAACAAAACACTCAGCTTTGCTGGGTAGGTGATTCTTGGCTTCAATCCCAGCTCCTTTGCCTTCTGGAATATCATATTCCATGCCCTTCGATCCCTCAGTGTAGAAGCTGCCAGGTCCTGGGCTATTCTGATTGTGTTTCCACAATATTGAAATCTTTTCATCCTGGCTGCTTGTAGTATTTTCTCCTTGATCTGGGAATTCTGGAAACTAGCTATAATATTCCTAGGAGTTTTCTTTTTGGGATATTTTTCAGGAGGTGATCTGTGGATTCTTTCAACCTCTATTTTGCCCTCTGGGTCTAAAACATCAGGTCAATTTTCCTTGAGAATTTCTTGAAGGGTGATTTCTAGGTTCTTTCTTTGATCATGGCTTTCAGGTAGTCCAATAATTTTTAAATTATCTCTCCTGCACCTATTTTCCAGGTCAGTGGTGTTTCCCAGGAGATATTTCACATTTCCTTCTATTCTTTCAATTGTTTGGATCTGTTTAACAGCATCTTGATTCCTCATAAAGTCATTAGTTTCCATTTGCTCCAGTCTAACTCTGAAGGAATGAATCTCCTCAGTGAGCTTTTGAGATTATTTTTTTTTAATCTGGCAAATTCGGCTTTTTAAGGCATTCTTCTCCTCATGGCCCTTTTGAGCCTCCTTTGCCATTTGAGTTAGGTTATTTTTAAGGTGTTATTTTCCTCAGTCAGGCTGTTGACTCTCATTTCATACTTTTCCTGCATCCTTTTCATTTCTCTTCCCAATTTTTCCTTCACTTCTCTTATTTGGTTTATAAAATCCTTCTTAAGGTCCTCTGTGGCCTGTAACTTGCTCATTTTTTCCTTTTGGATTTTGGTGCAGGATTTCTGACCTCCCAGTCCTCCTCCCATTCCTTGCTTCGATCCTCTTTGCCCCCCAAACAGTAGTCTAATGTTGCATTTTTCTGTTTATTTCATTTCTTTATTTCATTTTTCTGTTTATTTCATTCTTCTTCTGTTTATTTCATTTCATTTATTTCTGTTTATTTCATTTCATTTAAAAGGCATGTTGCCATTTAATTAATTGACCTTTGGGCTTGTTGCCAGAGTAGGACTCTGCCACCAGACAGGGGACCTTCTGTCCCAAACGTTGGGGTTTTCTCATCTTCTGGAGGTATTAGTTGGGTGGCCTCCATGAAGCCTCCACATATTCTTGCAACCTGGATACCGCCCCCCAAGACCTCCACCCCAAATTGCAGTCCAGATCCAGGTAGGTTAAAGCAAGAGTGATTACCCCCCAAGACTGATTCGCTGGATCTCCCTACAGTTCGCAGGCCAGGAACTGGAGCTGCCTCTGAAAACTACAAAATGGCGTGTCTCCTCAGCCACTTCTAGTGCCCAGGGGAAGAAGCCGATGTGTTCACCAAATACTGGTCCCAAAGTCCATAGGGGACTAACCTCTCACTTTGTCCTAGGCATGTCAGTGTTGATAATTCTGGAATCGCCACAGCTGCTGGTGTTCTGGGGTCCCTCCAGCCGGCAGCTGGCCTGGCTGCCCTGGGGCTAAAACCTCGGCTCAACTCATGTGGACCTGGTCTTGGCTCCCAGAGCAGTGGCTGTTGTCTCAGGGAATGCTGTGCTGGCCACTCCCTGCAGGGCTGCTGGGCTCTCCTCAGCGGGAGGTTAGCTTCTCTATGTCATTCTGTAGGTGCTGGAGCTCCAGACATTGTTCAGAGTCCCCTTTTACATGATTTTGAAGTGGAGTGGGAAAGAGCACCTTGGAAGTGCTGTTTCTATTCCGCCATCTTGGCTCTGCCCCCCCTCTTACTTGGTTTTCAAAATCCTATTTTCTTTTTTTTTTACTGTAACAAATGTTTTAATTTCACTTTTATTTGTACTCTAATGTCATATTTACTACCATGCCATTAGCTTTTGTTTCTTCAGTTTCTCCTGGGATATCTTTTTCTTTTCTCAGCCTTCTCTTCTGGTTTAGGAACAATTTGTTTCTTTTCAGTAAGTATCGTCTCAATATGGCAAGGAGAAATCATGTATGGGTTGATTCGGCCATGAGCCCTGTAAGTATGCCATTGAATTTTGGGAGTTTTGTAAACCTGGATATGCTCAATGACAAGAGAATCCACATCCAAACCCTTAAGTTTTATGTTACACTCTGTAATTTTAAGCATATGCAGTAAGAATTCATCACTCTTTTTGGGCAACCAACCCTGTGTAAAGCCCAGTTGCTTAGCCTGGGCATACCTGCCAACTCCATCATTATATCAACGGAAAGGAACACACTGTTTCTTCAATGTGACATCTTTCAAATACTTGGTAGCTTTTTAGATATGCATGCCCTTGATAGCTTGGGTTGTTTCACAGGTATTCTTGAAGTGGACCTGCAGATTTGAACCCCTTGACTTGCAAGATTTTGTGGGGTTTCCAGGATCAAGAGAGTACCTCACCATTTTGAAGGATTACCTGGGACAGCTCAAAGGAAGAGTTTTCAAAATCCTCCTTGAGCTTCTTCATGGACTGTGACCAGTTCATATTTTTCTTGGGAGCTTGTGATGAAGGAATTTTGTCTTTGTTGACTTCTTCAAGTTCCATGTTTTGATCTTTTTTGTCCCTAGAAAAGGATTCTATGGTCTCATTGTGCTTCCTGTCCTTGATAATCTTGCCAGACAATTACTTGACTTTTTAGCTCTTTGCCATGTTAGAATTCTCCTTCCAGAGTGGAGAGCTTTGTCCCAAATTGCTGGGGTTTGTGCAAGTGTTGTCAGAGATATCTCTCTGTCTCTCTGTCATATATACATACATATATATATATATATATATATATATATATATATATATATATATATATATGATTTGTTGTTGTTGTTTAGTATTTTCAGTTATGTCTAACACTTCATGACCAATTTTGAGTTGTTGCAGTAAAAGATACTGAAATGGTTTACCATTTTCTTTTTCATCTCATTTTATAGATCAGGAAACTGAGGAAACAGGTTTAATTGACTCGCCCAGGGTCATACAACTAGTCTGTGTCTGAGATACTTTGAATTCAGGAGATGGGTATTTCTGACTCCACCTTTCTTCTGTGTTATTGAGTTGCTAATAGTGAGATTGTCCCTACATCTTCAGTATTAAATTCAATGCTAATTTTCACAGTTTAGTAATAATAGGCAAAATTTTTTATGTGTAAGAATAGGAATGTATCTATTTATATCCCGATCCCAGAATTAGGAATCATAGTTTGCAGTGTCAGAGAGTCAAGTGTAGGTCATCAGGAAACACACACACACACACACACACACACACACACACACACACAGAGTAACATTGTATTCCTTACAATTAAAGTGGTTACAAAATAGAATGGGTTGTCACTTAATGTAAAGAGATATCTCTCACAAAATATTTTTAAACAAAGGCTTTATCAAAATGTGTGGGGAGTGTTGCAGTAAGGTATGTTTTGTATACATACATGCATACATATACATTATATATATACACACACATATACATCATATGTGTGTGTGTGTGTGTGTGTTAAACTATGTATCAACTAAAATCCTTCCAAATTTTGGTCTTCTGTGATCCTGCAGTACAGTCATTCTTCTATTTAGGTGGCAATAATTTTTGAGGATATCAATTACTGTCTAATCTTTGTTTGGGGATATCAATCAGTTGGGGAGATGAGCATTGTCAAGAATATGACTTCAATATAGGAAGTGAATTCCTTTCTGTAGCCCAGTCATCTTCTTATTGCCTTGTTTTCCCAATCATAGACTATTTCTGGAAATTTTAATGTTCTCATGTCTAGAGTTCTGCTGTCTTGACTGGTGAATGTCTCTGGTTACAAAACCAGGATCATTTGATTGTTTTCTATTCAAACATAGCATGTAAAGAGCTTGAAGTGAGAAAGCTGAACTTCATCATCATGATCATCATCATCAATATCACTGCCACAACCATCATCATCATCATCATTATCATACCAGCATCATCGTTAAGCATTTAACAAGCACATGCTTTAAACCAGGCACTGCACTAAGCTTTGAAGATACAAATAAAAGCAAAAATGAGGTACTCTCCATCAAGGACTGCACATTTTAATCTCAAAATGAGATGCAAACAATCATGTAAATATGCATATTTACATGTGAGCATTTTGAAGTTATTTCAGAGCAAAAGTCCTAGCAGTGTGAGGAAAGACTACTTGCAGTAGGTAAGTTTCAATCTAAATCTTGAGTTAAAACCAGGGAATTCAGGAGATAGAGGTGAGGAAGGAGATAAAATATTGAGGACAGCCAGGGAAAATGCACAACATCAGTTGATGGAGCTTCATGTTTGAAGAGAACAAGGCCAATGTCACTGAATCATTGAGTATATGGAGAAGATTAAAAAGATTAAAAATAATAAATAATTCTGGAAAAATATCAGTAAGTTAGCTTATGAAACATTTCAAAAGGTTAATAATTGATTTTATATTTAATAAAGAATATAAAAAGAGATTCACGGATTTTACCAAAGAGGAGAGAAACATGGTCAAATTGATGAACTCCTCAATTGGGTATGTAATGATTTCTGCCAAATGCTGTTTCCTACATTTCTATTATTTTTATATTTTTTTGTATCCTACGTATATGCCTTCTCATATACCCTAGGGGTTTACCTAGGTTTCCTCATTCATGATATTCCATTTCACACCTTCTGTGATTTTGCCATAGCTGACCTCTTATTCTTGAAAATTGTTAACCCTCATTTCTATTACTTGGAATGCATGATTTACTTCAAGATTCAGTAGAAAAGTGTATTTCCAATGATTATTTATTACACTCCAAGATTACCTGTGTCTGCTTTATATGAGTGCTGTATGTAACTAAATCAACAAGTTCACTTGAAATTAAGTTCCTCCAAGAAAAGTAAGTTCCCTTTCCTTTTCATTCTCAGAAGGTAGTGTTATAGTTGAGACATGGTAGATGCTTATTAAATTGTTGCTTGCTTGATTTCCTTGGCATTTGCTGGACTCAGTTTCTTTCCTCTTCAAGAAAAAAAAAATATTTGGTATTTATATCCTTTAAACAATCTTTCAACTATGAATGAATATAAACCCAAGTGTCAGAGGTTTCTGTGTTTGCCTTGAAGTATAAAAGTTTACACAATTTTTAAAAATTGAATTATTCTGCTTTTACCTCCCTAGACCCTTGGAAACATCTACAACAGAATTCAAATGAACTGGTACCCTCCCTTTTGTCAAATTCTTCCATCTTCACCAGCACCAAGGAGAGATCCTGTAATGGAAATGCAGATTTGAAGATCTTCCCTGCCACTAGGCCCTTTGATTGGCTTAAGAGACTTTGATTAACTTAAGTGACTCTAAGAACCTTCCTTGATCTGAAAATATACTCTGCCCCCTAATAGGCTGAATGTGGTCACATGGAACCTGTGGTAGGAGGCTTGGTTTTCAGGAATGACCACACCTTGATACTTTGTGATTGGGCAGTGGGTCCAGAAGGTTGTTACATTCTCTGAGCCAGGAGAAGGCTATATAAACCCTGATGAGAGGCTTAGCTTTGGGGCTCACTTTGAGAAGTGTTGTGTGATTTGACCAGATGAGAGACTCTGGGAAGCCATTGTTGAGAGCCCCCCGGCTTTGAAAACCCAGATGTTGATGCTTCCCTCTCTGGTAACTGTGATTTGGTATTGATATAATGGTTGGACAGTTTGGAAGCCTGTCTGTTTGATCTGTAAGTTCTGTAACTCTGAAGTCTGTAACTCTGACCTTTTCCCCCCGAACTAGGTAATATATGTTTGTTTGATTAAAGTAAGCTTGTTAACCCAATTTGAGTTGCTTTCCTTTAGAAAAGCAGATCTAAGAACCTGTGTTGGCAGTCACCCTGGGGATATTGGGGTGCTTGCTGCTACAGATCCCCAATTTTCTATCACCTTCAGAGATTGGACCAAGTCATTTTGTAGGACATAAGTAAAGTCAGCAAAATCAAAGTTTGCCTCCATGATTACCTAGAATTGTAGGAGAAAAAAGTGTCAGTTGAAGGGGAAGAACATGTCTCCTTTCCTGTGAATGAAAGTTAAAATATGATGAAATTCAGTTTAATGGTTCCATCTGTTTATCCTACTGTTGAGCTATAAAAATGATAGCAGATATATGGCAAAAGAATTTCCCCTCTAACCTCTTTATTTGAAGGAAATACCTGATAATTTATTGCTTATTGAAGGGACTAAAAACAAAAGATGAGAAGATAGAAAATAGGGCCATAAAATTAAAACAAACAAACAAAAAATACTTGCAAAGTCTGATATTTGGAATCTCTTCCTTCTTCAGAAAAAAAAGAATGTTTTGTTGTCTATTATTGAGCCACTCTTAAGATCTAATATTTTGCCAATTGGAAGGACTAGACCTCCTTGTCATTTATTTTTCAGCCATGTTCTGCTTCATAACTGACCATTTTTATATCTATGACTGAGTACTAGTTTTACATACTCAGTTTCCCTGTGCCATACAATAATAACATAACACGTAATCCATTGTAAATTAAATAAACACAATAAAGAAAATATTAAATCTAGGGGTAATTATTATTATGGTTTTATTTGTCAACTAAATTTGTATTTGCCTTTCCCATATATTGCTCAAATTGTCTCGATTAGAGCCCCACATTCCCAAGCCAGTTAGAGGGAGTTTTTCCAGCACACTCACATTTCATTATCTGCTTCTTGATTGTTTTTTTCCAAAACAAGGGAAATAAAAAGACAAATTAGAACTGAACCAAGTTCTCACCACTTTATTCTCTATTTTCTTTCTTTTTCTTGCTCTACTGCCCTGATAACAAAAATTAGCATGATGAAAGGAGAGAAAAGGAAACTAAAAAATCAGAAAGCTTTGGTTTCTATTCTTAGTTCTATCAAAACTTTTATTTTGTTCCTCTAGAAAATTATCATATTGCATTATATCATGGAAATGCTCTAACTTCTATATTCTACCATTTCAGGAAGGTAAGCATCAGAATATATGCTTTAGATACCTTAATCTTACAAACAAGTTGCCACTTCCTTGATTGTCCACCTCCTTAACTATTTGAATTTTATTCATCCTGTAAAGTGTAGGTCAAATTATATTTGTTCCAATAAACCTTTCCCATGGAATCACAAGAGTCCAATTCCAAGGAGTTCCAGATCTAGAGGAATCTGTGCTACAATAGCCCCCACAAGGCATCACACTGCTCCATTTGAATACACCAGACAATGAGTAATTTGTTCCCTGCTGATATAGTTCCCTGCAACAGATCTGTGTCTTAGGAAAATTTTTGTTCAGTTTAAAATTAGGTATGTAATGGCAAATATGTTCTTGGGCACCTTTCATTCATTATTTATAGTTGTACCCCAGGGATGGGGAACCTGTGGCCTTAAAGTCATAGCCATATACCACATAAGCCAGAGCTACCAACTTTGCACTTATCAATGCTAGCATGCCTTTCAAAGAGTAGTTTAACATCACTAGACTCACATGTCAATGAATATATACTCTTACTGATGTGTGTAATCATTTAAATCATGCATATCACTGTCCATTCATTCCTGCTCATCCTTGAGCAAGAATCTTGTCTATATTCCCACCAGAGATTCCCAATCATCTTCACTATACAAGGCATTGTGTCAAAAATTGTGATAACAAAGGCAGTTTTCATTCTAATACTTCCTAGTACAGTGTTCAATGCATGTGGTGTGATTATATCCAATTCAATTCAAAGGAATTCAATGTACATTCAATCATGTTTACTAGGCTCTAGATTTACTGTTCTTTTGATGCTTTCTGTGTGAATTTTGATAAATCATTTAGACATTTTGTGATTTCCTCATCTGTAAACTGAAATCTTTGGACGAGATTATGCCTAATGTCCCTTCTACAACAAGATCTATAAGCAAATTATGAAACTGAAAATTAAAAAAAAATAAATGGAGTTTCTGAACGTATTTTACTTTAAGAATAGCAGAATGTTGGAAAAATAGGAATATACAATTGTAGGGAACAATTTCTCCTAAAAACAAACAAAAATTATATTTGGGCACCAAATCTACTACTTCCTAAAAAATCTCTTCCATTTTTCAGTTGATCCACAAGCATTTGTAAAATATCTCCCCTTCACCCTCTAGGCACTATGCTTAACACTAGGAATATAAAGTTCAAAAAGAAAAAAAAAACAAGCAAACATTTCCTGCCTTCATAGTGTTTGCATTCTTTAGAAGAGACAATGGAAATGTGCATATTTGCATATATGTGCATATGTGTTTGTAAGCATGCATGTATGTATGCATGCATAGATAATTACTTTTAGAAAATTTTCCTTATACCAAATCTAATTTTACCTTTCAAACTTCCCAGTCATTTTAATTCAACAAATATGTATTAAATACATGCACAGTAGGTACTAGGTATAGCTCTTTGGCTACAAATATGAACATCAACCAAGTGTGACTTTAAAGAGCCTTAAATCTAATTGAAGCACATTCCCCACACACAAAGAGATAACAAAGAATGTAATCATTTCAAATTAAAATTTCAATGTGTTTTCCTTTGGGAAGAAAACAGAAAGATAAAAATGGGGATTTTAATGGAAAATGTAGCAACTAAACTGGACCATAAAAAAAAAGTATTTAAAAAGAAAAAGACAGGGGTGGCTAGGTGGCTCAGTGAGTAGAGCATCAGCCCTGGAGTCAGAAAGACCTGAGTTTGCATCCCGGCTCAGACACTTTATGCACACACAAACAAAAACCTAGCCCTGTGACCTTGGGCAAGTTATTAACCCCAATTGCCCCGCAAAAGGCAAAAAAAAAGAAAAAGACATAGCCAGAGGAATCCAAGGCTTGAATGAATCAGCTTGTTAAGAAAGAATAAGGAAAGAAGAAGAAAAAGGAAATAAATCTTGAAGATCTTAATTTAGACATGGCTTCAGAGTAAAACCTCTAAAAATAAGAGGTGTCCAATGGTGAAATGCCTATAGTAATCAGTTTACCATCCATGGAGATGTTCAATTAGAAGTTGAATAACCATTTTACCATAAATTACACTATTTTTTTTTCTCTTTATAGGTAGGGGTTGGGCTAGATGGACATTGAAGAGTCTTCAGACTCTAAAATTCTTTGATATAGGGAGCTACTCAATATCTTGGAGCAGAGAATTTGCATCATCAGTCATATATTAAGAAAGATCTTTGGCATTTATCAGAAGGGTATTTTGAATATTCTAGAGATTAGGAGCAGAGTGAGACTATTTAAAAGTTTATTACATTAGTCTGTATAGGGAATGATGAATGTGTAACATAGGGTTGGTTTAGAAGAGGAGGCAGAAGCAAGGAAGGGGCAGGTTAAATTTATACAGCTGAGGTTGGATGAATTTGAATTAAATGTGGGAGATTCAAATTTAATTAAATAGTTAATTAAATTTATTTAAATTAAATTAAATTTAAATTTAAATATGGGAGATGAGGGAAAGGGAAGTGTTAGAGATGAGTACAGTTTTGAACTTTGATGATAGAGAAGACTATGTCTATCAACAACAAAAATAGATAAAATGATAAAGGCAAAGTTTTGGAAGAAATATTTAGGAATGTAATTTGAAAATATTAACTTTTATATGTCATTATAATATTCTCAAAAAATGCACTTCCTCAGAAGTGTGGGTGTAGGGAACTCATTGAAATTCTCCAAGTAGAGCACTGATAATTATTTCTATGATGTATTATATATGGGATGCTTCTCCAGGTATGAGTTACATTAGGTGGGCCTGAGATCTCTTCCCATTCTAAGCAATTATTGTGTGCTAGGCACTGTCCTATAAAAAAGTGACACAAGATATTCTCTGTCCTCTTGAAGCTCAAAATCTAATGGGACAGAAAACAAGCAAGCAAATATATACAAAAAAAAAAAACTGTATGCAAGAAAAAATTAAAAAAAAAAAACAAAAGAAGAAAGGCACTAGAATTAAAAGGGATTGGGAAAGGCTCCCTCTGTAGAAGATTTTAGTTTGGACTTAAAGGTGTCAGAGAAGTCAGTGAAAGGGCATGGCAAAGAGGGAGAATGTTGCAGAGTATAGCCAGAGAAAATACTCACAGCTCAGGGATGGAGTGTCTTGTTTGAAGAATACCAATAAGGTCCGTGTCCCTGGATCAAAGAGAATATATGGGAGGGAGTAAGGCCAGAGAAAAATGTAAAGTTAAGTCAGAGGTAAGTGGACTAGGTTATAAAAGACTTGGAATGTCAGACAGATAATTTTTCATTTTATCATGTTTATTGAGTAGTGGATGGATATGATCAGATCTGAAAAGGAGTTAGTGATTATGACTTGAATATGTAGTATTTGGATTTTATTTTTTCCTTTCTAGGTGGAACCTGAAAATAAACATAAATTAGGATCCATAACTTCTCTACGTTTAGCTTGATTTTAGGGGCTCTGTGTAATGTAACAGGAAAAATAATAAATGTTTATTTCACTGCAGTTGGTTTCCTTTATCATCCTACTCAATTCATTTTAGACATTAAAAACATCATTCCCAAGGTGGCTAGTTGGTGCAGGGAATACAGCATCAGCCCTGCAGTCAGGAGGACTTGAGTTCAAATCTGACCTCAGATGCTTAACACTTACTAGCCATGTGACCTTGGGCAAGTCACTTAACCCCAATTGCTCTGCCTTCTCCTCTACAAAAAGGAAAAAAAAAAACAAAACAAAAGAAAAAATTAATTTGAGATGTACATAAGGTACATCAGAAAGGACATGCATGCATGTATGCACACATATATACATGCGTGCATGCATGCATGCATGCATACTTGCATACATACACATACAAGTCAATAACCTTTGTCCTAGACAGGTGGGAAATGTTGGTGAGTTGAGGAATTATTACCTTTGTATTCAGATGAGAGTCCCAAAATCATTTTTGTAATGTATTAGCTATATGCACTTGGATTCTAAATTTAAACTGAAAAGTCCTCTAGTTGTCCATTCATAGAAGAGGGATCATGATAATTTGGCTACTGATTTCATTATATGGCAGGGATGGTTGAGGTAGGTGTGTTGAGAAGTGATTTGTACTCTGTACAGCAAGCTTTTAGAACCATTACTCTGAGTTGGTTGAGTGATTCTGAAGGTTTGACTAAGCTGCAAGTCCCTTTTCTAAAGTGTATGATTAATTCTTTACATATAATTTTCCATACATGTATCTTGACATTTCCAAGTCTCATTTCTCTGATAATGAAACTTTGCAAGGTAAGGAAATATTGGCCGAAGGAACCATTGCCCCTGGAAGCAAAAGGTGGTCCCTGTGGGGCCTTTTAATCTCTGACCCTCCAAAATAATTTCTTGTTTGGAGGTTTGCCTAGGTTCTTTTCCTTCCATTTGATTTCCAAGTTGAGTTTTCATTCCATTTCTGTTTGCAGAGATATCATTTTCCCATCTTCCAATGACAGGTACCACTGAGACATGAGATTGATGTTTAAAAATACAGTGTATGATGAAATTAAGCTCAGTGGTCCAGTGTGTCTTCAAAAATAGAAGGGAATATTTACTTCCCCATGAAATTGTTTCAATCACACATTTCACTTCTAGGATCAAACAACATGCTTTCCTCCAAGTTGGAGTCTGGTGTTTTTAACACAATCCTGGTGGGGAAACATTGTCCTACTTATAACTTTTTGTTTGCTTCCAAGCAGAGCTTTGTCTCTGCTGAACTATTAATGTCTTTTTATGACATAATTTTCTGTCTGCCTTTTCCCCTCGTTCCTTCCTACCTTCTCTGATGTCAGTTTCTTTGGATATAGAATAACAGAAACTCTATTTCTATAGATTAATTGATTATACTTTCATTTGAATAATAAAACTATTAATAATCAGGACATTTTTATTCCCCAATACTTATTCTGGAATATAAAGTAAATTGAAGATTTTTCCCTTACTTAAAAAAAAACTCTCTGACAGGTAGGCATATCTCAACACACTGGAACTAAAGAGATGAATTAGGTACAGGAAGAAATAGAGATTGGAGATTCTAGAGATCTGATTTTACATTGATGGAGTAATATTAGACAAATTATTGAGATTTTTTTTTCTTTGCTGTTGCAAATTTATTGACTTACCCTAGATGATCTCAAATGTTCCTCCAAATATGACACTGTATATCAAATGTTCCATGGTTTCCTCTACCTCTGACATATATTTTATGTTCTAAGGTCTTACTTAGCTTTAATATGATATGGTCTATGTTCTAAGAGTCATTTCAGCTCAAATCTACTGTTTCCTTTGCTCTAAGGTTCTTCCTAGCTCAATGGCCCTAGGTTTCTAGACTATTGACCTATAGTACTCAAGTGTCATAGACTCTTAAGTTTGAAGTTTGATTCTTTTTTCACTTAGCTTCTTAAATTCCAGGTACTTAGTAATTGAAAAGAAGCAAAACCAAAATGTCTAGCAATAGGAAAAAAATGGTATGTGCAAAATCTCTCCATACTAGTCCAAAAAGTAATAGTCCCTCAATATGCCATATATATTTAATTAACATATAGGCAAGTAAGTTGCACACTGGATAGTGTGCTAGAATTAGAGGCAGGAAGATATGAGTTCAAATCTAGTCACCAACACTTACCAGCTGCATAACTCTATAAATTAATTTCCATTTACCATCACATTTGCCACCATTTACCATCACATTTACCATTTCATTCCATCACATTCATATGCCACGGCTTTATCAGCCATTCCACAATTAATGGATATCCCTTAAATTTCCAATTCTTTACAATCACAAAAAAAGAGCAATTATATATATATTTTGGTCCATGTACATGGTCTCTTTGGGATACAGCCCTAGAAGCAGTATTGCTGGGTCAAACGGTGTTTCATTCTATATCACAACAATAGATTTTTTAAAATAGCTTATTTTCCCCTTTTCACCAAATTATTTAATTGCTGTAATAATTGGACAAGCATCCTTTAGTTTGGTGAAGATAACTATTTGCCGTCCTGAACAATAACAACAGAAATTCCATGGATGGATTAATGGAGGCAGTCTGGTATCATTGGCAGAACACTGAACTTCATGTCACAAGGTCATCATGAATTCCAAATCTTGTACTGACAATTTCTAGATATAAGAACTGGGTCAATTCAGAATGTCTGAAGTTTAACTTCTCCCTAAAGAGAGGATATTATTGTAAATGATCTCTAAATTTTTCCAGCTCTAAAATCACTTTATTTCTATAATGAATATCATAGAATCATGGAAATAGAATGGAACTCAGAAGAATTCTCTTCTAACTAATAACCAAAACTTAAATTCTATAATAATTAGAAAACTTCAACTTAAAGAGCTTTGAGGAAGGTCTAGCACTATGAATTGTCTTAAGCAAGGTCATAGAAGCAGTGGGGATGCTGGGATTTAGTCCTATGTCCTCTGACTTCTAATACAGTATTCTTGACACTTAGTGTCAGTGTCTTCTCAGTGTTACTCTTATACTCGACTTCTTTTCTTCAATAATGCTTTGTAATATGCTACAACCTACTCATTCCCATCATAATTTGGGTTTCGATTTTAATTCTTTTGGAGATTATGCTGCTTGAGGATTTGAAAGAATGCACTTGCATGTAGTCATCTTAAAACCATTCATTCAATAGCCACATACTTATTTGTACATTACATTGCCTTAATATCACTATTGTCTCTAGATAAAAGGTGATTAAAGAAATTGTTTCCATTAAACTCAATATTCATGCTGAAACTAAAATGATGAGGTTTATGTCCAAGACACGAAGAGATAATCCAGTTTTCCATATGTGTTGGGGAAACTTCGCTTTTTGGTTATATGTACTCATTGATGAGTGAGTTCTTTTTTTTTCCCTAAAGAACACAGACCTTTCAATGAGATATCATTCATTACAAAAAAAATTTCAGAGGTGAGCATTATATGCATTTCCCTTAACAGCATAACTAAATTATAATTATTTTACACACATACATAAATGCATATGTGCTTACATGCATACGTATGTACAGACACAAAGTAAATTATTTTCTGTGTATTCCAATTTTGAGTCCAATTAAGTAGTTGACCGAAAACTAGCAAATTCTTTGAGAAATCAAGAAGAAATCTGATTTAATTAGCCTCTGGCTAAAATATCTTTGGTTTTGTAGATCAAATAATATGTTTTGATTATTCTGAAATACGACATTGAACAGAAGAAAGATTTCAATTTCAGGTAAAAATGTATTCTCAGTCTTTCATTTCCCCTCTATGATATTTACAACTCCTCAAATTGTCTCTGATGCATTTGTTTTTCTATATGTCTTTACTTACTATGTTAGATGCACCCTTCAAGATAGTGCCAGTTAGTCAAAATGGAATACGTCTCTGAAGGAATAATTTAAATAGCATATAGATAATTAGAACATGAAAATCTTGGAAAAAGTCATAGCACTAATAAATACTAACCTGATGATGTCCCTTCTAAGTATTTAGCAATGATACTTAAAAACAAAAATGTTAATTTACATTCTCTAAGATGGGTCATCCAAATATTTTGATTTTTTTTCTTTTTTTGCTCCTAGGCTCCATTCCTATAAACCCTGCTGTAACTTACCAGTTGAATTGCTCATAGGTATTTCAGTTGCAAATTATTGTCTGCCAACAAGAAGGAATCTGAAAGTTGAGGTTTTAGAGATCTTGTGGTCCAGTGTCTTTATTTTACAGAAGAATCTAGGGAAGCAAGGGGTGGAGAAATCATCTCTGTAGCCAAACCAGCCAATTAATTATTCCCTTATATGACAGTCCATTTCCTTCTGGTGCATTTGCACAAATGGTGTGCTTTCTATCTTCAGAAATGATTCTGACATACTCCTGTGGCTTGTGGAATATCTAGCTTTCCTCAAAGCATAATTGAGACAGCCAATCCTCAAGTCTCTCTGCCTCTGCCTCTGTCTCTGTCTCTGTCTCTGTCTCTGTCTCTGTCTCTGTCTCTGTCTCTGTCTCTCTCTCTCTCTCTCTCTCTCTGTCTCTCTCTGTCTCTGTCTCTCTCTTTGTCTCTCTCTGTCTCTCTCTCTGTCTCTCTGTCTCTCTCTCTCTCTCTCTCTGCCTTTCAATGCCTTTATTTTTCTTTAAATTAATTTAGTACTTTATTTCCCCCAGTTACATGTAAAAACAAATTTTAGCATTTGTTTCTAAAGCCTGGATTTCAAAGCTCTGTCCTTCCTCTCACACTATCACCCTCATTGAGAAGGAAAACAATTCAATAAATGTTATATAAAGGTAGACATGCAAAGCATTTCCATATCATTTATGGTGTGAAAGAAAACCTAGAAACCAAAACACCTTTTAAAAAGTAAAGTTAAAACATATGCTAAAATCTTTATTAATACACCATGAGTTCTTTCTCTGGGGATGGATAGCATTTTGCATCATACATCCCAAAGAGTTCTCTTGGACAATTGTATTCATGAGAAGGAATTCTCATTTACAGCTGATCATCTTACATTATTTTTTTCTTTTCTTTTTCAAGTGCTTTATTAACTCCTGGTTTACATCTTTCATTTCCACCAGATTTTGAGTTACAAATTTTGTCCCCATTTTCCCTACCCAACAATCCAAAATAGCAGTCCCACAGGATGTCCCTTCCTCCAATCTGCTCTCTCTCCTATCTTTTCCCATACCCCTTTGACTTTTCCAGTAGGGCATGGTGGTTCTCTATGCCCTGGTGCCGGTATATCTTATTTCTCAATTACATTTTAAGTACAATTAAGTAGAATATATATATATAAACATTTGATTTTAAAACTTTGAATTCCAGACTCATTCCCTTCCTCCCTTGTCACCCACCCTTACTAGGAATATAAGCAATTCAGTATAGGTTGGACATGTGTAGCTATGCAAAACATTATCATAGTAGATACATTGTAAAGGACTGACTATATTTCCCTCCCTCCTATTCTACCTCCCACTTGTTCTATTCTCTATTTTCATCTTGTCCCTTCTCAAGAGTGGGTGCTTCCAAATTCCCTCCCCCCCAGCATGGCCTCCCTTCCATCACCCCCCCTCTCATCCCCTCCCCCCCTTCTCTCCTGTTCGGTGAGATACCCTATCGATTTTGCATGTCATTCCCTCCTAGAGCCATATTCAGTGAGAATAAGGTTGACCCATTCCCTTCTGCCTTCCTGTTCTTCCCCTCCATTGTAACCATTTCCCCTTGCCTCTTATATATGAGCTAGTTAACCCCATTCTATCTCTCCCCATCTCCTCTCATTATATTCCTCTGTCACCTCTTAATTTCACCTTTTAAGTATCATACATTCCTGTTAAATTGGTCGTGTGCCCTCTGTGTTTACTTATAAACATATATGAACATATTTACATATGTTTCATATGCCCATATTCCCTCCTATATAGACATATATATATATACACATATATATATATATATAAATTTCCTTCAACTATTTTCATACTGAAAAAAGTTTCATCAGTTAAAATTATCATTTTTCCCATGTAGAAATGTAAATAGTTCAACTTTGATAAGTTCCTAATGATTTCTTTTCCCTCTTTACCATCTCATGCTTCTCTTGCTTCTTGTATCAGAATGTCAAATTTTCTATTCCACTTTGTTTTTTTTCATAAAGAATACTTGAAAGTCCCCTATTCCACTGAATTTCCATATTTTTCCCTGAAACATGATACTCAGTTTTGCTGGGTAGGTGATTCTTGGTTTTAATCCCAGCTCCTTTGACCTCCAGAATATCATATACCAAGGTCTTCAATCCCTCAGTGTAGAAGCTGCCAGATCCTGTGTTATCCAGATTGTGTTTACACAATATTCCACAAATATTCAAAACAACATTCAAATCCAAAGAAATGATTCTCCTCAGTGAGCCTTTGAGATTCTTTTTTCCATCAGGAAAATTCAGCTTTTTAAGGCATTCTTCTCCTCATTCCTTTTTTGAGCCTCTTTTGCCATTTGAGTAACTCTATTTTTTAGGGTGTTATTTTCCTCAGTCAGGCTGTTGACACTCATTTCATAATTTTCTTGCATCATTCTCATTTCTCTTCCCAATTTTTCCTCCTCTTCTCTTATTTGCTTCTTAAAGTCCTCTATGGCCTGTAAACACCTTGTATTTTTGGGGGGAGCTTTTGGTGCAGGAATTCTGACAGCATTATCTTCCTCCTGTTCCATTCTTTGATCCTTTTTGTTGCAAAAAGAGGAGGGTAGGGGCGGCTAGGTGGCGCAGTGAGTAGAGTGCTGGACCTGGAATCAGAAGGACCTGAGTTCGGATCCGGCCTCAGACACTTAAAGCACACACAAACAAAAACCTAGCCATGTGACCTTGGGCAAGTTACTTAACCCCAATTGCCCTCCAAAAGGCAAAAAAAAAAAAAAAAAAAAAAAGAGGAGGGTAAAGTTGGGTTCCTCTGTGTATTTTGCTTCCTTTGCCTGCTCATGTCACCACTCAATTACTTGACTTTGGGGCTTTTTGCCAGAGTAGGACTCTGCAACCAGATAGGGGAGTTTCTGTCCCAAACACTGCAGTTTTCTCAGCTGCTGGAGGTATTAGTTGTGTGCCTTCTCTGAAAAGCCTTGACATGCTCTGGCAAGCTGGTCGCACACTCCAGGACCTCCACCCTAGACTGCAATCTAGATCCAAGCAGGTTAAAGCAAGAGAGATTACCCCTCAGACTTCTCACTTGGTCCCTCTACACTCTGCTGGAGCTTTCACAGGGTGTCAGCTTCACAAGCCTCAGTGACTTCTCACCCTGGGGCCAAAGGCCAACTACTGGATCCCAAAGTCCATACTGCACTGACATCTCACTGTGTCATTAGCATCTATGTGTTGATAATTCTGGAAACCACCGAAGCTACTGGTGATCTGAAGTCCCTCCAGGTGGTTGGTCAGGCCCACCCTGGGTATAAAACCTCCAGATTTTGTGGGCCTGAAGTCAGCTCCCAGAGCTGTCTTCAGGGGGAGGTTAGCTTATATGTGTCATTTTTTGGGCTCTGTAGCTCCAAAATTTGTTCAGAGTCCCCTTTTACAGAGTCCAGTTTTACTCTGCCATCTTGACTGAGTCCATCTTACATTATTTTTGTTATTTTTTATTAAGTACATTTAACTTTGCATCAGCTCATGTAAGGCTTTCGAGGTTTTTATCAGAATTTCCTGTTTATATTTTATTTTATTATTTTTAGTACAATAGTATTAAATCCTAATCACATACCACTAATTGTTCAAACATTTCCCAGTTGGTGGATGACAATTTCTCATTCTTTGCACCACAAATGAACTGTAAAAAAAAAAAAAAAGTACACCTAGATCTTTTTTCCTTTTATAAATTTCTTTTGGGATACAGAAGTAGTAGTGTTGTTACTGGGTTAAAGGTTATTCAGGGTTTCAAAGGCCTTTTTGCATAGTACCAAATGGCTCTATACTATGAGAGAATCAGTGCACAATTCCAAAAACAGTGCAGTTAATGGCTCATTTCGCCTCCAAAGCCTCTCTAAAATTTGTCATTTTTTTCTTTTCTGTCCTCTTAGCTGATCTAATAGGTATAAATTAGTACCTCAGAATTGTTTTACATTTTACCAATCAATAGTGGGTTAGAGAATTTTTTAAAATGTTGCTAGAGATAGTCTTGATTACATCACCTGAAAACCATTCATATTTTGATCATTTGTCAATTTGGGAATGGCTCTTATTTTTATAAATTTGTCTTGGTTATTTATATGTTAGAGAAATGAGGTCTTTCTCAGGGAAATTTGTCTTAGGTTTTGATTTTTTTTGTTCTTGATTTTTCACAGAAACTATTACGAATTGTATTTTGCTCCATCCTATTTTCCTGTTGTGTATTCTATTCTCTCTCTCGTTTCAGCCTGTCCCTCCTCAAAAGTCTTTTGCTTCTGGCTATATACTCCCCCAATCTGCCCTCTCTTCTATCCCCACCCCCTTCTCTCAGCCTCTTAACTTCTTGGATCTTTTATGTGAGATAGTTTACCCCATTCTACACCCTTTCTCTTATCCAAGTCAATTACTCTTTCTCTCCCCTTATTTTTATTTTTTAATATCATCCCTTCATATCCAACTCACACCTGTGCCCTCTGTATATACTCCTTCTAACTGACTTAATAATGAGAAATTTCTTATGAATTACAGTATCATTTTCCCATGTAGGAATATAAACAGTTTAACCTTATTAAAGCCTTTATGATTTCCCTTTCCTGTTTACCTTTTTATGCTTCTCTTGAGTCTTGTATTTGAAAGTCAAATATTCTATTTAGCTAGTTTGAATATTTCACACATTCTAAATATTTGAAAATCCTCTATTTCACTGAATATTTTCCCCTAAAGGATTATACTCAGTTTTTCTAGGTAGCTGATACTTGGTTGTAATATTAGCTCCTTTACCTCTGAAACAGACCTATACAACTTGACAGTGGATAGGGGTCAAAATCAAAATAGGCTAAACTTTTTTAGGCCACAGATAGGTCCTTAGTGGCTCACTTTCCAAGTATAAGTATAATACATTATTAAACTATTTTGAAAATAAACCATATTGAAAAATGAAATATGAATTAATGTTAATTAATTATACTTGTTACTTAAGATTTTTATCATGAAATCAAATTAATGTTACAAATATTCCTTCACTAAGTGGCACATCTTTTAATACAACTATCAGAGGTTTTTATGGTTTTCATTTAGTTATTGGGATGTATTACGTTCCCTTTAACAATCAATTTATCAAACTCCAGAATCATGTTTGAAGTTAATTTCTTTAGAAATGTGAAAACTAGCCTTAGTAGTCAGCATCTTTTCTTAGTTTTCTTTCTTAAAAAAGAAAAAAAATACTGCTGTTCCACACTGAGAGTTTTCAACAATTTGGACACTTTGATTTGTTTTTCGTTGGTGTCCAATTTTGTTAAGTTAAGATGTTTTGATTTAAAATGGTGATGAAGCAGTGACTAGGTGGTGCAGTGAATAGAGCACCAGCCCTGGAGTCAGGAGGATCTGAATTCAAATGCAGCCTCAGACACTTAACACAAATACTAGACATGTGACCTTGGGCAAGTCACCCCAATTGCCCTACCTTCCCTCCTCCAAAAAGCAAAAAATAAAAAAAAATAAATAAATACAATAAAATGGTGACTAAGATTATATTGCTACAGAACAGCTATTGCTTTTTTGGCAAAGAAGGCACAATATTGTATCTCTTATACAAGTATCTATTTGTCCACTCCATATTATACACTTTATTCTGATTCAATCTTCTGCTTTTTTATTTTATTTTATTTTATTTTATTTTTTTTTTAAAGCAATTGGGGTTAAGTAACTTGCTCAAGGTTACACGGCTAGTCATTTGACCCATGCGTGGGTGCTCATTTTCTGAGGCCGGATCTGATCTCGGGTCATCCCAACTCCGAGGCCGGCACTCTTACTCACTGCGCCACCTAGCCGCCCCTTTAGGGCAATTGGGGTTAAGTAACTTGCCCAAGGTTACACGGCTAGGTTTTTGTTTGTGCGGATTAGGTGTCAGAGGCCGGCTCCGAACTCAGGTCCTTCTGATTCCAGGGCCGGTGCTCTATTCACTGCGCCACCTAGCCGCCCCATTCTGCTTTTTTATTATCCATTTTATAAAGTCACCCCAAATACTTTAATGCTAGAATAAAAAATCTCCACAGCAACTGCTCACATACAAAGAAATACTGAACTCAGAGTATGACCTTGGAGAGAGTGCAGACCACTCATGTAACTTGTAGGCTGGTCACATAGTGAGGAAGAGAAAGAAGCCTTCATATTTCTGCTGCTTGTTGCATAGTGGGTGTCAGCTGTGCTGGTGCATGGCTGGATTCACTTTGCTCATGTTCAATGCCAGTAATTATGAAAAACAAAGTTAGAAGATATGACTCTCCTCTCAGACTAGAGACAGACTGATGATGGTTGGTTGCCACAATTGGTATGACAAACAGGAGAGAGTACACAGTGGCAACCCACCCACCAAGTTACATGAGAGACAC
Organism: Gymnobelideus leadbeateri; assembly: GCA_011680675.1. Taxonomy (NCBI): domain Eukaryota; kingdom Metazoa; phylum Chordata; class Mammalia; order Diprotodontia; family Petauridae; genus Gymnobelideus; species Gymnobelideus leadbeateri. Next base: position 211,672 of record WOXC01001009.1, read on the forward strand.
AATAGTGCCTAGTGTAGAGCAGGTTAAATGGGGCATGGAAAAAGCACCTGCTATATACTTCTTTACATCCTCTATATGTTTTTCAAGCCACCTGAAAATCTTTGATAGGCAACAAGCAGTCCACAGGTCATAGGTTGTGCAAGCATTTTCTGGAATATCATATTCCAAGCCCTCCAGTCATTTAAGGTAAAAGCTATTGAATCTTCTGTTATCCTGCTGTGGCTAAATTGTTTCATCCTGACTGCCTGCAATATTTTCTCCTTGAGAGGGGATTCTACAATTTGACTTTAGTATTACTAGGAATTTTCATTCTTGGATGACTTCCAAGAGGTGATTTGTGGATTCTTTGAATTTATATTTTAATTTCTGGTTCAAGAATATCAAGACAGTTTACTTGGAGAATTTCTCAAAATGTATAGTACCTTTCTTATATCATGACTTTCAGATAGTGCAGTAATTTTAAAATGATATCTCCTGGATCTATTTTCAAGGTCAGTTGCTTTTCCAATGAGATATTTCACATTTTCTTCTATATTTTTTTCATTCTTTTTTATGTTTCATTTTTTTTCTTTTTATTTCTCATAAAGTCACTAGGTTCAATTTGTTCAATTCATTTTTTTAGGAATTGTTTTCTTCAATGAGATTTTGTGCTTCCTTTTCCATTGGGCAAATTCGGTTTTTTTTAGGATATTTTTTTCCCTTCCGGCAAATTTTTGTGCCACTTTTTACCATTGATCAACACTGTTTTTTAAGTCATTCTTGTCTTCCTTGGCTTTCTGTACCTCTTTTACCATTTGATCTCACCTGGTTTTTAAGGTGTTATTTTCTATAGTATTTTCTTTCTTCTTTACCTAGATGTTGACTCATTTTTTAAAATGATTTTCTAGGTTCAGTCTCATTTCTCTTCCTTATTTCTTCTGTAATACTTGTACGTGATTATCAATATCCTTTTTGAGCTCTACCATAGCCTGGAAACTATACATATCTTTTTTTTTTTTCTTGGAGGCTTTGGATGTAGAACTTTCACTTTGTTAACATCTTGACAGTGTGTGTATTTTGATCTTCCTTGTCAACAATTTTCTTTTTTTTTATTAATCAAAAGCTTTATTAACTTCTAGTTTACATCATTCATTTCCACAAGATTCTGAGTTACACATTTTCTCCCCATTTCCCCCCTACCCACCACTTCAAAATAGAGATCCCACTGGATATCCCCTCCTTCGATCTTCTCTCTCCTATATCTTCTCTCATACCCCCTCCAACTTTACAGTATGACATGGTGGATCTCTATGCTCCAGTGCATGTATATCTTATTTCCCAGTTATATGTAAAATGATATTGATAATAGTATATATATATATATATATATATATATATATATATATACACACACACACACACACACACACACACACACACACACACACACACACACATATATATATATATTAAACATTTGATTTTAAAACTTTGAATTCCAGATTCTTTCCCTTCCTCCCTTATCACCC
>WOXC01001010.1:0-133861 GCA_011680675.1 Gymnobelideus leadbeateri
AAGTGTTCCAAAAGCTGTTGCTATAGATGTTATAGCAGTTACCTCTAGTGATGCTTCTGCCTACAAACAGATCAACCCACACCCTAGTGTCACAGACCTTTCCTTCTAATGTCCTAAGTTATCTCAGTCTGGCATTTTGTTTGCTATGCCACTCCAGAATTTGATTTGATGTGTTATTTTAAAGTTGTTTGTAGGAGAATTTTGGGAGAGTTCAGCTGGGTTGCTACCTCAACTCTGCTGTCTTGACTCTACCCCAAAAGAAATATATTTAGGAAGAAAAGACATATATTGTACAGAATGAATAATAGACTCTAAAACAAAATTCACTGTGAATCCAGCAATTTTTAATAACAGAAATTCAGTCATGCTCTCATATAAAATTTTTTTCCAATATGAAGAAAGATAGAGAAACTACAATATGGTTTAAAGTACTGTAATGCTAAGCAAAGGCAACTTCCAAGGTTCAGAATACCACCATAGTAACTCTGCATTTTATTCAGTGACAAATTAAGACAAAACATTCACAGAACAGAGAAAATCAAAATACAGCATCCACCAAGTGTATTTTCCAAGTACTACTTTTCCAGTTTCCAAGTACTACTCCACCCCTAGGCAGTACATTAATTTAGTCAATCACAAAGTCTCTCTTCTCAAATGGAGGTTAAGATTAGTTACCAATCATAAACAAAGTATATTCATTTGGTCAATATCAGGGCACAAAAATTCAAGTTTCCCACCTCTGGATCAAAACTGAATTACAATTATGATCAGTTAATGCCAAGAACCTTCTCAAAAGGGGCATTGGAGAGCACAACGGCCCATCTATCCCTGAGCTACAGCAAGGTTAAGATATCATCATAGCATTCAATACCCAAGGAGAGGTCTTTTCTTCATCTTGACCTGAGGCAAATTCTCAGCAATCTCAGTTCCTGGGGAGACAAAGCTTAACAAAGCCATGATATACATTGCCAGTGTCCTTATCAATTCACTCTCTGCCTGCAGAAGAGTCTCAGGACCCCTGAAAATATCAGCAAGACCCTATTCCAGGATTTCTGTAAACATACAACAAGAAAATCCTTCTTCAGGGTTTCTGAAACAACAGCAAGTTTCCAGGACCTCTGTAACAACAGCACTGTCCTTCACCAGCGGAGGAATCTGGCAAAACAGACAGATAAAATAAGAGCATCATAGCCATGTCTCCTCAGACCCTGGCAGCTCCAGGTGGCAGCTCTCAAAAGTCCTGGGCAGCTCATGTTGGCCCTCAGCAATTCTCTCTCTCTCTGCCTCCATGATGCTGCTTCTAAAAGTTCTTCTGCCTCTCTTTGTTTGGGCCTCCTCTCTAAATCCACAGCACCAGCTCCTCCCAATTCAACCCTCTCTTTTCACATCAACAATTCTATCCCACAAGTGGGATTCACAAGCTCTGGGTTTTAACACTCAACCCAAAAACCAAGCCAATACAGGGGGATCTTTAAATTCCATTACTAATACAGGTATGATAGACAATGAAAAATGAATCATCATTGTATCTAAATCCTTAAAGGAAAAAATTATCTAAATTGAAAAAGAAAGACAAGGGAGGTTTTGTAGGTTGGGGAAGAAAGGGAGATATGTTTTTGAAAATTAATGTGATGTGGAAAGATAGGCCTATATAGATAAAAGATACAAAACACCCCTTAAAGAAACAAAGGATAAATTAAATAATAGGATATATATTCATTTCTTATGACTATGCAATTCCAAAGAGATAAGAATAACAATAATGAGAAAATTAATTTATAGATTTAGCGCTATGCAAACCAAACTACCAAGCAAATTGGGAATGAATGGGAAATAGTATTTTCAGACTATAAACTATAAATTAATCATCAAAGTTATTTGTTATCTGTTGAAAATAAAAAAACAACAACTGTGAAACTGTCTATATAAATCTATATAACAGATTACACAAAGAACTGACAGCTCAATAAGATGGTAATTGATCATCTTGGGGATATAAATAGCTTGAGAAAGAACCATCTATTAAGACAAAAAACGTTCTGGGAACAGTAGAAAGTAATTTGGCAGAAATTAGGTTTAGAACAACAACTTAGACCATATATCACAATAGGCTCAGAATGGATACAGAACCTAATAAACATTATGTCATTAAAAAAGAGGAAGAGAACCAGATCTTACACATTTCAAAGCTATGGTAGGCAAAGAATTCTTAATGAAACAAGCGATGGAGGTAATCATAAAAAGATAAAATAGTTGATTTTTGATGACATGAAATTTACATAAACAAAATTAGTGCACCTAGTCTAAAAAAGGAAGTGATTTTTGGTAATTTTTTTTTTACATGCAATGGTCAGTTAATTATATTTTATACAAGACATACTAAGGATCTAATAGAGATATATCAATACCAAAAACATTGATCAGTGGCTAAATCATCAAAGAATATGAGCAACCTGTTCTCTAAAGAACTGCAATCATTAAGACCAAGAACAATAAAGTTTGCTCCAATTGCTAATAACAAGAGAAATGTAAATTGAAAAACTCTAAGGTTTCACCTCATAGTCAGAAAACAGTCAAATATGTAAAAAGATGGAAGTAGGCCAGTGGGAAGAGTTGTGGAAAAACAGGAATGCTTTTAAGTTTTTAGTGGAACTGTGAGTTTGAAAGCAATTTGTAACTGTGCTACTGAAGAAAGTGACTAAAATGTTCATATGCTTTGACATATAGAGCCCATTGTTAGGGATATACCCTAAGAAGGTAAATTATAAAAAGAAAGTCCCACATACCAACATATTCAAAGAAATATTTTTTGTAGTATCAAAGACTGGAAACAAATTGGAAGTCCATTTATTAATAAACTGATATATAAATTGTGATCTATGAATATAACAGAGCATTATCATACTGTAAAAATTATGAAAATTAATATAGAAAAGCCTGGGGAATATGTAAATTGATGCAATGTGAAGTAAGTTGAACTAGGAAAATAACATACATAATGACTATAACAATGGAAAAAAAGGAAAGAGCAGAAAGAACAAAACAGGAACTAATTGATGTGAAATTATAATTTGCTAATTTGTCTCTGGAGAAAAGAAATTAAAATGCACCTGCCTCCTTTCTTTGCTGAAGTGGACTATAGGTATAAATTAATGTGTATAACATCAGATTTAGTTAATGTGTTGCCTAGTTTTTCTGAGTTATTTTTCTATTCTAATGTTTTCTTATAAAGAATGGTTCTTTGGGATGCGGAAAAAGGGAAGAAATATAGTCCGTTCTGTTTTAACACAACATTTGTATGCCAAAAGAGCATTGCACGATGCAAAATAACATAAGCAAAACCACAATGCTTATGAAGGAGATGGGGTTATGGCACAAGAGTCAAAAGCTTCATCAGCAACACATTAAAGGGAAAAAAAGATAAGAACCTAATAAAAATAGCAGCACAGTTTTATAAATGTTAAATGGTTAGGAAATATATAAATAGAACTAACAGTGTCAGCCTCAAGGCCCTAGTCAAAAGAGTAGCATAGATGGACTGCAACGTCAGTATTGGGCCTAAGAATGGGCAGGGGTTGGTGGAGCAGGAAATCTGGAGAACAAAGTTTATGGACCAACCCTCATGCACCTACAATTCCTATCACAGCAGAATTAAAGTTCACAATTATAAAAGAAAAACAAAACACAACTTCATAGGATAACACACAGTAAACAGGTAGCTGATAGAGTTTGTGGTGTGTGCTTGTGCATTTTACCATAGCTTGGTTCAAATGGGTAAATTTTTCTGCATTCTTTCCATTTCTCATGATTAAGATTGTGCATAAGGAAACATAAAGTTTGAGTTATTCTCAAGTTATTCCTTAAAATATCAAATGACATTGGAACAAATTTGGGCTTTCAAAAAAAAAGTTAGAATATAATTGATAATTGCCAAATGCAGGTGAGGTAAAAACAAAGAAATCAATAAATTTAAAATAAAATATTAAGAGTAAATGCATTAATAAAACAAAATTCAACAATAAAAATTAAGTGCATCCTACATACTGGACTAGTTGGAGGACTAGGGGAGATATAACCATGCCCCATTCCTCCCTAATACACATACAAACACACACACACACACAAGCGCCATTACTAATTGTCTCAGTTAAATTACAGTTTGGGTTACAAAAGAAGAATTAGGTCTGTTACAAAAATGTTATAAGTGAAAGATAGATTACTAGACAGTTGAGCTTGTAAAGGTAAAGGCTCCAAATAAATTCTTTACCGAAATAATAGGTTGTATATCCTAGGGAAGCCTGAATATAATAACAGACCAAAGGTCTAGAGCCCTATCACATCATGTTACCAGAGGGACCCGGGAGGTTTATAGTGTCAGTTCAATGGGATGGGAAACAAGAACTCAAGGATAATAAAGAATACAGTGAAAAAGAAAATAAGGAAAGAGGCTACAAATTCCCTTCCCAAGAAATCTCTAATGTCTAGTTTATAATCTCGATAGAAATTACACCTCAGATGAGTTAGGACATTGCTTTTAAGCAGCAACAAAAACAAAGTCTATTTCCCATGGCTGGGAAAGGTGCAATCTACCTCCCCAAAGAAACTGGGATGGTAGAAAATGCTGAGCCTTCAGGCAACATATGGGCTTGGGGAAGAGGGGAGACAATTGATTTGGGTTAGAATTTGGGGGATCTAGGTGCCAAATTCCCTGAATCCTTTCAATTCTTCAAGAAACTGAACAAACAAGGAAAGACAGCTGAATTTTGCATAAAGTGGGATTAAAACTGACAAAACTTCAAAATTCCTTTTAGGATTTGTTTTTGTTTTGTATGTTCTCTTTTCCTTTGTGTTGGTGCCATTTGGTTTATTGGTGGGGCATTTGTACTTATGGAAAGATCCTTAAATACTTTCCTCACAACATCATGAGAAATATTTATATTCTCTGAACTTTATTTTTTAATAAGTGAAGAACAAGGCCTTAAAGTAAGCAGACTGAAGATGAGCTAGACTTGTCACCAGAGAGTTATAAACGGCATTATTATAGTGGCAGGAAAATATCAACTTTGGGGTTAAAGTGTCTTAATAACGTTATGGTTAAATAATGCCATTGGAAGGAAAATTTTATGGGATATGCCTCTCCAAAGATAAAGAAGACTAAATCCCTGCCTGCAGAAAGCTTATAACACAGTAATGTTAATGATTCAGGATATAGATTAATTAAAATGTGGATAAGAATAACATAAAGTGCTTTGAAATAAGGTAAAGAAATCCAGCTGAGGGAGGGGGGAAAAGTAAGGGAGGCTTCATGAAGGCACTATTTGAGCTGAATATTAAAAAATGACAGGATATCTATCAAAAAGTATTTAATGTGAGTAGAGGCTGCCTCTGCTCTTAATTCAAGTTTTCTAACACAGCTTCAACTTTCCTCCTGTTCTTTAAAAAAGCTATTGTTATCTTTTGGTTAGACATTGCTTTTTTTTCCCAAAACATATTCCTCTTTCCCTCCTCTTTCTAGAAAGCCATTACTTATAACAATGAATGAGAGAGAGAGAGAGAGAGAGAGAGAGAGAGAGAGAGAGAGAGAAATACTATTAATAAAACTAACACACCCACCATCTGACAGCAATATGAATGCCCCACACCTGAAGCCCTACCACCACAACAAAGAAGAGAGGGAGGCAGCTGGTGGCATGGAGGACTTGGCCTGGAGTCAGGAAGACCTGAGTTCAAACCCAGTCTCAGACACTTACTAGTGGTGTGACCCCGGGCAAGTCACTTTCCCTTTGTGTCAGTTTATCCCTACAGAAAATGAAGATACTAATAGTACCTACCTTCCAGGATAAAATAATATATGTAAATGTGCTTAGCATGATGTCTGACACATAGTATGCTCTATATAAATGTTTATTCCCTCCTCTGTATTACAGGGCAAAGCTTGATTATTACAATTACATGATAATGTTTTGATTTCTCTTTGTTCTTTCCATTGGCATTGCTGTCATCTTTCTGTATATTTTCCTGGTTCTCCTTATCTCAATTTATATGTTTTCCTATGATTCTGTGTATTCTTCATATGCCTCCTTTCTTACGGCACAATGATATTCCTTCACATTCCTGTACCATGGGGTTTTTTTTAGCCATTCTTTAATCAATGGACATCTGCTTTGTTACCAATTTTTTCTTCCTACTAGAAAATCACTACTAAAACTTTCTTTGCAGAAAGCGGGTCTGGGACAGAGATTTTAATGACCTTCTTAGTGTAACAATTGCGCTGTCCTTGCTTTCCCCAAGCAAAGGTAAATCTCCCCCTCAACATTTCACTGGTACCCATGAGGGGTTAGGGTGGCTCTTCTTTAATGTTTTTAATTTAAGCCCTTATTCTAGGTGTTCTCCCCACTGCTAACCACCATTGAGCAGTGACTCAGTTCCTTTTAATCAAATTAATATTAATTTGTATTTTCCAGTGGATATTTACTTCACAAATATAGCAAAAAGAAAAGTATAAACTTTATCCCACAACACTCTGGGGTCACTCTCTCACCTTCACTGCCATAGTCTGAGAGAAATATGCTCAGACATCAGATGGTTCCATCAAGTTCATTTCCAAATGAGACATTGCTACCAGATATTTCCTTATCTCATCTACATCTTGACTGAGTGAAATCCTTGCTCTTCAAGGCTCCAAAGCTGTGCTGGTTGGCTCAAACAGCGAGAAAGACTAGATCTCCTGGTATCTCACTTTCTGAAACTTTCAAAACTCAGAAGGTTGTAGCCTCTAATCTCTTTTACTGAGAGGCTAATTGTAACAAAATTCAGGTGGAAAAGTGTCAAGTTCCAAATTCCCATCTATTGGACTGAGATGGAAAAGGCTCAGTATCCCTCCTCTTACAGCATTGTCTCTCACTAGAATGTCAGCAAGCTCGAAGCATCATACCAAAAGAGCAGACTTTAGTCTATTGGTGCCATTTGAAAGCACTTGCATGCCATTCAACAGTCTACCTCTTCATCATGTAGTTAGCAGGCCAAAGTCAGTTATCAAATGTCTACATATTCTTTCAACTTCACATTGGTATTTCATCAAAGCACTCTGATCATCACATAAATCTGGAGTTCATTGGTCAGTCCTCTGTTATATAAGCATAATTCTAAATTATTTTTTTAAAAAAAATTCCCATAGTACTTACTTGGTGGAACCACCGGAAAAAAGTTTCAGAATATAAGGAGAGGCTGCCTCTGCTCTTAATTTGTCTTGAATTTGGATTGAAGATTGTATCAATTCTCATGAACTGGAATGGGGATAGATACAGTGTGAGGGTAGAGTAAGCTGTACAGACTTATAAAAGGACAGAGCTGCCAGATGGAGCAATGGTTACTAGGGTGAACTAGAACTAATTAGCACGAGAATCATGAATGAAAGTGGATGAAAAAGCCAGCAGCAAGATTATGAGAACCATGGCAGACATACAAGGAGACTATATGGAATGACCTGATCATGACATGATGATGCAAGAGCGATATACATACATCTGTCTGTCTGTATGTCTCTTTGTCTGTCTGTCTCTCTGTCTGTAGATATATATTTATATATGTATATGGTGTTGGGAGGGCAATAAAGTTTCAGGGAGGGAGCAAGTATGTCTCCAATAAATTTGTAAAAATGTAATAGACTAAGTTAAATATTCACTAAATCTATCTGATGTTTAAGATCATAGGATTAAGAATTGAAAGGGGATGTAGAGATAAAATAATCCAAATTCTTTAATTTATAGTTGAGGAGAAGGAGGTTCTATAAAATAAAAGAAGGTCCTTCTCTCTCTTTTTATGTATGTATATGTATACATATGTGTATATGAATGTGAATAAGCATGTGTGTATATGTATATGTACACATATAAACATATATGTATATAAACATGTATATATACATGTATAAACATGTGTTGTTTTAGCACTTTTGTGTGTGTTTGTTTTAGCACTTATCCATCCTGATGTACTATCTTGCCTCTTCCACTAAAACTAGAGTGAAAAATCTCAAAAGCACCCAACAGATACCCTAAACTTCTCCATCAGATGAGTTTGAAACAATTATGTTACCTTCCTTTTATGCCTAGGAATCAGGAGGATTAAAGGGAAATCTGAGTACCACTTCCCTAAAAAGATGAGAAGTAACAGCCATTTTGTTTGTAGGTGGAGAGCAAGTTTATTATGCTTGAATTCCATGTGAAAAGTTGATAAGACTGTGCTGCTCTTTTAATTAAATGATTTTACTTTTACATTTTTAATTCACTTTCCTTTTTTGTATGAACTGACTTAGAGATGTATTGGTAGGGACTCATGATTCCAAATAGATGATGAGCCAAAATCACACACTGAAGATGGGACAAAGCAAGACTCCCAAAAATCATGTGGAAACCTATGGGGTACCCAGTGTTACAAGTGTTACTATCAAGTGAAAGTCTTTATTATCAAGAAATAAGTTTTTTATTTTAGTGAAAGATTTTAAAGGGATACATTTCAGTTCTGGTTAAATGTATGTGAAGATGATCTAACAAAATAATTAAATTTTCCATCATTTTTTTCATAAATTTTCTAAACAAAATGGGTAATTCAAGGCCTGGCAATAAAAGTCCTCCTCAAGAAAACTGGGTAGGACAATTTGTCTGGCACTATTTTGGAAATGCAAACCTCTGCAAAGAAATCACAAAAAGAGAAGACGGCTTTAACATCAGGTTTGGGGACATGCCAATTATCCCTGCTGCCACTGAGATCCAGTACAGTCTCAAGAGCTGTCTGTTCCATCTGAATCCTGGATTTAGCAATGTATCACCATGGCAAGCCTGAGTTTCAATTCCAGGAATTAGTGTTGGCCTTTCTCTTAGGACGTTAACAAGACAGTAATAAGAACTATAGCTTGTCATCAAGACAACCTCAAAGGCAGATCAACAAACACAAAACAACTTCTGGCAGCACAGAAGCTGACCAGGGAAGGGATTTGATCTCTGTCTGAAAGTATTTTGAAAATGAAGGGGTACCTATCCTTTAAGGTCCTTTTCAGATTTAAACTTGTCACCTATGATCCCTTTTATCTAAAGAAACAAGTTGAATCTGAAAGAATGAAAGGAAAGAAAGAGAGAGAGAGAGAGAGAGAGAGAGAGAGAGAGAGAGAGAGAGAGAGAGAGAAAGGAAAGAAGGAAGGAAAGGAAAGAAGAAAGAAAGGAAAGAAAGAAAAAAGGAAGAAAGGAAGAAAGAATAGGGAAAGGAAGGAAGAGAGAGAGAAAGAAAGAAAGAGAAAAAGGAAGAAAGGATGAAAGAAAGGAAGAAAGAAAGAAAGAAAGAAAGAAAGAAAGAAAGAAAGAAAGAAAGAAAGAAAGAAAGAAAGGAAGAAAGAAAGGAAGGAAGGAAGGAAGGAAGAAAGAAAGAAAGAAATCCAGTCAGGTAACTCACTTTACATAATTAACATTTTCTAGAGAAAATCTGTATAAATAAAATTTTTATTTTCCCACTGATTGCATTATAAACTCAGGGAGGCTTTTCTTAATTTCTAACTGATCTTCAATGGGCCACTGTTCATAACTTTGCTTTAAGTGTTTTTTTTTCCCTTTCAAGGAGAGAATGTCCTATAAACATCCCACTGAATTTACAAAAGAAACTCCTATTTAAAGCAACCCTGTGGTGAATCATGGGATAAAAGGAGCATAGGTTGGACAGTCGAAGGGACTCCAAAGGTCATCTAGGCCAGGCCTCTCATTATACAGAGGAGAAAGTGAGGACCTGAGAAATGATTGGCTTTGCCCAAGGTTACACAGGCAGTGAGTAGCTGAGGATATGAACCCAAGTACTCTGATTCTATATCCACTGTACCATGGAAAGAAAAACAAAATCCTCCTTGAATACAGAGTCACTCCCTAATTATCTTTTTGGTTTTGGTCTTTTTTTTTACTTCACACTTGCATCTATTTAGTTTTCAATGTAGAGACAATGCACACCTGGATGTAAAACAAACCCTGCCTAGCCAGGTGGTTTGGTGGGCTTGCCATTGTAAAGGCCAGCAGGCAGTGACAAAGCAACAGCAGTAGCCAGTATTGCAGATGGGGTGCAGAAACCTACCAGAGAACAGAAGGGCAGGGATGCCATCATGTGGTTAGCCAGGGATCATGCATCTGGATGTCTGCTCAACTACCCAACATGGAACTGTATCAGCCAAAATGACTGAAATGGAGTCTGTGGATATAACATAACATAATCTAGGTGGACGCTAACTCACCATTCAGTTCTGTGTAAATCTCTGGAACTCTCAACATGTTTTACTCCAAAATCAGAGTAAGGAAAACTAATAAAATCGCAGAACTGGAAGGGGAACTGGAAAGATTCTCTGTCTCTCAAGCAGTATAACTCTTGAACTCTCCTCACTTGAGAGCTAGAGTAGATTGAATGCTTGACTTTACAAGGCTTGGATTCTAATGCTATTACAGATACTTAATAATTGTGTGACTGTGGTCAAACCATTTAATACCTCAGGGTCTCTCCATTTCTTCAACTATAAAATGGGAACAAAAAACCAACAACTCTGTTAACTACTTTTCAAAACATGTTTTGCAAATATTAAAGCATAGACATATGAGTTATCATTATATCAGATAAGAGGCTTTTCTAGTACTTGAGACCTGCAACTTACTTCACTTATGTATTGTAATAGAAAAGAATGCTCACCATCAGGAAATTTGCATGTCTAACCTCTATCTTTCATGCTGTGCCTTAAGTCCATATACGTCTTTAACTTAGTTTTTTGGAGAGAAGCCATTATCTCTGGTACCTATCTACCTTAATTATTCATTATGAATCAATAAATGCATAAATCAACTCATGATTACCAATTATGAATCAATGTAAAGTCAGATTCTGGGTTAGAAATACACATATATACATATACATATCTGTATAGAGACAGAGAGAGATCTGAATCTAAAATAAATCTGGTAGATAAAAATTCAAATAAGAACAGTAATATCTGATATTTCTACTTACATGTCTAAGTTCTATAGTATATATGTGTGTATATGTACTTTATATATGTTTGTATGTGTTTGTATATAGTCTTCAAAATGCTTTATCTATTCTCATTTGATCCTCACAACAAGCTTAGGAGGGATATCCTTTAGGCATCACTATTTCCATTTTACAGGTGAAGAAACTGAGTCTCAAAAAGATTAAGGGACTTCTCCAGGATCATACAACTAGGAAGTTCAAATGGGGAGCTATGACCAAAAGTGTTTTCCTTGCTCCAACTCTACTTCTGTTTCTATCCAGAAGTTCTAAACCGGGGGATATATTAACATTTTTTTGGTTTTGTCTTTTTAATATTTTGATTGTTATCATTCAATTGTTTCAATCATATATGCCCCTTCAACCCCATTTGGGATTTTCTTGGCAAAGATGTTGTTATTTTCCTCTCCAGTTCATTTTACAGATGAGGAAATTGGGGTGAACAGAGTTAAGTGACTTTCCCTGGGTCACATAGCTAGTAAGTGTCTGAGGCCAGATTTGAACTCACAAAGATAAATTTAACTGACTCCAAGCCCAGTGTTCTATCCACTGAGTCACCTCCAGGGGGAATTATCCAATTTAAGTAGATTGCAAATGCCTTCCTCCATGAGAATGAAGACTCTTTTTCTATGCTTTTTCTTCCCAACATCCAGGAGAGAGTCTGGTACATAGTAAACATTTCATAGATGCTTCTAGGATTCCTCATTTAATGTATATGAAGAGTCAAGTAAAGGTAAAAGTCAAGATGGCTTCCAGATATCTTCTACCCATTAAATGAAAGAACGTTGAAGGCTTGGATATAAATAGGGGCAGCTAGATGGAGCAGTGGATAGAACTCTGGTCTTGGAGTCATGGAGACCTGAGTTCAAGTGTGGCATCAGATGCTTACTAGCCATGTAACCCAGGGCAAGTTACTTAAGGAAACTGAGGCAAGCAGAGGTTAAGTAACTTGTAACCTCTTGTAACTTGTAACTTAAGTAACCTCTGCTTGCCTCAGTTTCCTTATCTACAAAATGAAGATGATAATAGTCCCTACTTCACAGAGTTCTTGTGAGGGTCAAATGAGATAATAATTGTAAAGCACTTATCTCAGTATCTGCACAAATAAATGATGTATTATACACACACACACACACACACACACACAGATATATATACACATATATACATATACATATATACACACATATATGTATGTATACATATACACGCACACATATATGCATGTATATATATATGTGTGTGTATTCCTACATATATACATATATATATAATTAAATAGTGACATTAGCAAGTCTAGAGAACATGAGTTTGGCTTTAAAGATGCTAAGTTGAAGGTGACAGCAGGACACTAAAATGGAGGTGGCAGTAGACAGTTTTCAAGACCTAGAATTAGAATCCAGAAGAAAAAATAAGACTGATGACTGGAGAGTCACAGAAAGTAGATTACATATTAAATGGGCTTCAGAGGACATCTAGTACAATCCCCTCATTTTAGAACCAAGGAATCTGAGGCATAGGGAAGTAAAATTACTAGCTCTTTCCACTGAACCATGATGCCTTTCTAGAGGTATTATCTAGTGATAATATAATCAGGTGTGTTTTGCTAGATGTTTAACAACTAGACTTTTTGGGGAAAAAAGCAATGATATAACTTTTAAACTTATTAGACATAATTAACATTTTCTCCATTACTTTCTAGACAATCTTGTCTAAACAAGCAACAAAAGAAGACATCCAGCTCTGATTTGTAGCCTTTCCTGATTTCTAAAATGAACATGCTCACACTGAAAATTTAACAATCGACTCTCATGAGCCTAGCATACTCCCATTTCTAGTACTCTTCCTTTTCATGTTGCTTTCATAATTCATTTCGTTATGATAACAAAACAAAGGTGTGTCGTGCAGGTGTCATTAGCTCCATTTAAAATATGGAAAAATTGTGATTCTAAAAGTCCAAGCAATTTAGCTAAGGTCACCCAGCCAAATGGCAGCATTATACAGACTGGTATCTAACACTCCTGAATCTAAGGGTAGTGTTGTTGTTCTTTGTTTCTTTGGGGTTTTCTTTTTTGTTTTTATTTTTTTTGTTTGTTTTGTTTTGTTTTACATGAAGCTTCTTCCTTCTTCCAGGATTAAAGCAATGGCTTACCAGAAAAAAATAAAAAGCAGTATTGAAGTGACCCCAAAAGTCAGTTCTGAGCAGTAAAATATGCCTTTCTTTTCTCAGAAGTGAAACAATTGGTGTCATGCAGGTCCCAATTCCCTTTTGGAAAATGGTTTTACCAGGATACTTCTTAGTGATACATGTTAGTGATGATATAGAGAGCTGGCCAAAACTGGACCCATGTGACTAAAAGTTTCCATTCTGATTCTGGCTAACATGTCAAGCTAAGTAGTAAACTGGACTAAAGGCTCTTTTGAAATACATCAGAAAATCAGCAAAAATGTCCCTTCTGATGGGAACAAAGCAAGGATGTGCGATATGATCACAGATTTCAGAGGCCTCCAGCTCAAATCACACTATACCCGGGAAGGAACATAAAAGAAGGAGGGAGTGGGCATTGTTTTAAAGAGTATTGAATGAGTGTTAGGAATGGAAGGGGGGGAATTGTGTCTGCCCAGACCTAAAGGAAAAAAGCAAGATTGCCATGAAGAAAGACGGGGAGGAAGGAAGGTGGTAAGGCTCATAGGATTCAGAGCTAAAATAATCCTTAGAAATCATCCAATCTAGCCTTCTTTTCCTTACAAATACGGAAACAGACTCAGAAAGATGAAGCAACTTGTCTAAGGTCACACCAATTAGTACCAAAACTGAAATTTGATCCAAAGTCATCGGACTCTAATGGTGGGCGGGGGGGAGGGGGATGGAGAGGGTAATTATTAAACCAAGTAACTTTATTTGAAATGAGAGAGAAGAGGTTCCTAAACCAAGTCTCTACAACTGAAGAATGTATGACTGTCCTTGTGATGAAAAAGTTAACAACTTGTGGTGAGAGGTAAGGTAAAAATTAAATTAAATAATACATAGTGAGCATTTATTAAATACTTGTTGACTAACTTTCCAAGAGCATTGTTTGAGTCTACCAGATAGGCCCAAAATAGGTAGAACACCACAAAATCTGAATGGCTCTGTCTTAGAGTCAGTCTGTGGTCTATTCCACTAGAGGGAGTAAAAACTCTTTTTTTAAATGCTTGTTAGTTTTACACAGCATTAGGTTCTCTTTTACTGGCCAACTAAACCCTTTGAACCTGCAAGGAAAAGTTAGCTGAGATACTGTATAGCCTGTCATGCGTGCCATACTAACTAGAGTCTTTCTGACGCCTTGTGAAAATGAAGGCCCCAGAAGGCTGTTGGTTTTTTCCCAAGAATAAACCAACTCTGAAACAGAGAGGTCCTATGATCAGGATGACTGAGTGAAGGACTGGAGTCCTTGGTGATCTATTTGCCTTATAGTAGGTGCCCTACATTTCATTACCTATGTATCCTGTGCTTCAGATAACTTCAGGGAGGATTCAGTTACAAACCCACAATGCACTAGAATGAAGAGAATATAAAAGACCTAATCAAGGTCTATGCTGCAGTTATCACCTGGATGATCCCATTTCTATCAAGCTACTTTCTTATGATCATTAGGGTAAATTCTGAAGATAAAGAATTCCAGCAATGACTCCCTTAAATTAATGTGCAAGGACAATGTGCATGTATTTTTGGTCCCCTGAGGCAGAAAATTCGATTTAATTCAGCAGTTTTATTGTTGTTCATCCTTGTTTTCCAAGAGAAACAATAACATCACAGGTAATAATTTGACTTGCACATGAATTGGATTTAAGTGAGGCAGAGTCACACAAAGTCATCAGCCTTACTCTTTTTTCAAGAGTCATCTAAGTCCAGTGACAGGACAAAAGTCAAGATGACCGACAATGGCCCAGCATGCCCTGATGACCCTGACATCTTCAATGCCTTGACCAAGCTCTAAGTGTTCCACAGAGACTGCTTTATCTACCTGCATGGTTGTTGAAACAAATAGTTCTCATCTGCCCATTGCACTGGGGAAATTTTTCACATGCTTGGAGTAGACATTCTTCTAACTTGCTGATGGGTTAGTGGCCTGTTAGTTACCCTCAACCTGGTTTAGGGTGTCTGCTGAGACACCTTTACAGGGGTCACGCCATGGTGCCTGCTACGGTTTCTTGGAACCACAAATGAGAGTTGAGTGAGCAATGGACATCAAAAGTGGATGAAAAGGCCTGAAAAGGGCTCAGTGAGCCCTCACACAGGAGGTACTAATACTCCTGAACACCCCATACACCCTATTTTCTTATTACATTAAGGCCAATAGCCATTCTTGTCATAGTAGCCTCCTAGTTATACCCTACATACGAAACTCTATCTCCCATCTCAGTACATTTGCACAAATGGTACCCCAGATGGGTAATTCCTTTCCACTGCAACACAAATCTTCCTTTAAAGCACAATTTTCTCAGGTCCAGTCTTCTATATGAGGCCTTTCCTGATTCCCTGACCATTCTAACAATTAACTCTGTTCCTCTTGATATTAACTTACATACTCTTAAAAAAAAAAGGCAAAACTTTACTTGTGTAAATGTTGTATCCCTATCCTTCCTCCTCTCTTCCACCCCTAATATAATGTAATGGGAGGAAAGGGAACAAATAATTATTAAGTGCCTACCTACAGTGTTCCAGGCACTGATTATAAAGTTCTTTATAAATATTATCTCATTTGATAATGTAAAGACCCTGAGGATAGGAACTGCTTTTGATATGTGTAATTTCCAGCATGTAGAGAAGTTTCCCAAGCTTAGTAGGTGCTTAAAAATTATCTGTTGAATTGAACTAAATATTGTAGTAGAAATCCAGCCTGTCATTGATAAACATCTAACCTTGGAACCAAGAATACATAAGTTCAAGTATTGTTCTGAAACATATAAGTTGTGTCACCCTAGAACAATCACTTAATCCCTCAGTTGCTCTTTGCAACGCTCAAATATTATAAGTTTCAGAGAAAGTGCTTACCTCTTTTCATAGAAAGTTTCCTCACCCAGTAGTTCCTCATATCAATGAAATTACAGATTCAGCCCCATCATCCTTATTATAGTAGTGTTTCCTCATATTTCACATGCACAGTTAGCTCTCAAGAAATATCCAATCTATGTTTGCCTTCGACTAAGTTAATTTAAAATGTTTATCTATTGTCCATGAAGACAAGATAAGAATCAAAGTCTGCTGTCTAAAGAAACCAAATGAAAATATAGAATGGCAGGATGGATACCTACTGTTCTACTCTTGATTTTCAGTGCTTTGTCGGAGAATGCTATCTCTTAAAACTGTCCCTGGAACCATCTCGGATTATTAAATATGAGTGTTCTAGGACCACAGATTTAGTCCTGGAAGGGGCATCAGAGGACATCTAACACAACCCCCTCATACTACAGATGAGGAATCTAAAGCCCAGAGAGCTCATGACTTATCCAAGATCACACAGATTGCAATTGGCAAAGGCAGGATTCAAAGTCAATGACTGTGACTCTGAGTTCAGTGCTCAGTCCCTTGAGTTGAGATGAGTGGGCCCAAAGGATGCTGACAGAAGGTGGGACTTCCTCTTCTGCTTTTCTGATATTTTTGCTAAACCCACTCATAGGTGACCACTACAGAGATCCTATTCAAATTATTTAGCACTCTATAAGTTAAAATCGCCTCCCACAAGTACTTTGTTTCCCCTGTTTCTTCTTTTCATCATCTTAGGGCTTAGGATGAGGTTGCTCACATTTTATGAAAGAAGATGTAGGGACTTGTGGGATGAATGAAAACCTGAGAGACAGAGCTTCTGGGTAACCAATAATGAATTTATTAATTAAGTTAGTTAACAATCAGTAAACTGATGGTCAGTGGTTTCTCTTGGAATCAAAAGACACCCAATAGAAACATTAAATTCCTTAATTATTTTTTTGAAAGTGACCCTAATCAGAGGATATTTAAATGAGGATGTGGGCTAAAAGTCTTCAGCTCCTTCCATGGAAAACATGGCTTTATCATGAGGCTCAGTCATGCCCAGCAATCTGGACAGAGGAATCCATCTTCATCTAGATATCCAGACCATTCTGGTTGTTTTTTTCTTTCAGGATTTGGGTCCCCCTAAACTGTAATGGAAGGATAAAAGGGCATGGGTTTAATGCTTTGGGACAGGAACTCATCTAGATTATCATCTCAAGAAAAATAAGGTCTCCTAGTTGGGTGGGGTCCTGCCCAAGATTACAGAATAAATTCCCAAAGGATTTAGGTAATCTCATCTATCACCCTTGTCCTTCAGAGTATGGCTGACTGACCTATAGGGGCTGATCCCTGAATGAGGAAATAAAGAGAAAGAGCTTTGATCCTAATTTAATAATTGTTTATTAATACAATAGAAAAATAATTTCTTTCACTTGCTTAAGTGAAGGTAAAAACCAAAAAGTTTCTGCTCCCAGAGATAGGGTTCTGCCCATTCCTAAAGTGAATGCAACCTCAAAATAGCTAAGTGTGTTATAGTAGAAGGAATATTGGAAGGCCTGGGTTCATATCCTGATTCTACCACTTAATAGCTATATGACTGTGAACAAGTCACTTTCTCTTTTGAAGCCCCAGTTTCCTCATCTGCAAAATGGATAGCCTTGTACAAATAATACCTCTCCCCAGGTTGTTACAAGGAAAGCACTTCATAAACCTGAAACTGCTATTGAAATATGAACCATTATTAAGAATATTGGTATTTCTCACTTCTTCCAAAGGAGTTTGTCTTCTGGTCTGGCATTAATTGAAATCAACCTCCTAACCTTTCATATAAGTCAGATTTTGAAAAAAAGGAACTAGGTCTGTGATTTCATTACTATGAGGAATTCCCAGTAAGAAAATGCTTTCTACCAATACAGTTCAGCTCCTTTTCTGTACCTTATAGCATTATATTATATATCATACTCTTAGAGAATTGCCCAGAGCACTAAGACATTAAGTGGCATAAGCACAATCACAGCCAGAATCTGGCCAAGGATAGGCCTTGAACCCATTCTTGCTGGCCCCAAGGCCAGAACATTATCCAGTACATGTTTTTTTAGAAAAAAATAATACTGTACTATGCACAGACAAATAATGTTGTGGGGCGGGGGAGGGGAGGAAGTGGCGGAGCCAAGATGGCAGAGTAAAAACAGGGACTTGATTGAGCTCGCCCCCAAACCCCTCCAAAGAATGCCCTTTTCTACCAAGGAGCAACAGGAAAGGGCCAATAAGGCTATGAATCAAGAGTTTCGTGACTCAAGTTCTTTGAGAGAAGAGAAAAACAACAACTTTATTTCCTAATTAGCAGCCATAGAAGTGGTCCCAAAAAGCCCTATATAAATAGTCAATAGGAGGAAAGAGGTCCAACATCACCATGCAAAGGTGGTAATTAAAAAGAAGAGGAAGGGCTGAGGCCTATTAAAAATCACATGGCACTTGAGGCTATAAAAATCCTCTTTTTAATAAACCTAAAGAGAATGAAAGAAACTATAGGGCTTTCAAAACAACTAGCTGTTAGAGTTTGGAAAACTGTGACACTAATTCTTTGTTGAATAGTTGATAAATGAGATATTGCTTTCTCCCAGAATGAAACCACTACTAAGGTCTATGGATGAAAGAATTTTTTAAATTCATATCGATAAAATGTTTTAAGATATGCAAAGAATTGGCAAAGAATATTCCACATGTTTGCCATGAGACAGATAATGCAATAATTATTTTCTCCATTCCAGAAATGGTCACACAAAGGCTCAGAAAGAAGTGACTTGCCCAAAGTTATACTGTTTCTCCTGACTCCATATTAAGTATTCTTTGTACTATGCCTTATCACCAGTAAGAAATTCAAGAAAAAAATGTGACAGAGAATTGTTACTTTAAAAATACTGTTAGAGATACAAAGTTTCATCTTGATTACTGTTAATACCAAGCTGTCTTTCCGTCCCTGGGCCAGATTTCTTTGCTGTAGACCTTGAAATTGTGATGCCTTCTAATAATAAGTGAGATAAATTATTTTATGATATCGGGTGGTTCAGAATTACAAATGGAAACAAATTCTGTAAACTATTATCCTTACCCAAATTTTCAATCTGATAAAGAAAGATTATTGATAGCTTCTTGACTCCATGTTTACTACACATGTCCACAGTGCTCCTCTTAGATCACATCTTTTGAAATACAATAGCCCAACAATTTGCTGTTCACAACAACAACCTCTAAAACAATATTTTCATAGACTCAACCTTTAATGCAAGCTTTTCTTTAAAAGAACAGTATAAAACCTGTCAGCAATTTACCATAAGTGAGGTAGAAAAAGTTATTAATTGAGAAATAATTATTTCAAAAATACCTACATTCATTCTTACAGAAGACACTTCAATGTGTCATTTAGAAATTAAATAAAATTACAGGACTTTATTTAATAACACTTGGATCTAAAGGAGCTTAGTTCTAAGTTCCAACAGAGCTTTCCCTTGGTATATGTCCTGGACACAAAGTTTACAGGGACTGGAGAGTTCAAGGTCAAACAAGGATAAGGAATTACATTTAAGTCCATCATGCTTAAGGAGGCCTCCAGATGGCACTCTTTCTTATCACAAGTTAAGCTAAACAAAGAGCTTTTACTCTTACTACAATACCAATTTGCCCGAAAGTGGTCTTCCTCTTCCAACTGGTTTTTCTTTTACTTTTCCTCATTCAATTAAAAATTTAAATATTTTAGTATCTGTTGTTTTTATATCACCGTCCCCTTCCACTACATAGACAATCACTCCTTACAACAAAAAATAAAAAGTAGGGGAAAACCAGTTCAGCAAAACTACTGAACACATGAAGTCGGTATTCTCTGCAGCCAATATGCATTCATAGTACCTTCCCCAACTATGAAAAGAAGAAAGGGAGATGCCTTCTCATATGCCTTGGTCATTCTTGTTCCAAATACAGTTTTAACAAAAAGCCCCAGCTCTGTGCAAGGCATGCTACTTGGAAAAGTTCATCTCCTCATGTCTTATTCTCCCTTAGTTTTGGATAAATAAAGCTACGGCTCCACTCCAGTATTCCAATATTACATCATTGTCCATCATCTCTCCACATCCAGATGCTGTTTTGGCTATTGGGTTTATCTTTAGAAACTTCTATGAGATTGTTGCAGTCTATAAAAAGGCTCCTGAAAGAACTGTCCTACCTTCAATGTCGCTCTTGATGCCATCAAGAGGAAAGCTGGAGTATGCATCTGTCTCATCCAGGCAGTCTCCCTTCACTCTGCCAGAAGTGCTTTGGAGAGGTAGTGAAGTGCAGCAGTGCTTGAAGAAAGAATAGACAGAGGTGAATGGGCCAGTCACATTCTTCATGCTGTCTGGTTAAAGGGTTAGCAACCTTGGAAGTAACTCTACTA
This sequence comes from Gymnobelideus leadbeateri, assembly GCA_011680675.1. Taxonomy (NCBI): domain Eukaryota; kingdom Metazoa; phylum Chordata; class Mammalia; order Diprotodontia; family Petauridae; genus Gymnobelideus; species Gymnobelideus leadbeateri. The sequence continues at coordinate 20,487 of WOXC01001010.1, forward strand.
TCCCTGTTGCAGTGAGAGCAGCTGAATTAGGCCTTGAAGCAAGAGATACATTTCCATATGTAGAGAAGAGGTACAGTACAAGGAGATAGAACTCTGGTCTTAGTATTGAAGAGGTTACTAAGAGGGTTAGGGTTGCTCTGGAGACCCGAAAATACCAACACGCCGAGTCTTACAGAATGAATTCAACTCAAGTCTTCTCAGCCAAAGAAAGGTAACGTTTATTAAAAGTTCATTTGTATTGGACACAGAGTAAGTCTGTGCTAGGTCATGCTACGGTGCTCTCACTATGCTATGAGGCCCTCACTCTTCCATGGTGCTCTCACAAACATGAAGACAGGATGGGGTCTTATATACAGAAGGTTGTGGGAGGAATCTAGGGGTGGTCTACGGGAAGAGTTTGGGGAGGGTCTTCAGGAAGAGTTAATGAGGTCAATGAGTGATTAAGGGAGGAAAGTAGCTGGTGGCTATAGACCTTGGTGGGTTAGGCCAGTTCAAGGGTGGGAAGTTTAGCAACAGACCTGCCTCATCAAATGTGATTATTCAATCAAGAGTCTAAGGGAGTTTCCCAGAGCCTGTACCTCAAGGACACAAGGAGAGGTCAAGGGGGCTCTCAGAGCCTGTACCTCTTCAGTATCAGGGAGATATGAGTGCAATCAAACCTTACACACAGAGTGGCCGGATACCCCATCATGGCGGTGGCTGCGATGGGGGCTTTGGGACAGTGACAGAGAGCACGGACCCGACAACTCATCTCTCCCCTACCCCCAGATGCTGTGTGCCCCCTGACACTGCTCTGACCCTGACCCCCACTGGGACGACAGTGAAGTATTTTCTGGGGCAGAACGTGCTTCAGAGCACCTGGGACCAAGTGTTTGCTGCCTTCTGGAAGCACAGCATTACTCCAACCCCAGCAGCAAACATGTGCTGACAGAGGACATTGTGCACTGGGAGGGGACTCCTGATCAGAAGCTGCTGTCCAGACGGTTTCTAAAGAAGGCCAGCAGGATGCCCTGCTAGGTGAAGCGCTTCTGTCCTCCTAATGTAGTCTGCCTGGTGCACATCCTTGAGAACTCTATCTGGACTCATAACCACTTTCACCTGGAGCATCAACCATTCCCCACTAATGGTAATGGAGAAAAGATGAGCTTACTGTGTGAACCCTGAACTGGACTGAAATCCAAAGGGAGGCCTGGGTCTCCTCCAGTTTGTTTGGGGTCTGCAGAGCTGTACAGGAATTTGGCCTAGCTAGATCCAAAAGTAATATAACCAACCAAGACCATCAAAATCTTTGAGTACATCTTGGCCAAACTTCGTGGTGAAGTTCCTTCTACAAACAGTTAAGGAAACAAGTGAAAAGGTGAGGGAAACTTCTCTGGCAGCTACTGAGAAGGCCAAGGACCTGGCCAGCAAGGGAGCCACCAAAAAGCAGCAGCAGCAACAGCAACACTGTTTAAAGGAGTCACTTTCCTGCTTCCCCTGCAATAAAAAGGCCCTGCTGCCCTCTAAGATCTCCAGGCTGAGAGCTTCTGGGGAAGACCTGACATTGGCCCTAGAGACCCAGCCCAGAGCAGACTGTCAACACAATGCAAGCCCACAGACAATGTAGCTCTTGTCCCATCACCTGCCCTGTGTTCTAGTTGTAATTTATCATTAAAAATCAATTTTCAGTGCTACAACCAAACAAAAAACAAATTAAAACCTTACACACTTACTATGTGATCCTGAGCAACAGGCATACCCTGTGTGAATGCTGAATAGAAGAAAAGAAGGAAGCAGAATAAGGTATGGAAAAGGCTTGGAGAGGTCCAAGAGCCTACTCAGCTGTCCAGTTTGGCAAGAAATTAGTGTGAAGGTGGAACTAAGTGACATAATACTGGAAGGAAGGTTATAAAGGATCTTAAATGTGAGACTTAGAAATTTATATTTTATATTTTATCCTATAGGCAATGGAGAGCAGCTAAAGATGCTTAAGTGGAGGAGTTACATGGTCAGTCAGACTGTGCTTTAAGACTATTTTATCAACTCAGTGTCAGTCATAGAGGGGATAGATTAGATGCAGGACAGTTAAGAATTTATTATAATAGAATTGGGTGGAAATTTATTAATTCCTTTCAACTAAAAATGGTCTTTCTCAGAAACAAATATCCTTATTAATGTTTGGTTTTTTTATTATATTATTCTTTGTAATGTGGATTTGTGTATACATGTGTATGCATACATACATATATATATATATATATATATATATATATACACACACACATATCTATATATAAGTGGGGCTAATCTCATGTTAGTTTCTTCTCTTTCCAAATGGGAAGAATTACAAATTCCAGGGGTTATTACATTCATATAATCTCCCTCTCCACCATTATTATTAGATTGTAAATTTCTTGAGGGCAAGGACTATGTTTTCATATTTATGTTCTCTTATTCTTAGCATAGGACCTTACATCATGCATATCCTCTCTGTCTCTCTGTCTCTGTCTCTGTCTCTCTGTCTCTCTGTCTTCTTAGCTTTCCTATTTCTCTCCAGGGCTCTAACATCCATACAGACTCCCAGCCACCTCGAAATCATTTTCAAGTCTCCCCCTTCCCTCACTTGCTCCAAGCCACCCTCATTCCCTCTTACCTGGACTATTACAGTGGCCTCCCCAATGTTTTTCTGTTTCAAATATCACCTCTCTCTAAATTATTATGCTAAAGAAAGCTGTTAAAGACATATTCCAGAAGTGCAGTTATGATCATGTCCCTCTCCCACTCAAAAAGATCCCTATTGCTTCTAGGATAAAATAAATTTCTCAGTATCTCATGAAAACACTGTTAAAGCCTAGCTTCAATCTACCTTTCCAGTCCTATGTCACATAATTCCCCTTCATGTGCTCTGTAGCCTGGCCAAATTGATCCATTTGTCATCCTTTAATAATAAATATAAAAATTCATATTGCACTTTAAGGTTTATAAAGTAATTTACAAATTTTATCTCATTTTATGCTCACAAAACACCTAGGAATTAGGTTGGGTTTTTTCAGATGAGAAAACTGAGGCAAAGAAAGGTTGAGTGACTTGCCCAGGATCACATAGTAAGTGTGTAAGGTTTGATGGAACTCATATCTCCCTGATACCAAGTCCAGAGTTCTATCAGCTTGTATGACCAACTGCATCTCATTCTTGACATAGAATCTGTCAACTTCCACCTCTTATAGTCTTTGTATAGGCTGCTCCCAGGGCCTGGAGTACACAATTTCCTTACTAATTTACAATTTCCTTCCTAAAATACATGGTTTCTTTCAAAGCTCAGCTCAAGTGCTTCCTCTTACATGAAGCCTTTCCTGACTACTCACTGACAACTCCTGGTGGCTCCCCACCTCCTAATGGCACTTCTATTCTAGAAAGTACTTCATGCTTCTATCAATCTATCATCTATCTTTCTATCTCTCTGTATGTTTGTGTATATTACATTTTACAGATGAGGAAACTGAGAGCCCAGGAGGCTAAGTGACTTGCCCAAAGTCAAACAGGTCATAAATATTAGAGTCAAGATTTGAACCCAGATTTTCTGGCTCAAGACCCAGTGGTGCTCTTTCTAGTATAGTACATGTATGTAGTTGTAAGGTCCATAGTTTAAATTTTCTCAGGTGGCTTTTATCCTCTGGGCTCTGGAAAAGAACAAACTTTTTTTAGTGAGAGGTTTAATCATTTTCAATACATCACTTCTCCAACAGTTTTTTTCATGTGCTTTGAGCTCCATAAAACTCAAACTGCATTGTATGAGGTCTTTTCCAAATGTGGTTGGAAAAAAAAAACGGTGAGTCCAAAAAATTTAGCTTTCCATGCAACCTGATTCTAGAAATGATCCCCATAGTTCTGTTGGCTATTTGTCCCCAAAACTGACTCTCCTGACCAGTTTCCTCGCAGACTTTTTGCAAATGGCACAAACCATCCCTAGGCCAAGTATAGGTAAGGGGCAGGATGAAAGTAGATGCCAGAAAGAACACTAATGAAGTGTTCTGCCTCATACCAGTCATTATCTAGTGGTTTTCTATTTTTACTAAATATTCTTCTCATTTAGGTGTGAAGCTCTGTTTTTTATAAATGTGGAAAAACTGCAAGTGCTCTCTAAATTCACTGGCCAAAGCCAACATCTCAGCCAGTCAGCCCTATAGCCAATAATGCAGTGGATCCATCTGTACTATGAGAGGCAATTATTACATTTTAAAGGAATAAAGGAATTTCCAATAACTTTGGAAATGGGCAAATACCACAAATCAGGTATTGATTTATCATTTTGTCAATTGTCCACACCTAAGAAAGTGATGGAAAAAATGTTAATGATGAAATTAAATTTAAAAATCTGTCAGCTATGTTCTCCCCACCCTGTGAGCTGGTTGTTTAACATTGAGCAACACAACATGCTTTCAGGTCTTCTCCTCATAAGTTGAAACCCAGTTTTGGGGGGAAAAATTAAAAATCAACTCTCCCTTACCAGTAAGGATGACCTTTTAGATAGAAAGGCTAGATGTGGTATAATTTTAAAGAGAATTATCTCATGCCTTCCCACCCAAACACAAATAATTACTCTGCCATCTTTTACTATGGCATAGTAAAAAGTACATTGAACTTGGAGTCACAAGACTTGGAAGAAAATGTCAATTTTTCCACTTACTTCCTATATAACCCTAAGCACTTGGAATATAGCAAATCTTTAATTAAAGTGATTTAGCACTTAAAACCCTTCACAATCTCCCCATATTCCCAAGCTTACTACCAGGGAAGTTCTCATATAAACTCTAACCAGACTGGCCTACTTGTAGTTCCCTGTAGAAGACATTCAGCCTCTGACTTCTAAATAGTCCCATGTTTATAATAGTCTCCCCCTTAGCAAGTCACTTAACCTCCCTTGTCCTCAGTTTCCTAAATTATAGAACTAGACGGTTTGACTAGTTGACCTCTGAAGTTCATTGCAGCTTTAAATTATAGCTAAGTGATGGAGTTACACAGTTCCTTTTAGAAATTCATTCTTTGGTCTTTTATATACTTATGTAAATTGTGACTTGTTGCCAGATCCCATTTAAATGTATGAAAGCAAACATAAACTATAGATTGGGCAAGTGGGAGAAAAAGTCTGATGACAAGAAGATAGATCCAAATAACCAAATTTTTTTGAAGTAGCTAGCTTGTCTTTGAGGTCCCACCTCCTTTATTGAAAATAACCCTCCTTTTTTCTCACTACCTCCCTTTTTTCTCCCCTTGAGTCAAGAGACCTGCATTTGATTCGTTGCTCTGACAACTGAAGAATGGTGTGACACTGGGGGAATCATCTGATACTTTTTCTGCCCCTGAGCTTTATAGTTCCATCATCTATAAAATGGTGATAGGTGCACTACTCACCTTAGCTGGTGGTTGTGTGCAAAGACGTTTTGGAAATTTTAAAAGACTCTTGAGGTATGTGCTAATATCCTTTCATCTCTGTCATCTGGCCCTGAATCCTCTCTGACTGCTTTATTTTAAAAATATTCTTATTTAAAGTTTTGAGTTCCAAATTCTATCCCTGTCTCACTTCTCTCCTCCCTGACAACATAAGCAATCAGATGTATGTTATACATTTGCAACTATGTAAAATATTTAGATATTAGTCATTTTGTACCAGAAGACTCAAATAAAAGAAAAAAGAAAATGAAAAGTAATATGTTTCATTCTGAATTCAAACAGTATCAGTTCTTTCTCTTGAGGCAGGTAGTATGCTTTATCGTAAATCCTTTGGGATTGTCTTGGATCATTGTATTGCTGAGAACAGCTATATCATTCACAATTCTTCATTAAACAATGTTGCTGTTACTGTGTACAATGTTCTCTTGTTTCTGTTCATGTCAGTATGCATTGGTTCATGTAAGTCTTTCTGACTTTTCTGTTTTTTTCTGAAATCATCCTGTTTGTCATTTTTATAGCACAATAATATTCCATTACAATCATATGGCAGAGCTTATTTAGTCATTCCCCAATAGACAAGCATTCCTTTGATTTCTAATTCTTAGCCACCACAAAAAGAACTGCTATAAATATTTTTTGTACAAATAGGTCTTTTTCCTTTTTTTTGGATGTCTTTGAGGTACAGACCTAGCAGTGATATTTCTGGATCAAAGGGTATGCATAGTTTGATACCTTTGGGCATAATTTCAAATTGCTCTCCAGAATGGAAGAATCAGTTCATAACCTTATCAACAATGCATTAATGTACCAGTTTTCCTTCATCCCTTCCAACATTCAACATTTACTTTTTATGGTAATATTAGTCAATCTGATTCGTGTAACATGGCTCCTCAGGGTTGTTTTAATTTCCATTTCTCTAATCAATCATGATTTAGAGTATTTTTACGTTACTATAGATAGCTTTGATTTCTTTGTCTTAAAACTGCCTGTTCATATCCTTTGACTTGTATTTCTAAAGAACTTTGTAGTTTCTAAAACACTTTCCTTTTTTAAAAGAAATTATTGCTAATTGTAACTCTGTTTATGTTCATTATAATTTGTAAGAATGAACTTCTGGAGAAAACACTGCTGCATTTTCCCCTAGCATTACAGGATCATAAAGTCCCAGAGATGAAAGGGACCCCAGTTTAAGACCTGTGACTTGTTGCCAGATCCCTAAAAGATGTACACTCACATGATCAAACTTCTTAAGTTCCCCATACAAATAGTTTACATATGCAATAATATTAACAGACCCAGGTTTGTGTGGACTAGGGCATTTTAATTCATTATGTACAACTTACAGTCTCTTTACTTATCCTGGCTATGAACAACTTGTTAGTCATTTCTTTTTGACTGAGAAAATAGAAGCAAAATATGAACTAAACAGCCCTCCTCTTCTTAGCTGCCACTTATCAACCAACAAGGGATCATCCTCTTCCTTCTTTTTTCCTGTTGCACCAATATGGGTTTAAAAGGCAAATGTTAATTTCTTCTTCACTCTCCTCATTAGCCTTAGCTCATTGTTAGCTTTAACACACCTAATACTATCAATTCATCTTCTTATATTCATCCTTGTTTAGTGCCCTTTTTTCCTTCCGTGCATATTTTTTACAGATATAAGTTGTGTGGGAAGCTTCTATATATCCACATCAGTAATTTTTTCAAACAACTCCCTCTTTTGCTCTTCATTAGGATTGTTTCTTTTGGAGGATTCAGAATTTCCTTCCTAGTAGTTTCCCACCTCTACTCCACTGACTTCCCAGGTAGATCTCACCATCCTTTCTTCAAACACTTTATTCCTTTTAAATTTTTTTTTTGTTACATGTTAAATTCTGGACTACCTCCTTCCCTCCCTCCCCCAAGCCTTGCTCTAGACTAAAGAAAGCTACCATTTAATGCAGATAAATATATATTTACATAGCTAGCTAGCTAGCTCTAGATCTAAATATAGATAGATAGATAGATAGATAGTTAGATAGATAGACAGATACATAGATAAAGCCATACTATACATGCTTCTATTTATCTTTTTTTTTTCTCTGCATATATATATATATATATATATATATTCACCCTTTTCATTTTTAGTACTAGTAATTTGTTTTTCTTCTCTTTTTATAACCATTTCAACAAATGACATCTCTCATTTTTTTAAGTAAAACCAACTCCTAGTTTTATTTATTAATTCAACAATTTTCTTGCATTAAAGTTTATTAATCTCACCTTTAATTAGACTTTCTAATTTGGTATTTTATTGAGGATTTTTAATTTGTTCTTTTTCTCTCTTTTTAAAAATTTCATGCCCAATTTATTCATCTGTGTTTCCATGGTACCTTATTAATATAATTTATTGCATTTGATCAGAAAAGGATGTATTTAATATTTCTGCTTTTCTGCACTGAATTATAAAGGTTTTTTAGCCTGTTATATGTTGAATTGTAAAGATACTATGTACTGCTGAAAATACTAATATCCCCCTTTTTTTTCTCTCCAGGTAGCTATCATATCTAACTTATTTAAGATTCTATTCATCTCCTTGACTCTTACTTATTTATTTTTTGGTTAGATTTATCTAGTTCTGAGAAAGGAAGTTTGAAGTCCCCATTATTTTAGTTTTGTTATGGATTTCCACCTCTAATTCATTTAGCTTTCCCTTTAAAAATTTGGATACTATAGCAATTAGTATATATAGGTTTAATATTGATAATATTTGAAAATCAGTATGGTTTCTTTTAACATAATACAGTTTCCCTGTTTATCTCTTTTAATTAAATCTATTTTAGTTTTAACTTTTTCTGAGATTGCTACCCTTGCTTTTTCTGCATCAGCTAAAATACAATAAATTATATTCTACCTCTTTATTTTTATTCTATGTCTAGCCCTCATTTTTAAATATATTTCTTGTAAACAACATTGTTGGACTCTGGTTTTTAATCCATTTTGCTATCATTTCCAGTTTATCTGTAAATTCATCCTATTTACATTCAAAGTTATAATTACTAGTTGTATATTTCCCTACATCCTACTATTTTCTGACTGTTTATCCCTCTTCACCTTTTTTTTACTCTATCCCTTTGTTTAATTAACTTTTTACCTCTGCCTCCTTCATTCACAATCTAGTGGACTACTTCCCAGGTAGATCTCACCATCCTTTCTTCGAACACTTTCTTCCTTTTTAAAGTTTTTAACAATCTTTCTTTTATGCTCTCCCCTTGTCTTCCTATTCCTTAATCTACTGCCCCTTAAGAGTGCCTCCTTTATCCTCGTTCCTTACCCTTCTATTTCTTAATCTACATATCCTTCTGCCTAATCGTATCTCTTCTTCCTATTGCTTTATAAGTTAAGAAGACTTTTATATTTTTCTAGATGCATATGTTTCTCTCTCTTTAATCCAGGTCAGATAGAATAAGGTTCTAGCACTACCATACCTCTATCCCTTCCTGCCCTGAACTGTAAAAGTTCCTCCATTCACACTTCTTTTGTATGAGAAAATGTCCCATTTTACCTCTCCTTACCAATTTTTTTGGTATCATCCCATCATACTCAATTCAATCCCAGGCCTTCTATCAATGTAAACCTTTTATTTTTTTCTAATTTCTGGAATAAAACAAACATTTCCATAACATAGTATAATAAAAAGATGATTGCATGTGAAATTGCAAGTCTATTATGTACAACTTGCTATTCCTTTTAAATATAGAATAAAGGGATGGCTAGATGGTACAGCGAGTAAGAGCACCAGCCTCAGAGTCAGGAAGACCAAGGATTGGTCCCAGCCTCAGAAAATGAGCACCCACACAAAAATAATGACTGGCCGTGTAACCTTGAGCAAGTTACTTAACACCAATTGCTTTAAAAAAAAATAAAATAAATATAGAATAAAGTTAGCACCTATTTTTCCCCTTTTTTCCTTTTCTTCCCCTTACTCCCACCCTAGAGATGGCTACCATTGAACACAAATACATATAAATACATAAAGATAGATAGATACATACATGCACAATACACACATATGTGTCAATGTGTATGTATGTATGTGTAGGGGAAGGGTATATGTAAAACCATTCTCAGTTCATTCTCTAGATGCAGAGCATTTCTTCATATGTACTTTGTATCTAATTTGGGTATTTATAATAGTTAAAATTACTTCTTTGTTCAAGTTGTTCTTAAGATAATATTGCTGTTACTGCATACAATGCTGTCTTGGTTCTGCTCACTTTGCTCTTCATTATTTTAATTTTTTTTTAAGCAATTGGGGTTAAGTAACTTGCTCAAGGTTACACGGCTAGTCATGATTTATGTGTGGGTGCTCATTTTCTGAGGCAAGATTTGATCTCGGGTCATCCCAACTCCGAGGCCGGCACTCTTACTCACTGAGCCACCTAGCTGCCCCTGCTCTTCATTATTTTGTGCAAGTCTATTCATGATTTGGAGCTGTTTGTTTTTTAAATCATTGAGCTCACAATTTCTTATAACACAGAAGTATTCCATGACAATCATATATCACAACTTGTTCAGCCATTCCCCAACTGACAGGCATTATTTTAAATTATTTGTGGGATAATTTGAAAAAGTCAAGTAATTTCCTGCCTTATTCTGCCATCTTCCCAGGATCCTCTATTTTCAAATACTTTCAAATATACTTCCTCCAAATCTGGCATACATACTGACTATTCCTGGCTTTCCTCCATGCTATCACAAATACTAATAGGGAGTGGTCTTTTCCCCCATGAGTCTCATCACTTCAATTGCAACTAGTATTCACCTGTTAAAATCAATGCAAATTGAATTCCTGTGATTTTTTGAAGGATAAAATTATCACTAAAGAATGTAACAAAATTAGTAGTTGTCTGTTTTGGGCAAGGAGAAACAGACAGACAAAGAGAGAGAGAAAGAAAAAAAGATGAAAGAAAGAGAGGGAGAGAGAGAAAGTGGGAGAGAGAAGAAAGAGGAGGAGAAAGAAAAGGAGAAGGAAGAAAATTTGGAGGAGGAAAAGGAAAAGGAGGAGGAGAAAAGAAGAAAAAAAAAGAAGAAAAGAGATGAGAACTTCAGCAGATGCATGCATAATTAAAAAGTAAAGGGTTGAATTGCTACTTTATCATGCCTCTATCAGGCATGTGATCTGTTTCCCAAACTCACCATCTAGTTCTAATATCTGTCTAGATGTTCTGTAATATATTTAGATAACAAAATTGTTTCTATATCCCCTTCCACTGATCTTCATCCAAATGTTCTCTGCCTTTTTGTCAATCTGCTTCCTGAATTTTCTAATAGGAGTGCACTAGAAAATGTCGTAATCCCCCCATTATCTATCTTGTTTCTTTTGAAACAGTACCATACCTCTCCAGAGCTACATTTTAGTCATGAATTTCACTCCGCAAAGCCTCAGTGACATTTTTAAGGTTAATTGTGATTCTTTGCATTGTATCTTTAGTTCCTCTTATTGAGTCTTGTCTAAAAAGTGAAAATGTGTGCATGAAAATTCGGACATTTGTGTCCAGACATTTGAAGTAGTAGGATTTTGTCACTGGCTTCTTTATTGAACTTTTTTGTATGACATTTTTTCCTATGACCTTCTCAACTGCTATTCTTCCTACATTATAGCTGCTCTCTATGGTATTTGACTTAGTGGGTATAGACAGTTTTCTTCTCCCTCTATCCTTTCTACTTGGAAAAATCTTGGATTGGGGTTGTTTGTTTGAAGTAATGAACAAATACATAATGATCTAAATGGAGCCTGTGTATGAGGAACTCTGGAAGAAAAAAATAGAATTAGTCACAGAAGGATGACACAAGGGACTAAACAAACTGGATTTCAAACTTTGTGTTTGTCAGAAAGCAGCTCCTTCATGGTGCTTTATCTAAGGCATAATTAAGCATGGCACTTGATTGATTATATTCTGGTGGGTTAGTGATCTTTGAAAAAAAAAGATGTCACCTATGCTGAATGCTTAGGAGGATGGATTAAGTTGTGCTTCAGCTTAAAACTAACATTATGAGAAAGGAAGTATGTACTGGATTATAAGACAAAATACTTGAGTTCTAGTACTATATTCTTTTAGTAATTATTAATGTTGATATTAAAACTTTAAGGATTACAAAACATTTGTGTGTATTTGTGTGTGATATAGTCTCATAGCCCTTTAAAGTACTATAAGCATTATTATACCCATTTTGCAATAGGCAAACTGAGACCCAGAGAAACTAAGTAACTTGACCATTAAGAAACTAAGTAACTTATACCATCATATAAATAGTAAGCTGTAAATTAAACCCAGATCTTAATACTTTGCCTTTCCAAATTTAGCTGGAAACAACTTCATATTTCAGTTTCAGTTTCCTTCTCTGTAAATTTGAGATGCATTAAATAAAATGTAAGGGAAATATAGATAAAAAATTAATTGACAAATAATCTACTCCTAAAGAATGAGCATGTCAAAGAAATCATAGAAACAATCAATTATTTCATTAAAGAGAATGACAACAATAACACAACACACTAAAATTTATGGGATTAAGGCAAATCACCATGTACAGGAAAATTTAAACTTTTTTTTTTTGCTTTTTTGGAGGGCAATTGGGGTTAAGTGACTTGCCCAAGGTCACATGGCTAGTTTTTATGTTATGTGTATGAAGCCGGATTTGAACTCTGGTCCTCCTGACTCCAGGGCCGGTGTTCTACTCACTGGGACACCTAGCCTAGCCGACCCAAAATTTAAACTTTTACATCACTAAAACAAAGAAAGAGTAGTTCAATGGATTGGGTGTACAACTAAAAAGACCTGGGAAAAATTAAAAATACTCAAACATCAAATTGGAAATTCTGAAAATCAAAGGAGAGATTAAAAAAATTAAATGTAATAAAATTATGGAACCAATAAATAAAACTAAGAGTTAGTTTGTTTTTTAAAAACCAACAAAATAGATAAACAAGTGGCTCCTTTGATTTTTTTTAAAGAAAACAAAATTACTGGTATTAAAAATGAAACAGTGAATTTACCACCAATGAAGAGCAAATTAAAGCAATTACTAGTAAAATAATTTGCCCAATTATAGGCCAAGTCTGACAGTGCAAGTGAAATAGCTGAAGATTTGCAAAAATGTAAATTGCCCATAATACCAGAAAAGGAAATAGAATATTTAAATGCCCCCATCTTAGGAAAATACCTTGAAAGAGCCATCAATAAACTCCCTGAGAAAAGATTCCCATGCCCAGATGAATTCACAAGTAAATTCTACCATACATTTAAGGAACAGTTAAATCTAATACTAAATAAACTATTTGGAAAAATAGGCAAGAAGGAGTCCTACCAATTTTTTTAAAGACACAAATATGGTACTGATACCTAAACTAGAAATAGCCAAAACAGATTAAAAAAAAAACTGTATAGACTGATTTCCAGAATGAATTTTAAATAAAATACTAGCAATGAGATTACAGGAATATGCACAAGGATCATATATTATGACAAGGTGGGATTTGTACTACGAGTGCAGGGCTAGTTCAATATTAGGGAAACTATCAGCATAATTGACCATATTAATAACCAAAAACAGCAGAAAGCATATGATTATCTCAATAAATGCAGGAAAAGCTTTTGACAAAACACAGCACCTATTCATATTAAAAACATGAGAGAGCATAGGAACAAATGAGGTTTTCCTTAAAATGAAAAATAGTATCTATCTAAAACTATTAGCCAGCATTCTATATAATGGGAATAACCTAGAAGTCTTCCCAATGAGATCAGGAGTGAAGCAAGGATGTCCATTATCACCAATGTTATTCAATATTGTACTAAAAATATCAGCTATAGCAGTAAGCATAGAGAAAGGAATTAAAGGAATTAGAATAGTCAATGAGGAAAAAAAACTATTACTCTTTGCAGATAATAAGATGGTATACTTAGATAATCCTAGAGAATCAACTAAAAAATTGGTTGAAATAATTAATAACTTAGGCAAAGTTTCAGGATATACAATAAACCCACATAAATCATCGACATTTCTATATATTATTAACAAAGCCCAGCAGCAAGAGATAGAAATAGAGATTCCATTAAAATAACTGCACATAATATAAAATACTTAGGAGTCTAACTGCCAAGACAAAGCCAAGAACTATATGAACTCAATTAGAAAACACTTTTCACACAAATAAATTCAGATTGAAACAACTGGAAAACTATCAACTGCTTATTGGTAGGCTAAGCCAATATAATAAAAAATGACAACTCTACTTAAATTAATTTACTTATCCAGTGCCATACAAATCAAACTACCAAAAATCATCTTGTAGAGATAAAAAAATATAATAACAAAATTCATCTAAAAGAACAAAAGATCCAGCAAATCAAGCGAAGTAATGGGGAAATAGTGCAAAGGAAGATGCCTAGTCATAGCAGATCTCAAACTATATTATATGGCAGTAATCATGTAAATTATTATGTCCTGGCTAAGAAACAGAGTGAAGGATCAGTGAAATAAATTATGTACATAAGACACAGAAGTAAATAACCATAGTAAAAGGGTTTGGTAAAACCAAAGACCCCAGCTTCTGGCACAAAAACTTGCTATTTCACAAAAAATACTGGGAAAACAGTATGGAAATAAGGTATAGAACAATATCTTATCCAGGGGTAGGGAACCTGAGGCCTCAAGGTCACATGTGGTCCTTTAGGTCCTCAAGTGTGACCCTTTGATTCCAAACTTCACAGAACAAATTCACCTAATAAAAGAATTTGTTCTATAAAACTCAGACTCAGTCAAAAGGCTAAACCCCAAATCCTAGGTCACATGTGGTGTCAAGGCCCCAGGTTCACTACCCCTGTCTTATGCTATATAATAAGATTAGATCAAAATGGATACATCATTTAAACATAGGGTAATATTATAAGAACATTTGGAGAACAAGGGATAGTTTACCTGTTAGATCTATGGAGAAGGGAAGAATTTATGACCAAACAAAGGTAGCATTATGAGGTATAAAATGTCTGATTTCAATCATATTAAACTAAAAATTTTTGCACAAACAAAACCAATTCAACTAAGATTAATAGGAAATCAGAGGAAATATTTTTATAGTTAGTTTCTTTGGTAAAGGCCTCATTTCTCAAATATAAAGAGAACTAAATCAAATTCATTTTAAAAAATCACTCTCCAATTGAAAAATGGTCAAGGGATAAGAACAGGTTGCTTTCAGAAGAAATCTGAAGTTTATATATCTATAGTCATATGAAAAAATGGTCCAAATCATTGATTAGAAAAATGCAGATTGAAACAACTCTGAGGTACCACCTTATACCGATCAGATCAGTTAATACGACAGAAAAAGATAATGATAAAAGTTGAAGGGGATATGGGAAAATTGGAACACTAATCACTAATGGTGGAGTTGTGAGTTGATTGAGCCATTCTAGAGAGCAATTTAGAATTTGGGTATGCCCAAAGGTGCACATACCTTTTTATCTAACAATAACACTATTAGATCTGTATCCCACAGAAATTAAAAATGGGAAAAGGACCTATTTGTATACAAATATTTATATCACCTCTTTTTGTGATGGAAAAGAATTGGAAATTGATGGGATGCTCATCAATTGGGGGATGACTCAACAAGTTGTGGTATATGAATGCAATGGAATACTATTTTGCTATAACAATGATGAACAGGATGATTTTGGAAAAAAAAAAAAACTAGAAAAATTTAAATGAATCAATGCAAATTGAAACAAGCAGAACCAGAAGAACATTTTACACAATGATGGCAATATTGTACAATGATCAAATGTGAATCATTTAGCTATTCTCAACAATACAGTGATCAAAGACAATTCGAAAGGACTAATTATGAAAAATGCTATCCACATCCAGAGAAAGAACTGATGGAGTCTGAATGCAGATCAAAGCTGAATATTTTTCACTTTCTTTATTTTTTTAATGTTTTTTTTCTTTTTGAGATATTTCTTTCACAACGTAACTAATATGGAAATATATTTGCATGATTTTACATATATAAACTATATTAATTTGCTTGCTATCTTGGGGAGGAGTTGGGAGTGAAGGATAAAATATGGAATTCATTTTTTAAAAATGAATGTCAAAAATTGTCTTTTACATGTAATTGGGAAAAAGTACTACATTAAAAAAAGAAAGTTTAGGACAAAAATAAATGCACTATGTCCCTGATAGGATTACTGGTTTTTTTTTTTTTTTAGGGTATTATTTATTTTTTTTTTTTTAAAACAAATACTCTATTAACCTCTGTCTCACATTATCCATTTCCGCCAGACTCCGAGCCACAATCATTCTCCCCCCATCACTCCCCCACCCAACCTCCCAGAACAGCAGTCCCACAAGACATCGCTTCCTCCAATCCGCTCTCTCCCATACCTTCTCCCATACCCCCATCGACTTTTCCATTAGAGGAAGATGAATCTTTGTGTCCCAATGCCTGCACATCTTATCTCCCAATTATAGGCAAAAGAGCATTAACAATAGTATTTATATATATATTTGAAACATTTAATGCTACGACCTTGAACTTCAGATCCATTTCCTTCCTCCCTTGTCACCCATTCCCTCCTGGGATATAAGTAATTCAGTATATGTTGTACATGTCTAGCTATGCAAAACATTATCATAGTAGATATATTGTACAAGGCTGCTTACAATTCCCTCCCACTCATCCCACCCCCCACTCGGTCCACTCCCTACACGATCCTGTCCCTCCTCTATAGTGGGCACTTCCAACCCCCCCTCACCCCAAGGACGCCCTCCCATCCATCATCCCTCCTCTCATCCCCCCTCCCCCCATCCTGCTGCAGGTCGAGACATCCCATTTAGTATGCATGTCATTTTCTCCCTGAACCAAATTCAATGTGAATGTGGCTTTGCCTTTTTAGCCTTCCCCATTCTCCCCCTCCTTTGCACCCACTTCTCCTACATGAGATAGTTTACCCCACCATGTCTCTCCCCATCTCCTCTTGCCACTTTCCTCTCTCACCTCATAATTTCATCCCTTGAGTACTCTCCCCTCCCAACAAAATCAACCTATGCCCTCTATCCTTATATAACTGTAACCATATACACACACATTCACATATGTATTTGTATGACCACACCCCCTTCTTCCATTATCTTCATAGTGAGAAAGATATCATCAGTCACAGATATTGCCCTTCCACATAGGAATGTAAATAGTTCAACTTTGATAAGTTCCTTTCAATCTCTTTTCCCTGATTACCTTCTCAGGCATCTCCCACTTCTTGCGTCTGGATTTCAAATTTTCTATTCAACTCTGGTTTTTTCCCCAAGAATGCTTGAAAGTCCTCTATTCCACTGAATGGCCATATTTTCCCCTGAAACAAAATACTCAGTTTTGCTGGGTAGGTGACCCTTGGGTTCATTCCCAGTTCTTTTGCCCTCTGGAATATCATATTCCATGCCCTTGATCCCTCAGTGTAGAAGCTGCCAGGTCCTGGGCTATTCTGATTGTGTTTCCACAATATTGAAATTGTTTCTTCCTGGCTGCTTGTAGTATTTTCTCCTGATCTGGGGATTCTGGAACCTGGCTATAATATTTCTGGGAGTTTTCTTTTTGGGATCTTTTTCAGGAGGTGATCGGTGGACTCTTTCAACCTCTATTTTGCCCTCTGGATCTAAAACATCAGGGCAGTTTTCCTTGAGAATTTCTTGAAGGGTGATTTCTAGGTTCTTTCTTTGATCATGGCTTTCAGGCAGTCCAATAATTTTTAAATTGTCTCTCCTGGATCTATTTTCCAGGTCAGTGGTTTTTCCCATGAGATATTTCACATTGCCTTCTAATCTTTCGTTTGTTTGGATCTGCTTAACAGCATCTTGATTTCTCATAAAGTCATTAGCTTCCACTTGCTCCAATCTAACTCTGAAGGAATGAATCTCCTCAGTGAACTTTTGAGATTCTTTTTCCATCTGGCAGATTCGACTTTTTAAGGAATTCTTCTCCTCATTGCCCTTTTGGGCCTCCTTTGCCATTTGAGCTAGTCTATTTTTTAAGGTGTTGTTTTCCTCAGTCAGGCCGTTGACCCTCATTTCATACCCTTCCTGCATCCTTCTCATTTCTCTTTCCAATTTTTCCTCCACTTCTCTTATTTGATTTTTAAAGTCCTTCTTAAGGTCCTCCATGGCCTGCAACCCACCCATGTTTTCCCCTGGGGCTTTTGGAGCAGGACCCCTGACCTCACAGTCCTTTTCCCGCTCCATGCCCCCAAAATAGGAGTCCAGGGCTGCATCTCTCCGCTTCCTTTGCCTTGGCATGTTGCCACTTAATTGTTTGACTTTTGGGCTTGTTGCCACACTATGGCTTTAAGGCCAGCTAGAGGAATTTTCGTCCCGAACGTGTGGGGGGCAACTTCCGTTTCTGGCAAGCTGTAAACCCACCCACAACTTCCACCCTAGATCACAATCCAGATCCAGGGAGGTTAAAGCAAGAGCGATTACCCCCCAAGACTGATCGCTGGATCTCCCCACGATTTGTAGGCTGGGAGCCGGAAATGCCTATGAAAACTACAAAATGGCGTGTCTCCTCAGCGGCTTCTAGCCCCCAGGGGAGGGAGCTGACGCATTCCCCAAGTACAGGTCCCAAAGTCCATAGGACACTAACCTCTTACTTTGTCCTAGGCAAGTCTATGTTGATAATTCTGGCGTCTCCACAGTTCCTGGTGTTCTGGGGTTCCTCCAGCCGGCTGCTGGCCCTGCCGCCCTGGGGCTAAAACCTCGGCTCACGTGGACCTGGGCTCGGCTCGGCTCCTGCGCTCTGCCGGCTCCCAGACCACTGGGCTGGTCCTTCCTGCAGGGTGCTGGGCTGTCCTCAGCGGGAGGTTAGCTTCTCTGTGGGTGCTGGAGCTCCAGAAAATCCTCAGAGTCCCTTCCTACATAGTCCGTGGAGAATCCGGGGGCAGAGAGGCCTGGACGAGCAGTTTCCACTCCGCCATCCTGGCTCCGCCCCCTACTGTTGTTTTTTTAAGGGGCAATTTAAAAACAAGATCACTCTGAGAAAAATACAACCTTAAAACATTTTTTTACATTTGAGCTATCATTATTATTACCAATTGATTCCTATCTGTGACTTAGAGAAGAGACATATATAAATTTGGGGGAAGGTTGCTTAATTTTTAAAAGACTATAACTTTTTATAATTTCATTCTTATTTGGGCAGCAAGTAGATCAATTCATTTATATTTACATACAATGCACTCATTAAGGTTTATTTAGAACATCTTGTGAAGTAATACCATTATACAAATGAGGAAATCAAAGATATTAATTGACTTTTTCACAGTGAAAAAGCTAGGAAGAGTTCAAGTCAAACAGTTCAAATGCTCCTTTCATTAAATTGTCTCCCATTCTTTCTGCTTTTTGCATCAGTCTCAGAGAAAGATGTGGCTCTTCTCCTTGTAAATGTCAATAATCTTATTTCAGCTTTTGATCCTACTCTCTCTGATTTCCTCAGAGAATTTGCCCCTTCAGTCATTTCTTTCTCCAGTTTTCACTCTCTTTATCTATTGGGTACTTCTCCATCACTTATAAATATGCCCATATCTCTTTAAAAAAAGTTCACTTAATCCTACAATCCCTTCAAAGTATGATCCTATATCTCTATTTTTTTTATTACATGTTTGGGAAGGGAGAATTTTCCAGTACATTTATTACTTTTATTTTCTCACCTCACAACTCATTATTTAACCATTTACAATCTAGTTTCTGGCTTCATTATTTAAGAGAAACTATTCTCTCCAAGGTTTCCCATTGATTATTAAGTGCCTAAATTGATTACTTTTGCTCAGTCCTTATCATCTTTGACCTCTCTTTAACCTTTGACACTGTTGACAAAGAAGACAAAGAACTGGCTCTAAGTCAGGGGACCTGAGTTCAAATCCCATCCCGTGTGACCTTGGGCAAATCACTTACACTCCCTGTATCTGTTTCCTCACCTGTAAAATAAGGACGTTGAATTAGAGGACCTCTGAGGTATGTTCTAGCTCTAAACCCATAAGCCTCTGAACTGTCTTCTTAGAATTTTCATGACACTGCCCACTCTGGAGCTCCTACCTCTCTGACAACTCTACAGTCTGCTTTGTAGGATGTACCTAGTACTCAGTCCTGGATAGTCTGTTCTCCTGTTTCTATTCTCTCTTAGAAATTTTATCACCTGCAATAACTTCAGATGTTTCCCCTTATACAGATGAATCCAGTTCTGTATATCAAGTCTCAGTCTCTCCAATCCATCCTCCTCACATTTTCCAAGTTGATAGTCCTAAAGCACATCTGCCCATATAACTACCCTGATCAAGAAACAGTAGTGACTTTCTCTTGCCTCTATCATAAAGCAAATCTAAATTCTCTGCCTCTTACAGCCAGCCCTTCTCTACCTCAATCCAGCCTACTTTTCCAGGCTTATTACACAAGTCTTTTTAGGGAACTTTACAATCTAGTAAAACTGGCCTACTTTCTGTTCTCAGTAAATGGCATTCCAAAACATGAAGAATATAAGTTGAGTTGAAAATGATAACATTCAATCCTTAGTAACTGACACATAGGAATAATAAATGTTTTATCTAATCTGATAATTTAAGAATATATGATTCATGATTTTATTATGTTGTGATTTGATTTTTCGCACTGGATAAATTCTTTTCCAATCCCTTTTTCATTGATTTTACCTGTGAAAAAAGTTATGTTCCTTGTTTGCATAAGGATACCCCCCTCCCCAGGGAGATCTACCTTTCATCTGTGTATTTTTTTTAAATTGGTGTGACAATTTACCTCTCTTTTCCACTTTCATTGTGGTACATGTTATCGTACATGGTATAAGTTATTCTAAATCTAATTTCTGTCAATATCTTGTAAGATTTTTCAGTAGCTATTGTTGACCAATCTTCTCTATCCCAAAATGGTTTTGATGACTACTGCCATATGATTCACTTTCAGATCTGGTAATGTTCCTTCCTTTCTCCTTTTTGGCATTATTTTCATTAAAATTCTAGGTAGTAATGTTCTGGTAAATATTTAACAACAAATGTGTACCTGCAGCACATTTTTCAATTTAATACACATTTTTTTTTGCTTTTTTTTTTTTTGGAAGGCAATTGGGGTTAAGTAACTTGCCCAAGGTCACACGGCTAGGTTTTTGTTTGTGTGTGCGTTAAGTGTCTGAGGCCCGATCCGAACTCAGGTCCTTCTGACTCCAGGGCCGACGCTCTACTCACTGTTTTCTATCCCTTTCTGAATTCTAGACAATAAACAAAATAAATCAAGCCCTGGTTTGTAGAATTTTCTGACGTCCAACATGTAAAGGCTCACATTGACAATTTAACAATCAACTTTCTCAAACAGTTTGAGCTGGCTCCAGGATCACTACATGTCCCTCCAAATGAATTTTGCTATTACTTTTTCTAATACTACAAAGTAACCATTTGACAGTTTGATTGGTATAGAGGAAAGTCTATTTAGTCATAATAGCTATTTTTATTCCATTGGCACAACCTGACAATAAGTATTGAATCTCCCTCCAGCTATTTAATTTTTCCTTTATTGATATAAAGGTTATATTATTATATAATATATTATATTATATATTATATATTAATACAATATATAATATAATTATATAATATATAACATAATTATAATATAATATAATTATATATAATATAATATATATTATATTATATTTTTATATAATATATTATATAATATATTATATTTATATATAATATATTATATATAATATATAATATAATATTTTATATTTATATATAATATATTATATTATATATAATATATAATAATATAATATATTATATTATTATATTATATTATATTGTTTATTATATTATTACATTATATTGTTATATTATTCCATTTGTATTAGTCCTGAGTGTATTTTGGTAGATTAACTCCAAAATACACTTTGTATTTTGCTGTTGAGTGGAATTTCTATCATATTCTCCTGATTTTTTTATCCTATAAAAATATGGATATCTGAGGATTCATTTTGTATCTTGCCACTTTATAGAAGCTAATCATGCAGATTTGTTTCTTCACTGATTCTTTGGGATTTTCTTTCTTGAATCAATATATCATCTGAAAATAGGGATCAATTTTAGTCCTCTTTGTCAGTCCCCGTACTTTTAATATTTCTTTCTTGTCTAACTGCTATAGATAATATTTTAGAACTATACCAAAAAATAGGTAGGAAAGAGGGTTTCCTCTTACCTTACAATTACATGAAATGGGAAAGCTTTCATCAGTTTTCCCTGAAAGTCCAAGTTGAAGAGTTTGGAGCAAGAAAAAAAAGAGGGTAGAAGAAGAAATTTTTTTTCTCTAGAATTCTGCAGTGACCAAGGTATTATCAGTCAACTTATTCAACTATTATTCAAATTGAAGCTGAGTGGAGTCAAATGTATGTTTTAAAAAAATATATCATTTTATTCTAAACATCATTGAACATCAAAACAAACAATTCAACTTTCTTAATAACTATGCCTATTTATGTTAAGGTCAATGCATAAAGAATCAAAATGCTTTTTTCAGTCACCACCTTCAAGGCCCTATCAGAATCTTCTTCCACTTAGTCCATTTATTTTTCCATATATGGTACTAACTGTGTTCTCTATTCTTTTTTTTCTTCCAAATGCTTTATTAACTTCTGGTTTACATCATTCATTTCCACCAGATTTTAAGTTACAATTTTTTCTCCATTTTCCCCCAACCCACCACCCCAGAATAGCAGTCCCTCAGGATATCCCCTCATCCAATCGGTTCTCTCCCATATCTTCTCCCATACCTCCTTCGACTTTTCCATTAGGGCAAGGTGAATCTCTGTGCCCCAATGCCTGCACATCTTATCAAGAACAGTGTTTCCTCCTGGTTTGTGTTCTCTATTCTTATAGATCTGCTTTTATCAAACTTGAATTATTTGATAAATATCTTTTCAACCTTTTTTTTCTTAAATTCATTGTACTTGTAAGGCTAAATTACATCTTAATATTATATTCCATTTATTTAACATAGTTTATTTAACCTTTCTTAATGTTGTTGGGTGTTCAGGATTTTTCCCCTAATTTGTTTAAACCACATTTTTGAAAAATCTACTATGAAAATCTTTGAAGAGAAAATACTTTCTAGAGGGTTTTTTTTTGCTTGTTTGTTTGTGCTGTTTTGTTGTTGTTGTTGCTTTTTGTAGTGGGGAGGGCAGGGCAATTGGGGTTAAGTGACTTGCCCAAGGTCACACGACTAGTAAGTGTTAAGTGTCTGATGCTGGATTTGAACTCTATTTTTTTTTTGTATTTATATGTATTTGAAACATTTAATTTTAAAATTTCAAAATTCATAGGGCATTAACCACTCACTTTTTCCTAGGCATATCTGTGTTGATAATTCTGGAATCGCCACAGGTGCTGGTGTTCTGAGGTCCCTCCAGCCGGCTGCTGGCCTGGCCACCCTGGGGCTAACACTGCAACTCAGGCAGGCCTGGGCTTGGCTCCTAGAGCGCTGTGCTGGCCATTCCCTGCCAGGCTGACGGGCTGTCCTCAGCAGGATTTTTGCTTCTCTGTGTCATTCTGTGGGTGCTGGAGCTCCAGAAGTTGTTCAGAGCCCACCTTTTACGTGGTTTGGAAGTGGTGTGGGCTGGAGTGCCTTGGAAGTGCTGTTTCTACTCTGCCATCTAGGCTCCACCCTTGAACTCTATTTTTAATAGCACTTTAATAGCACTTCTTAGTATATGCCTAACAATATAATTATTTAGTTAAAGGGCATAATTATTTTCAAATTTTCATTGTACATTATCAGATTGTTCTCCAAAAAATTTACAATCAAGAGTTAGAGCCAAATCTTGTAGACTCATATGCTTTTAGAGGTGGAAAGAACCTTAGAGACCACCTAATTTACAGATGAGAAAACAAACATAGAGCTACTATCAGAGCATAGACTACATTCCAGGGTGATTAAATTCTAGGCTAATGTTCTTTTAGTCAAGTTTTTTAAATTTGGACTCCCTTGGCCCTACTGAATCATGGTCTCATGACTCTGAGTAACAATCAGTGGGAGGAAAAGAGGACAAAATGAAAAGGGATTCAGTCCATTCAGAATCAACTCAGGCTCTGAATTTTCCTCCTCTCAGCTTCTTCTCCTTGGGTGAAGTTTTAATACCTTAGCATGGCAAAACTTAAAGGAAAAGAAACTTCAAGAAAGAAAAAATTTATATTCCCAAGAGGTGGCTCTTTCCCATGCCTTGACCCAATTGAAGTTCTCCTAACCCATACTACTCCTTTGGTATAGATCACACTGAATGATCATGGAGAACTCTTGGGTTTGGGGCAACTTTTTCCACTACTTAAGGCATCCTGGCCCTTGTAGTAGCCCCAGAGCCTATTTCCACTGTCTAAATCCTTGATCCTAAGCCTAAGTATAGTTTGAAAAGCAGTGGAGAGAAAAACATTGAGAGCAACACAAGGGATGGGAGAGATAGAGTTATCTTTGAAAAGGAACAGCCTTCCATTAGCCACAGAGTATATACCTTTATTTCCCTCGCCTTTCTGTACCTCTCCCACTGAAAAAGCAATCTTTTATCTCCTTAAGCCCATCATGAATGTCAGAGTTGGGAGGCATGCTTCTCATCAGATAAGCATCGGGATATATCTGTGGGGTTTGGGGACCAGCCTTCTTACCTATCACTATACCAGAACCCCAAGCCTGGGGTCCCATGAAATTAGACCCATGCCTAACAAGACCAGGGAAACAATCAATCAAGCTATTCCTTCTTCCACTTGTACCACCTCATAACTTGCTCCAATTTAGCATAATTCCAATCTCATCCCAACAGCTACCTCCTCTGACACCCTACCAAGAGACCTTAGCCCTGGCTTCTTCTTAGAATAAAAGCAATTACATATCAGTAGGCAAATTTTCTACTCCTAGGCAAATTTTCTACCCTTGGACACTTCCCTGCCCTAGACAAAATTCCTATGAACTCTTGTTACAGCTTGATAATCTATCTATTTCATAGACTGGAGTCTTCCAACCTTGGTTGCTATCAATCGTTTAGTATATTTGCTAACCTTGTAAAAATCCTGTGAATTGGTAATATTAACTCATGTATAAAGGAATGAAAAAATTGTGTGGTTTACAGAATATAGTCATTTAAGAACATCTGTGGGTAAGGATTTTTGGAGGGGAGAGAGAAAGAGCAGTGTTTCTTTCAGACTCTAACAATAATTCTAGACTCTATAACAATTACCCACTTTCCATCTTGGGCCTTATCTATTTTTATTACTTTTCAATAGTCAGTTCCCCTCAAGGAAGGTTGAGGTAATTAACCTGAATAAAAGAGTGACTCAGATCCCAGTTCCTAGTTTCTCTTTCAGCTTCAAAAGTTCCAAAAATATCCCTCAATTAGTCAAAAGGGTTACTGTCTCAACAATAAGACCTTGAGGGGAGGGAGGGCTGAGAACTTCTATTCAGTTTCTAAAGGACACTGTTCTTTAGAACTGTCTGTTCTCAAGGAAGGAATTTCCCTGGATCAATACTAAAGTAGGAATTCTTCACAATTTTTATGTGATTGTGTTTTTTTTTTCCATTCTGAGATGTGATTATGAAGCAATCATGAACAATGCGACTTTCTCTTACTTAATTCTCTTAGTTGTTAGATTTTAAGTTCTCTGAGCCTCTGATCTAAAATAAAGTTTAACTAGTTGATCACTTGCCCTTGAAGCACTAAAATGCTACTATTTTATCTCCAAAGTCACTTGGATTTAAAGGTCACATGAAAAGAAAGTAAGAATGGAATTTCAGGTTACAAAACCATGTTAGGATTTAAAAATCCTCCTAGCCAATCAGTTGTGGGTTTTGTTGATTCTGACTGCAATATCTCTACCATATTTCCCAAGCTCTTGAATAACAGGACCATCACCTTAACTTGGACCGTCTTCATCCTTTTCTTGCCTAGACTATTGCAATCATACTCTATCCTTCTGGCTGTCAGTTTCTCTCTATGACCCACGTTGCACATAACTGCAGTATTGATATTACTAAAGCAGAGATCTGACCATGTTATTTTCCAACTTCAAATCATATTAAGTTTAGTGTCCACTAAGTCCAACAGATCTCTTCAAATTAATCAATGCATATTAATTTACATACACACATATACTACATATATAGTACATATATATTGCACATCTGCTATATGATATGTATGTAAAGCATAAAAGTTATATTGTTCTCAGGACCTCCATGACATGAGGTTCCAGGGGTTCCATATTACTCATGGAAATACTCCTTTGGGAAATGGCATAATTTGAAATTTTCCAGAGGTCTCATGAGACAAAAAAAGATAGATTACTTAAGCAACCAAGGTGAAGGTGGTATGGTGTTTAGAGTTCAAGATGTAGACTCAGAAAGACCTGAGTTTAAAACTAGTCTCAAAAACTCACTAGTTTGTGATTATTGGCAAATCACTTAACCTCTCTTTCTCAGTTTCCTCATCTGTAAAATGGGCTGATAATAGCACCTATCTCCCAGAGTTGTTGTGAGGATCAAATGAAATAATATTTGTAAAAGAGTTTGCAAACTTTAAAGATTGATAAAATGTTGTTATTATTATTGTTATCATTATTACAACAATATGGGTCTTCATGCTTAAGGAATAGAGGAGGAACAAGGAATCCAGGGTGAATGCAGAATCAAAGGCAGGGTCAATACAGTCCAAGAAGTGAAGTGTAAGAACAGGCTGTAGGAACTCACTTCTTTTTTTTTTAATTAAACAAATGCTTTATTAACTTCTGGTTTACATCATTCATTTCCACCAGATTATGAGTTACATTTTTCCCCCATTTTTCCCTACCCACCACCCCAGAATAGCAGTCCCACTAGATATCCCCTCATCCAATATGCTCTCTCCCATATCTTCTCCTACCCCCTTCGACTTTGCCATTAGGGCAAGGTGAATCTCTGAGCCCCAATGCCTGGACATCTTAGGAAACATTTAATTTTAAAACTTCAATTTTCAGATCCATTCCCTTCCTCCCTTGTCACCCACTCCCTCTGAGAAGATAAGCAATTCAGTATGTGTTGTACATGTATAGCTAAGCAAAACATTACCATAGTAGATGTATTGTAAAAGACTGCTTATATTTCCCTCCCACCCGTCTCACCTCCCACCTGGTCCATTCCCTACTTTGATCCTGTCCCTCTTTGATAATGGGTACTTCCAAACTCCCCTCCCCCCAGAATACTCGCCCCTCCATCATTCCCCCTCTCATCCCCCTTTCCCCTACTCAGGAGAGTGAGTGAGGGTAACATATTCCATTTAGTATGTATGTGATTCTCTCCTTGAGCCAACTTCAATGAGAATATGGTTTTGCCTTTTTGCCTTCCTGTTCTTCCCCCCCAACTACTTCCTCTTGCCTCTTCTACATGAGATAGTTTACCCTACCCTGTCTCTCTCCATCTCCTCTTGCCACTTTCCTCTCTCACATCTTGACTTCACCCCTTAAGAATCATCCCTTCCTTGGGGCGGCTAGGTGGCGCAGCGAGCAGAGAGCCAGCCCCAGAGCCAGAAGGACCCAAGCTCGGATCCAGTCCCAGACACCCAACACACAAACAAAAACCAAGCAACATGAACATGGGCAAGTCACCCAACCCCAATTGCCCTCCAAAAAAAAATAATAATCATCCCTTCCCATCAAATTCAACCTGTGCCCTCTATCCATGTATCCCTGTGAACATATGCCATGTACCCTTCTTCAATTATTTTCATAATGAGAAAGGTTTCATCAAAAACAGTTATTGTTTTTCCATGTAGGAATGTAAATAGTCCAACTTTGATAAGTTCCTTTTGATTTCTTTTCCTTGATTACCTTCTCAAGCATCTCTTGCTTCTTGCGTCTGAATGTCAAATTTTCTATTCAACTCTGGTTTTTTTCATCAAGAATGCTTGAAAGTCCTCTATTCCACTGAATGACCATATTTTCCCCTGAAACAAGATACTCAGTTTTGCTGGGTAGGTGACCCTTGGCTTCAATCCCAGTTCTTTTGCCCTCTGGAATATCATATTCCATGCTCTTCGATCCCTCAGTGTGGAAGCTGCCAGGTCCTGGGCTATTCTGATTGTGTTTCCACAATATTGAAATTGTTTCTTCCTGGCTGCTTGGAGTATTTTCTCCTTGATCTGGGAGTTCTGGAGCCTGGCTATAATATTACTAGGAGTTTTTTTTTGGAATATTTTTCAGGAGGTGATTGGTGGATTCTTTCAACCTCTATTTCCCCCACTGGGTCTAAAACATCAGGGCAATTTTCCTTGAGAATTTCTTGAAGGGTGATTTCTAGGTTCTTTCTTTGATAATGGCTTTCAAGTAGTCCAATAATTTTTAAATTATCTCTCCTGGATCTATTGTCCAGGTCAATGGTTTTTCCCATGAGATATTTCACATTGTCTTCTATTCTTTCATTTGTTTGGACCTGTTTAATAGTATCTTGATTTCTCATAAAGTCACTAGCTTCCATTTGCTCCAGTCTAACTCTGAAGGAATGAATCTCCTCAGTGAGCTTTTGAGATTTTTTTTCCATCTGGCAAATTCGACTTTTTAAGGCATTCTTCTCCTCATTGCCTTTCTGAGCCTCTTTTGCCATTTGAGTTAGTCTATTTTTTAAGGTGTTATTTTCCTCAGTCAGGCTGTTGACTATCATTTCATACTTTTCTTGCATCTTTATCATTTCTCTTCCCAATTTTCCCCCCACTTCTCTTGTCTGCTTCTTAAGGTCCTCTATGGCCTGTAGCCAGCTTGTATTTTCATTTGGGGCTTTTGGTGCAGGAGTTCTGACCTCACAGTCCTCCTCCAAGCTTTGAGCCTCTTTGCCCCTAAAATAGGAGTCCAATGTTGAACTTTTCTGTTTGTTTTGTTTCATTTGCCTAGGCATGTTGCCACTTAATTACTTGCCACAGTAGGACTCTGCCACCAGACAGGGGAGCTTCTGCCCAAACGTGGGGTCTTCACAACTTCTGCCAGTTGGGTGGCCTCTGTAAAGCCTCCACCCACTCTGGCAAATTGGATACCCACCCCAAACTTCCCCCCCAGACCACAATCCAGACCCAGGCAGTTTAAAGCAAGAGCGATTAACCCCCAGACTGATTGCTGGCTCTCCCTACAATTGACAGACCAGGAGCTAGAGCCACTACTGACACTGCAAAATGGCTTCTTTGCTACATTTCTGCGTTTCTTCAGAGGCTTTTCGCCCCCAGGGGAGGAAGCCGACTCGGTCCCCAAATACTGGTCCCAAAGTCCATAGGGCACTAACCTCTCACTTTGTCCTAGACATATCTGTGCTGATAATTCTGGAATCTCCACAATTGCTCATGTTCTGGGGTCCCTCCAGCCAACTGAAGGCCCAGCCGCCCTGGGGCTAAAAACGCGGACCTGGGCTCGGCTCTCTTCCGGCTGCGCTGTCGGTTCCCAGCGTGATGTGCTGCCTGCTCTCAGAGCACTGCACTGGCGGATCCCTGCAGGGCTGCTGGGCTGTCCTCATCAGGAGGTTAGCTTCTCTGTGCCGTTCTGTGGGTGCTGTGGCTCCAGAAGTTGTTCGGAGTCCCCTTTCACATTGTTTGAAATTTGCGGGGGCAGAGCACATTGGAAATGCTGTTTCTACTCAGCCATCTTGGCTCTGCACTCCAGGAACTCACTTCTCAAGCAGAAAGGAGACTATATTTGGCAAATAATTTTCTCAGTTTCTTCTTTCAAAGTTCCATGGGCACATTTATGATTTTATATGGCATGCATGTCCAGCCCCAACAAATAAGTTCTCTCATATAGCTCTTAATGTTGTTTTCATTGTTCTCATACCTTGGATATCTCTCAACAGTGGTGGACAAAGATCCTGGTTTCTAAGAGTTTATTTATAATCTTTGTGGAATGACAGGATATGTTTGCAAAGGCAAAATTACATTATGTAGTTCTGTTCCCACACTGATTACCCAATGTTAAAGATAAGGGCATTTGCAGCAAATATAGTTCTGTAATATGGTTTGACCTCTGCCTCCCCGCCCCCCCTGCTCCCTTCCTCTATATTCTCTGTGAACAAGACAGTCATGAATAATGACTTAAATGGCAAAAATTTCTTTAGGATGGTATACTAAAATAAATAAGGATAGGAAATCAAATAATAGAACCCATTCCCCATTGCCTTGTTTACAAAAGTTATAAAAATTTTCTGATGTTTTCCATAACAGAAAGAGAAGCATTCACTTCCTAAATAAATAATGATACTAGCAATGTGCCAGAAATGGAACAGTCCTCATGATTCTGTCTCCCAGAAGCCACCTGTGCCTCACTGTTGCTCTATTTCTCTTTATCTTCTGCTACTTCTTTACACTTTTGATGCTGTTGTTTGCTGCCCCACTGACAAGCTGCTATTGCCACATTCTGCTGCTAAGATTTTTCTCTGAGCAGCTTCTGCCACCTCCTAGGTGTGACATCTCCTGCTAGGGTTCTTTCTTGCTTTTTACTTACATCCCTCAATAACTGCAAGAATCATATTTATTCTTTGAAGTCCAACTCAAGATTAACTTCACTGGTTTCTAAGTACCTTCTAGTACCCCTTTAGGTGACTGCTCAATTTTCTTTGCTCTTTGAGAGGGCAATAGCCACCTCCAGGTCAATGCAAAAAATTCCCTTGGACATCTGCCATTTTTAATCCTCTTACTTGATTTCCCAACAGAAAGTCTCCTCAATGCCTTTCTGATCCAATTATGTCCCCTTATAGCTAGTCCCAGGGCCATTCAAATTACCTTGATGCCTCAATTAGCCTCAAGAAGGCACTTAGAAACAGGTGGGAGTAGAGCATAGGATAAAATAATCAGTCTTTGCCCTATTTTCCTGCAGCTGTGGCAAAGTCACCATGTCCCTCACAATTATATTGTGCCGAATTAGTGATATAAACAAGTGCCAAATCAGTTTCATACAAATATAAATGCTACAAAAGTTCAGCTGATGTTCCAGACGAAGCACCAAAATGGGATTTCACAGCATGAGTTGATCTTGAATTATAAGATAAACAAATAAGTACAATTCTGACAGTTATTGAGAGATGTAAATGTAAATAAAAGGCATGTAAAATGGACTAAATCAGATCAGAATTGGAGTTTTTTGAATGACCCCTCTGTGAAAAGACATCAGCAAAACACTGTCCTGAATAGAGGAGACAGACTATGGTACCTGCCTCAACTCTCCTCCAGAAAATAGACACTTTCAACTTTGTTCTCAGCTTATCTCCTTGGGAAACATCTAGATTTGGGAGTGGGGGGTGGCTATGGAGAATGGTGAGCATGAGTCCCAAAGCTCTGTAAGATGAGTTCTCTTCTCACTAACCCCCAACCCCCCGAACCTACATCCTTAAGGCTACATGGACTCCAATGTGACTGACCTTTATTTTTATCAGGTGCCTCTTCCAGTGATGCAGCTCAGAGCATCTTCATGTTTTAATAGAATCCATGAATTGTTATAGCCAAAAATGTCATCTTCTAGCAGCCAACAATCTGGATGATAAACCTCTTAGCTTATCTGGTCCTTGGATGAAAGGGGTACAGTACTTAGAGACACCTAATCTTCAGTTTAGTACAGTACCTATTAAGAGAGTTAGGGGAGGCCAATTACAAGCCCACTTTCCCTTCCAGAACAAGACATATGTGACTAATTAGGTTTGATGTGGCATGGTCTGACATAAAAAACATTAGCTTTCCTAGAAAGAACTGAGCCTGAATCCTGATGGAAGCAAACTAAATGATCTTGTTCTTCTCATTGTTTGGTTTTACTTCTTCCTTACCATCTTTCATCCCACCTAGTACAATATGCCTTTGTAATTGGAATAATGTTTAATATGAATGCATTTGCAGACCCTATACTGTACTATATGCTGTCATGAGGGGAGGGGGAGGGAAGTAAAGGAAATTTGAAAATCAAGGAACTATGGAATTGAATCTT
This sequence comes from Gymnobelideus leadbeateri, assembly GCA_011680675.1. Classification (NCBI taxonomy): domain Eukaryota; kingdom Metazoa; phylum Chordata; class Mammalia; order Diprotodontia; family Petauridae; genus Gymnobelideus; species Gymnobelideus leadbeateri. The sequence goes on from WOXC01001010.1 coordinate 51,974, forward strand.
GTTAACTGAAACTAAACTAATAAATTAATTAAAAAAAAACATTAGCTTTCAAGGCTGGACATTCAAGTTCAATTCTGAGAATTGACACTAATTGATTCTCTGAGTTCAAAACTAGAGTAAAATGAAAACAATATTATCTATCTCCTACTAATTCCTAGAAGAAGAATAAATCAGAAGGAACCATAAAGATCTTCTATCTAGCCCAACCTTCTTTTGTATTGCTAAATCCTATCAATTACAGCAGCTGGTTACTGAAGAATGATACCTGCTTGAGAGATTCTTTTATTTGAACCATGGTGCCTGTTCATTTTCATTAGTTGCCTTTTTCCTTTATCTCATTAATTGTGGATTTCTATCAATGGTACCTCTATTTGAATACATTCCATAATGGGAAGGTAGCTCATTCCATTTTGAGACAATTCTAATTGTTAGATAGTCCTATCTTATATATAGCTAAAATCTGTACTTTTAATTTCAAACTATTAGTCCTAGTTGTCCCTGCTCAATTTAGGCAAAATGTGTAATCCTTCTTTCAGATGATGTGTATTTTAATACTTCAAAGTTTCATCTATGTGAATGTATATCCAAATGACTATCTGAACTCAGAGATCATTTCCCTTCCCATACTCTATACTCCCATCCTTAACCTTCCTTCCTGCCTCTTCTTCCTCTTTTCTCTGTGCTAAAATGTGAAGTTCCTTTCCTTGAACCTCATCATCTTGGTCTCCCTCTTCTATATACATTCTAATCAGTTTTTCTCTTAAAAAATAAGGCTTACCCCTAATTCACTAAATTGATATCAGCCTTGGTATTAGTATTGGTATTAGCCTCTCCTCCTCCTGATCATAGCCCTAATTGTAGGACCCTATCTAATTAATTGCTTTCTACAATTTGTCAAGTCCCATGTTAACTCTGTTAAAATGTTAATTATCAGGGATCCCCGCTACCATCCTTTAGGAACAGAATTGTGTAATCTAGATGTGACCCCAGCCATGTCAAAGGTTTCACATACCTACAAGGAAGCGTAGGGAATGTTGGACACAATTCCACTTTCCCCTTCCCTTCATTGATTTGTAAACTCCAACTTTTCCCTTCCCTTCACTGATTTGTGAAACAGAGAACTCCACCTTCCCCTCCCTTAATTGATCTGTAAACAAGCACAACCTCCACTCTTTCCTTTCCCTTGTTTGATCTGTGGGCAGGAGTTCCAGCCTAGGGTTTTGTGCTGGTGGGAAATTCAAATGTATACTGACCAATCACTGATTGTAGTTACAAATGTACACTGACCAATCACTGTAGTTTCAGCTTACATCACTGTAATTTCAGCTTATGTAACCTGGCTATGGAACCTCTATAAGAGAGGCACAATGTCTGTGCCAAAACACTGTCTGATTTGGGCATGTACCTTAACAGTCCCACAGTAATAAAATCCACTTTTTAAATGAATTTTTTTTTAAAAAGGCTTAGGGGCAGCTAGGTGGCACAGTGAATAGAGCAGCAGCCCTGAAGTCAGGAAACCTGAGTTCAAATCCAACCTCAGACACTTAACACAAAGACTAGCCATATGACCTTGGGCAAGTCACAACCCCAATTGCCCTCCAAAAAGAAAAAAAATATGAGGCTTAGAAAATTAACCCCATAATTGATATGTGATCTGACTAGTTCAGAATGCAGTAGAATTATTATTTCCCTTGCTCTAGAATAGGAATTCTTTAACCTAGAGTCCATAAACTATTTCTTTTCTATTTCAATAAATATATATCAATATAATATGTGTCTTTTCTAATCCTAGCTATTTTTATGCCCTTGTGTAAGGGCCCTTTAAGACTTTACCCAAACTCTGAGAATTCACAGAGAACTCAGGCATTTGACAGCGTAAGTCAAGCTGGGTTAGAGGCACCTGAGTGTGTGTCCTGCCCTGTGATTGCAGGGTATTGAGCATAAGCTGCTAACAGGGGAGCACTCCCCTCTGGTGAGGAGCCTGTTGCTGAGGCATGTTGGAACAGAGTCAGGGGAAAAAGGATATTAAAAGGACAGAGGTGAGGTGAAAGGGGGGGCAAGAGAGAAGAGGGGGCTGTGAACGAGAAAGAGAATAAACGGCAATATATGCTATGCCTTCGTGTTGGACTCCTTTGTCTGTTCGGGAGGAGCAGGCTCTCCCAGGGGTTGTAGGGGTGACCAGAGTCATGGGGGTGACTGGAAAGGAACTCTCCTAGGGGTTTGTGGAAGCAACCCGGGTCTTAGGGGCAACCAGAATTGTGGAGGTGATTGGAGAGATAAGTTTGGTGTCAGCTGGGTACAGTGGGTCCATACACTCTTGAAACATTATTATGACCCTAGACTATAGACATACAAGAATGGAAAACAAATATAGCAACCAAGGGCAATAACAAAACAAAACAACAGCAATCTAGAGGCAATTAAGGGAATTGAAGGGATTAGTTAAGTGGTTGGTTAATTTGAGAAATAGAATGAACCACACTGACTCTATCTTGTGGCTTAATTCAGGAGCTAACTGTTACATTTCTATCCAATTATGGGTCTAGTCCAAATTCTGCCAGGTAAGAAAACTATTCAATTGTCCGAATTGGGAGAAAACCTAACTGTATTGTTTGAATTTAGCCCTGTATGGCTAGGAAACTGGATCACCTCTACCTGCTGCTTAGAGACTTTTAACTAGGGACTTTGGTTATGCTGACCAGAAAACCTGTCACATTCAAACATTGATGCAAGGGGTTCTCTCTCAATTGCACACCTCAAGCAACTCATATGTATAATCTGAAAACTGACCCTATACTGATCAATCAGTTACTATTTCCAAGTTCCTTTGATTATTTACAGATAATCTGAGGAGTCAGACTCCTCTTTTTCTCAATGCAGGGAATTGTACTTCTTCACTCTCTCCTTCCCAACTTTGAAAGTCCCTACTTTTTCATCCAATTAGAAATCAGACTAAGTAGTATAGGATTGTTTTCATTAATTGACCTTCTTTGATTCATTATTTTAATGTGTAAAAAATATGTCTCCTTGTATTCAGGGACCAGCCATAAGCTGAGGAAAGGGGGCCTGGTTCTGATTTGTTAGGCAATTAGCATGCATTGCGTAATAAATTGATACACTTAGAAGATTGAACCTTTGTTTTTTCTCAGTCATTTCATCTTTCACCCACCACACCATTAAGAAATTTCTTTCTAAAGTACATAAGGAGACAAAGACATTAACAGAAATCAAATAGAAGTAATGGTGGAGAAATAGGAGTAAAATGCCATAGATTCTATTTCGTAATAACTAGCCTACTTGTGAATCAATGTTGTTTTTTTTTTTCATTGTGGGACTAAGTTATAGAATTAGAGGATATGTAAAAGGGGAGAAGGGAAAAAGAAGATAGAAAGGAATGTGGAATGTACACTAATCAAATCAAAGACAAACAATAAAGAGAAACTCCTGTAATTTCTCAGGAAGAGGAGAACTTATAGAAAAATACATGAAAAAGCAAAGAGAGGGATTACAACAGGGTGGGAGTTAGTTCTGCTTCTGGGAGCCAAGATGGAAGAGTGAGAAGTTACTCTTATGCTTCCTTATCAACCTCTGAAAGCCCAGAAAATATTGCCACAGGAAAAACCCTGGAACAGCTGAGCCAGCAGAAAGATGGGTTATAGCAGTCATTTAACCCAGGAAGCTTGAGGAACTAATAGGAAAGGCCCCTTTCACTCTTGGGGAGGGGACCAGTCAGGATGGGAGGCATCCCAGCAAGTCAGTGGCAAGCCCCATCTCAGCAAACGAGGCAAGCACCAACACCAGAAACCTCACACACACCCTGAAAATCTCAGCACAGGCAGGGGAACTGGCAAATAGCATCTCAGAGAGCTACTATGTGTGCTGGTGTTCTTCAGCAGCCAAATATCCCTGTGATTCTGCACAACACCAGAAGGTGCAATTCTAGGAGGCACAGATCCAGGTGGCAGGCATACATCCTTCAGCAGCCAAACATTTGAGTGCAAAGTCTGGGTGAGTAGGAGCCAGTCCAAGGCCTGGGTGAGCAGGTGTCCCCCAGAGCCCAGATTCCCCACCCTCACCATGACAGCTCCAGTGTTACTGATCCTAGCTCAGCAACAGGTAAGCTGCCAGACGCCTAGAAATTCCAGGGGTCAGTACCTGAGGCCCCATCACACAAAGCCAGTGACAAGATCCCAGGTACCCAGAACAAGAAGATAAGGTCAGTGTTCCCTGTGCTCCAGCAGGAGAGCTCAAATCTAAAAGCCAGGAAGTAAACAAATACCATGGGAAAAAAAAATCAGAAATGGACAATGAACATAGATTCTTATTATGGGGACAGGAAAGATCAAGACACAAATTCAGAAGAGGAAAACATTGTCAATATACCCACATCTGAAAATTCAAAGGGGAATATGAACTAAATCCCAAGACCAACAAGTCTTGGAAGAGATCAAGAAGGGTTTTTAAAGCCAAATAAGAGATGTAGAAGAAAAACTGGGAAAAGAAATGAGAAATATGCAAAAGAGAGTCAATAGCTTGCAAAGGGAAGGTCAAAAATCAACTGTAAAAAACAAGTTCTTGAAAAGTAAAATTGGCCAAATTGAAAAGGAAATATAAAATCTAACAGAAGAAAACATTTCCTTAAAAATCAGAATTGGGCGAGTATAAATTAATGACTCTATGAAATATCAAGAATCAGTCAAATAGAAACAAAAGAATGAAAAAATAGAAGAAAATGTAAAATATCTCATTGTTAAAACAATTGATCTGGAAAATAGATCCAGGAAAAACAATTTAAAAATTATTGGTCTACCTGAAAACCATGATGAAAAAAAAAAAGAGCTTGGCCAGGCTTTTAGGAAATCATCAAAGAAAATTGCCCTGATGCAACCAGAAGTTAAAATAGTCATTGAAAGAATACACCAACCACCTCCTGAAAGAGATCCTAAATCGAAAATGCCAAGGAATATCACAGCCAAATTCCAAAATTACTATGCCAAAGAGAAAATACTGTAAGCAAGCAGGGGAAAAAAATCCAATTTAAATATCATGGAACCACAGTCAGAATTACACAGGACCATGCATCTTCTATATTAAAAGATTGGACGGCATAAAATATGATGTTCTATAATGCAAAAGAGCTTGTATTACAACCAAGGATCAACTACCAAGTGAAACTAAACATAATCTTTCAGGGGAGGAGATGGGCATTCAAGGAAATAGGGGAGTTCCAAACCTTCCTGATGAAAAGACCAGAACTCAACAGAAAATTTGATCTTCAAATACAAGACACATGAGAAATATAAAAAGGTAAGCAGGAAACAAAGACAAACATGTTATTCATAAGGGCAAACTGTTTACAGTCTTTCAAGGGAAGATGACTCTTGCAACTCTTGAGAACTGTATTGTTATTACACCTTTTAAAAGGGCTATACATAGAGGGCATGGATATTAGTTGACATTGATGTGATTATTAAAAATCATATTAAGTGGTGAAAATGGATTGTGTTGGTAGAAGAGGAAAGGGGAAGGCAAACAAAAGTAAATTACATCACATGAAAAGGCACAGAAATTTGTTAGAGGGAAAGAAGGGAGGGAGATGAGCATAATTTGGACCCTATGTTCATCAGATTTGAAGGAATAACATAATTAATTAGGTACTAAAATCAATTTATCCTATAGGAAGTAGGAGGAGGAAGGGGGGGGGAAGGAGGGGGTAGATAGAAGAGAAGGAAGAAGTAAAAAAGGAAAAAGTTAAATAAGAAGATAAGGGAGGGGGGCTAATAGAAGGAAGGGCAGATTGGAGGAGGCTGCGGTTGGAAGCAATACTCTAGTGAGGAAGAAAAGGAAGAAAAGAGAGAGAAAAGCATAAATGGGGAAAAATAGGATGGAGAAAAAGACACAGATAGTAATCATAACTGAATTTGAATGGGATGAACTTTCCCAGGAAACTGAAATGAATACAAGAGAGGATTAAGAGCCATAATCCTACAATATGTTGTTTACAAGAAACACATTTAGGGTGGCTAGGTGGCAAAGTGAATAGAACACCTGCCCTGGAGACAGGAGGACCTGAGTTAAAATCTGGCCTCAGACACTTAACACCTACTGGCCATGTGACATTGGCCAAGTCACTTAGTCCCAATTGCCCTACCTTTCCCCCTCCAAAAAGGCAAAAAGCAAAAACAAACACATTTGAAGCAGAAGAATATACATGGAGTAAAGTTAAACAGCTAGAGCAGAATATATTATGCTTCAGCCAAAATTTTAAAAAATAAACAAAAAGGAGTAACAATCCCCATCTCAGGCAAAGCAAAAGCAAAAATAGATCTAATTAAAAGAAATAAAGAAGGAAACTACATTATGCTAAAAGGTACCATAGATAGTGAAGTAATATCCGTACTGAACATATATGCATCAGGTGCTCTAGCATCCAAATTCTTTGAAAAGTTAAGGGATTTGCAAGAAGAAATAGATAACAAAACTATATTAGTGGGGAGACCTCAAACTCCCCCTCTCAGAACTAGATAAATCTAACCACAAAATAAACAAGAAAGAAGTTAAGGAGATGAATAGAATTTTAGAAAAGTTAGATTTGGTTGATCTCTGTAGAAAATTGAATGGGGAAAAAAGTAATATAACTTTCTCTCAGTAGTATATGACACCTACACAAAAACTGACCATGTGTTAGGGCATTAAAAACCTCACAATACAATGCAGAAAGGCAGAAATATATTTTTAATTTATGTATTTACTTTTAGTTTACAACATTCAGTTCTACAATTGCCTGAGTACCAAATTTTCTCCCCTTCCCTCTCTGTGCCCCCATCAGATATAGGTTCTACAAATACCTTCATATTTAATATTAGGCAAATTGCAAAGAAGAATTATAATCAATGGAGTGGAAAATGAGAAAGAAGGAACAAAACAAAACAAAACACAAAAGAGAGAGAGCAAGTAGTTTGCTTCAATCTGCATTCAGAATCTGTAGTTCTTTCTCTGGATGTGGATATCCCTTTCTGTCATGAATTTTTTGGAGTTGTCTTCTAACCTCGCATTGCTGAGAGTAGCCTAATCCATCAAAGCTAGATGTCACAGATATGTTGTCTCTGTAAATGTGTACCAAGTTCTCCTGGTTCTGCTCTCCTTACCCATCATCAGTTTATATAAGTTTCTCCAGGTTATTATAAAGTCTGTCAGCTCCTCATTTCTTATAGCAAAATAGTATTCCATTACATTCATATACCACATTGTTTAGCCATTCCCCAATTTATGGGCATTCCCTTGATTTCCAATTCTTTGCCACCACAAAAAGAGCTGCTATAAATATTTTTTGTACATACGGGTCCTTTTCCCAACTCTATGGTCTCTTTGGGATATAGCCCTAGAAGCAGTATTGGTGGCTTAAAAGATATGCACATTTTTATAGACCTTTGGGCATAGTTCCATATTGCTCTCCAGAATGATTGGATCAGTTCACAACTCCAGCAACAATGCATTAGTGTTCCAATTTTTCCACAACCTCTCCAGCATATATCATTTTCCTATTTTGTCATCTTAGACAATCTGACTGGTGAGATGTGGTACTTCAGAGTTGTTTTGATTTACAAGAAAGGCAGAAATATTAAATGCATCTTTTTCAGATCAGGATGCAACATTACATGTAATAAAGGGTCATGTAAAGATAGGATAAAAATTTATTGGAAAGTAGATAATCTAATACTAAAGAAGTAATGGGTCAAACAACAAGTCATAGAAATAATAACTTCATCCAAGAGAGTGACAATAATGAGGCAACATGCCAAAACTTACAAGATGCAACAAAAGCTGTTCTTAATGGAAGTTTTTTTTTTTATCTCTAAATGCTTACATGAATAAAATAGAGAAAGAAGAAATCAATGAATTGGGCATGCAATAAAAAGCTAGAAAAAGAACAAATTAAAAATCTCCAACTAAATACCAAATTAGAAATTCTGAAAACCAAAGGAGATATTAATAAAGTTGAAATTAAGAAAACTATTGAACTAAAAATAAAACTGAGCTGTTTTTTTAAAACAAGAAGAAAACCAAATTACCAGCACCAAAAATTAAAAGGGTGAATTCACCATCAATTAAGAGAAAATAAAACAATAATTAGGAAATATTTTGCACAATTCTATGCCAATAAATACAACAATCTTAGTGAAATGGATGAATAGTCACAAAAATATAAATTGTCCAGATTAACAGAAGAGGAAATTAAATACTCAAATAAGCCCATTTCAGAAAAAGAAATTGAACAAGCCATCAATGAACTCTCACAAGGCCAGAAGGATCTACAAGTGAATTCTATCAAACATTTAAAGAACCACTAATTTCAATGCCATATAAACTATTTGGGAAAATAGGCAATGAAGGAGTGCTACCCAATTCTTTCTATGATGCTGATACCTAAACCAGGAAGAGCCAAAATAGAGAAAGAAATTTATATACAAATTTCCCTAATGAATAGAGATTCAAAAATTTTAAATAGAATATAAGCAAAGAGATTACAGCAATTTATCTCAAGAATAATACACTATGAACAGGTAGGATTTATACTAGGGTTGCAGGACTGGTTCAATATCAGAAAAAACTATCAACATAATTGACCATATCAACAACAAAACTAATAGAAATCATATGATTATTTCAATAGATGAAGATAAAATATGTAACAAAATACAACACCCATTCCTATAAAAAACATTAGAGAGGATAAGAGTAAATGAAGCCTTCCTTAAAATGATAGGAAACACCTATTTAAAACTATCAATAAGCATTATATGTAATGGGGATGAGCTAGAAGCATTTCCAGTAAGATCAGGAGTGAAGCAAGGATGTCCATTATTACCACTGTTATTCAATATTTTATTTAAAATGTTAGCTTTAGCAATAATAGAAGAAAAAGAAATTGAAGGAATTAGAATAGGCAAAGAACAAACAAATTTATTCCTCTTTGATGATGAATTGATGGTATACTTAGAAAATCCTAGAGAACCAAATAAAAAAGCACTTGAAATGAACAAATTTAGGAAAGTTGAAGGATATAAAATAAATCCACATAAATCATTAGCATTTCTATATATAACTAACAAGACCAAAAGCAAGAGATAGAAAGAGAAATTCCATTTAAAGTTACAGTAGACATTATAAAATATTTGGGAGTCTATCTGCCAAAACAAACCCAGAAATTATATGAACACAATTACAAAACACTTTACACACAAATAAAGTCAGATCCAAACAACTGGAAAAATATCAGTTGCTCATGGGTAGGTTGAGCTAATATAAAAAAATGATAATTCTACCTAAACTAAATTACTTAATCAGCATCATACCAATCAAACTATCAAAAATTATCTTATAGAGTTAGAAAAAACAATAACAAAATCCATCTGGAAAACAAAAGGTACAGAATATCAAGGGAATTAATGAAAAGAAATGCAAGGGAAGAATGCCTAATTGTATCAGATCTTAAATTGTATTGTAAAACAGCAATCATCAAAACTACTTGTAACTGGCTAAGAAATAGAGTGGTGGATAAGTGGAATAGGTTAAGTATGTAAGACACAACAGTCAACAACTATAGCAATTTACTATTTGATAAACCCAAAGACTCCAGCTCCTGGAATAAGAACTCACTATTTAACAAAAATTACTGGTAAAAGTGGAAAATAGTATGGCAGAAACTAGGCATAGACCAACATCTTACACCCTATACCAAGATAAGGTCAAAATGAGTACATCATTTAGATATAAAGATTAATACTATAAGCAAACTAGGAAAGCAAGGAATAATTTAGCTGTCAGATTTATGGAGAAGGGAAGAATTTATAACCAGACAAGAGATAGAGAACATTAAGAAATGAAAAATGGATGACTTTGATTATATTAAATTGAAGAGTTTTTGTACAAAACCAGTGCAACCAAGATTAGATAGGAAGCAGAAAGCTGGAAAACATTTTTTTACAGCCAGTGTCTCTGATAAAGGCCTCATTTCTAAAATATATAGAGAACCAAGTTGAATTTATAAGAATGCAAGTCATTTCACAATTGATAAATGGTCAAAGGAGATGAAAAGTCAGTTTTCAAAGGAAGAAATTAAATCTATCTATAATCATATGAAAAAATTCTCTAAATCACTACTGATTAGAGAAATGTAAATCAAAATGACTTTGAGGTACCACCTCACACCTATCAGATTGGCTAACATGACAAAACAGGAACATGGTAATTGTTGGAGAAGACATGGGAAAATTGGAACACTAATGCGTTGCGAATTGATCCAACCATTCTGGAGAGCAATTTGGAATTATGCCCAAAGGGCTTTAAAATGTGCATACCCTTTGCCCCAGCAATACCACTTCTAGGTCTGTATCTCAAAGAGATCATAAAGACAGGAAAAGAACTCACACATACAAAAGTATTTATAGGAGTTCTTTTGTGGTGGCAAAGATTGGAAATTGAGGGAATGTCCATCAATTGGGGAATGGTTGAACAAGATGTAATATATGAATTTAAGAAATGATGCTATAAAAAATGATGAGCAGGCAAACTTCTTAAAATCCTGGAAAGACTTATATGAACTGATGCAGAGTGAAATGAGCAGAGCCAGGAGGACATTGTACACAGTGACAGCCACATTCTGCAATTACTGACCTTGATAAACTTAGCCCTTCTCAGCAATGCAAGGATCTAAGCAACTCCAAAAAACTAATGGGGGAAAATGCTACACCCAGAGAAAGAACTTTGGAGTCTGAATGCAGATGAAAACATAAAATTTGCTCTCCTTTTCTTTTTTATTTTGTTTTGTTTCTTCTTTCTCGTGGCTCCTCCCATGAGTTTTAACTATTCTTTACATCATGACTAATGTGAAAATATGTTTAATATAAATGTATAAGTAGAGCCTAGGTCACATTGCATGCCATTTTGGCAGGGCAGGGGGAGGGTGTAGGAGAAAATTCAAAACTCAAAATTTTATGGAAGTGAAAGTTAAAAACTAAAAATTAATTTATTAGTTATTTTTAAAGAGAACTGGGGTTAGAGACCTGGAATTGCTGTATTCTAGTCCTTTCTCTGACATTAATAATGTAACTTTGGATGAGTAATTTGTCTGACCCTGAGCTTACCATTTATACAGTTTAGATTCTGAGTGATTTCTAAGGCCCCTTCCAACACTAATATTCCATGAACCTTTGAAAAATTACCTTACAGATAGCATGGCATACAGGAGAGTACTGGATTTTGAGTTCAGAGAAATTGGGTTAAAATCCTGGGTTTGTCTCAGTTTTCTTATTTAGAAAATTAGAGGAACTCAGATCAACATTATATTTCCAAACATACAATACATTTATCTGTCCTTTTAGCAAACAGAAATCTCTTCAAGTGAAAGAGTAAGCATACGATCATGTGCACATGCTCTTTTAAACTATTTTCCATAATTGTTTTTAAGATTGTACATTGTGTTATTGATATTTATTTTTAATCCTCTTGTATGTTCTGCTGTACAGGACATGCTTTTCTTCTTATTTTGTATTTGTTTCGAGATTTAAGTTTATAATGTGTTTCTTTTTTTCTTTTCTTATTGTGTATTTAAGTTTCAGTAATAAAAAATAAACAAGAAAAATGAATAAATAATATGCAAAAAACAGGGGGGAAGGGAAAATAATTGTTTCAGTATTGAGAGGGGGTACCATTGATAAATGGTCCATATTTGAAAAGGGATATTTTATAAAAGGATATGGAAACCCTAATATTGAGAATAATCTGCAGGGAGTTGGTCTTTAGGGAGACACCTCATTATGCTTAGAAATGAGAATGAGAGATCCTGGACGGACCTGAGACCCAGAAGAGTGGGAAGGGAGAAAACAGTAGTCTGAGAAGTGGACCATGAAACAAAAATGGCGGAAAACCCTTGCTTTAGCGCCTAGTTTTCTATAACAGGATTTCAGATTTCATTTACTTTCTTGGCTCCTGACACTAAAATTCAATGACACATGGTTTAAAGTTCACAAAAATGGAAAGGTCTGATTTTTCCCCTACATAAAGCTCTATCTAATCACCTTTTCCCAGGTTTATAGTTCTGGGATTGAGTTTTTGAAATATAGTACAGGCCTTGGCATTGATTGCTAATAAATCGCATCTTGCTATTGAACCAGTAGGAGCTAATAAGGTCACCCAGAAAGAATGCAGAAAGAGGACCCTAGGATACCCATATTTAGTGAGTGAAAAATGGATAAAAACTATGTAGGACTGAGCAGTTTAGGTTCAATATTGGAACAAAATGAGACACTTAAATGTCATTAAACAGCAAAAAAAGATTTGCTTAGCCATAGTAGGAGAATTATTAAATAAGAATAGGTATTGGGAACCTTTTGAGTTGATTCAGCTGAGCAAAGTTTCCATCTTGATCTAACGAGCAAAGCATCTGAGAGCCCTACTACCCCATTTCAGGTCCTCATGGCTTCCTTGTTCTTAGAGGATGAAGAAATGATTATCAATAGTCTGAGCACTCCTGCCCTTGAGTCAAGCAAGTTTTGAGGAATATATAATATCTTTTAAGGAAATAGTGGTCTAACCTGCATTGAGAAGTGGTTAATACATTGCTACTATTACAATGATCCATCAAACTATAACCTATAGCCCCAAATTTGCTTTGTGCACACCCAGAGATTCCTCTGGGATCTCAGAATATAAACTATTTCTATGTCCCCACGGATATAGGCAAAAGGGTCCTAGTTTCTATGCACTCAAGGTAATAAGGGATATTGAGTATAAAGAAGCTTTTATTTTACCACACACAAATAATGTCCATTCAAAAAAAAATTATTCACATCCATGGAAAAATTATCTTACATTATGAATAAATATAAATTACAGTTTGAATTTTCCAGTGGAAATTCTGGTTATGGACAAAATAAGACAGAGCTAGAATTAGGGGTTAGTCTCACAACATTAAACTTAGTTCATGTAAACTGAGAGCTTAGGATCAGGGGTCAATAGGTTGTATTACATTTAGCCCATTTTTTTCCAGCCTGTGGAGTTCTGTAGAGATTCATGATTGTGTCATTTAGTCTATTAGTTATTTTAGCTATCTCCCTTCTCCTTTAGCTTTATATCAACCAAAAATTTGATAAGTAAACATTCTATTTTTATTGTTTAGTCTTTTTTCAGCCTTGTCCAACTCTTCATGACCTCACTTGAAATTCTCTTGAAAGAAATGTAGGAATGATTTGCCTTTTCTGTCTCCAGCTAATTTTATAGATGAGGAAAAGGTGAACAATGTTAAGCGACTTGCCCAGCATCATACATCTAGTAAGTGTCTGAGGTTGGATTTGAATTCAGGTCTTCCCAACTCTAGACTCAGTGCTCTAACCACTATGTCACCTAGCTGTCTAAGCTTTCTATACCTTCTTCCAAGTAAATGATAAACCTGAGCAGATAAGACCTAAGAATATTTGGTAGAATTTAAAGACCCTGAGAGCAAGAACTGTTTCATTTTTTTTCTTTACAACCTTAATGATTTATATATTACATATACATATATATCTTATATATTATATACATATAATATACTTTATATATTATATACATATAATATATTTTATATATTATATAATGCCTAGTAAATAGGGATAGGAATGGGGAGTGGACCCGTGATTTCCTTGATACAGGGAACTCTTGAGTGAGGAAATTCTCTCTGCCAACATACTTCATGTTCATCTTTTTACCCTGTAGTCCTGGAGAGTTGTCTAGATGCTGAGGAATTGAATGACTTCCCCAGGATCACACAGCCATTTTGTGTCAGAGGTAAGACTTGAACTTTACAAATGTTGCAAAATTATAACCAATCATGGCCCCAAAGAATGGGGTATGAGAAGTCACTTTATGGGGTATGGGTATGAGAAGTCACTTTTACCCTATTCCAAATGTGGAAGGTCTGTGAGTAAGGAATATTGTATATATTTTCAAACTTTGGTGATATGTTGATAAACTTTGTTGATTTTCCCTCTTCTTTTTCTTGAAAAAAAATTCTCTGTTATATGGGATAACTCTCTAAGAGGTGGAAGGAGAGATACTGGAAGAAATTTTTGCTATGTAAAAACAAACTATATCAATAAACTTTTTTTATTTTTTGTAAAAGATTCCCTGATTAGTTGGGGTAGCTAGGTGGCACAGCAAATAGAGCACTGTCCCTGGAATAATCAGGAGGATCTGAGTTCAAATTCGGCTTCAGACACTTAACACTTACTAGCTGTGTGACCTTGGGCAAGTCACTTAACCCCAATTTCCCTGCCTTCCCCCCTCTAAAAAAAAAAAGAATCCTTGATTAGTCTAACAAACTCACTTATAGAAGCAAATATAGTAAGATTATTTAAGGTTCACATGGATAAAAAGGAACAGAACCAAGTTTTAAACTCCAGTGCTTTTTCTACTATATGATGTTTCTCACACCCTCTGAAATAAGTAATTTTGCAAATATAATATATTTTCTTCTATTTTTATTCAGAATGAAGGCCTGTCTTGTAGATGAACAATTTCCATTACCAACTTTATAACTTCTCTTCACTCTTCCTCAGTCTGTTTACAAATCATAGAGCAGATTCAGATGAGCCAAGCCACAGCAAGGTGACGACCAGTACCCAAATCTGCTACACAATTTAGATTGAGCTAAAATGGCTGAACAGCAAATGAGCAATTAGAGCTTATTTGCATTATTAGTGTTAAAGTAGACCAACTAGGAGAGACAAGGGGGAAAAAATCCCTTAATTACTTTTATAATCAAACCACTAAAGTGTCGGAAGGAAGGAACTGCAGGTTGGAGTGCTCCTAGGATTAAGTTAGGCCTCAGTGGGAATGAACAGGAAGCCTATTTAGTATGCCACACACTGGGAGAAAGGGGAAAAAAACACACTTGAAGAGATCAGAACAGGAGCTTCAGGGCAAGGTGAGAAAAATACAGAGAGTAAGAAATGAAACTGCTTTTTAAAATGATCGCACTTATCTAATAATGATAATAACTCCCATTTTCATTACATCTCTTCCCAGCAGCACTGTGAGGCTGGGGACTATATTATTAGCTCTGATTTTATGAATGTGGAAACTGAGGTACAGAATGGTTAGATGACCTGAAGTAAGTCACACATCTAGCAAGAAGGAGAAACAGGACTCAAACCCAGTTCACCTCACATTCCAGCATTCTTTATACTAGCCCATTTTTCCTCTCACATCTTGTGAACCTCAAGCCCTGATGGCTAAACAATCAAAATGTAGATAAGTGAAATATGTCAGGAAAGTTGCATCATTTCTTCCTGGCCAATAAGGAGTGATTTAATACGTTCTCTCTTCTATTAATTAACCAGGACTTTGGAGACCATCGCTAGAGCCAATTTATCAGACTAAATGTTAATTATTTATGTCATTAGTGATTATAACAAAGGAAGATTCTCAAGATGAGGAATAAAAGTATGCTTCCTCATCCATGCTCTCTACCTTTGTTCCAGTTTTTAACCAAGAGTTGACTCTCCTTGTCAAGGCCAATCCCTCTAATTCTCCCATGATACTATCACCCCCTGACTCCTGGATTTTGTGCCCTCGATGATTCTCTCTTTCTTTATGTCTCTGTGTCTCTGTCTATATCTCTGTCTCTATCTATTTCTGCTTCCATCCCTCTGTCTTTGTCATTCCCCCTCTCTATATCATCTCTCTCCCTGTCTTTTTTGTCTCTGTCTCTCTGATTTTCATTCTCTCCCTATCTACTTCCACTTTCTAAAACCTCCATATCTATGCTATTATGCCCAGTAAATTGATAATTCATTTGTGAAATTATGAAATGAAGGTAGGCATGCCTGGTTCTTTGGGTAATCACCAGGAAAGACTGGCAGTGGAAAATGGGGCAGCAATCACACTTCAATAACCACAGAGGATGTGAGGGCAAACAGCACAGAAAATACAGACAAGTGGCAAAAAGTGGGGAGGAATACAGCGGCAGTTGGTGTAGGGAAAGGGGATGGGTTGGTAGAGGGAGGCAAGTAGCTAGAAGAAGAAAATGGAGAAAGGAAGAAGCAGAGAATCTCACCGAAGGAACCATGAATTAGAATTGGGAGCACTTGACAGCATGGACCCAATGGAAATGGAAGAGAGTTCCAAGGACAGGAGTTTGAGGTTTCATTTTTACAGGGTTTTGGAGAAAAATAAATGAATTCCTATCTGGGCCTCATTGGGGTTAAATCATTAACATATAAATCATACCAAAGCTATTGGTGAGAATTCAGCATTAACATATCCATGTTACTAAATTAGATATGTTAACATTCATAGTTAACATATCCAAAGTTATGAGCAACTTTTGATGTTCTGCTGGTCTGGAACTTTGGAGATCTTGAATTTTTCTGGGATTTACATATCATAAAACCAAAAACCTTGACCACAGTACCTAAATGGTTTCCCCTGATTCAGCACAAATTACCAGAATGGGAATTTTGCTAAGTATATGACACAATTTATAAATTATACTCCTTTGATAGAGCATATTTAGGATGATTTGTTGATGACTTCCAAGTTATCCTTTGCAATCTTATTTCCTGCTATTGCCCAATTTACACTGGCTACTCATAAATTTACCATATTGGCCGAGAAAAGTGGCCAGGGAGATGAGTATAAGATACAATTTTAATACATCTAAGTCTCATGCCTTTAAGAAAGGAAGGAAGGAAAGAAGAAAAGGAGGAAGGAAAGAAGGAAAAAAGGAAGGAGGGAAGGAAGGAAGGAAGGAATGAAGAAATCACATGAGACTCTTTCATAATTTTTTTCTCCTTTCACAGCCAAACTCCTGGAAAAAGTCATCTGAATTTGTTGTCTCCATTTCCCTACCTGACACAAACTTCTTAATCCCTTTCTATATGACTTTGGGCCTTATAACTTGGATGAAACTGCTCTCTCCAAGGTTATAAATAAACTCCTAAATTCTAAATCTAATGACCTTTTCTTAGTCCTTATCCTATTTGACTTCTCTGAAGATTTCATCACTGTCAGCCATCCCCTCCTCTCAAGGAATCTCTTTTCCCTTAGCTTCCATGGCAATTTTCTCTTTGTTGCCCTCCTACCCATCTGACTGCTCATTTTCTGATTCTTTTCCTGGATCACCATTCATCTTCTATGAATTAAAGGTAGGTGTCCTCCAAGATTCTGTTGTTGGCTTTTTCTTCTGTCGTCTCCACATTCTTTCCCAGTAATCTCACTGCCTGCCTCAGGTTTAATAAGCTTTGTCAAGATGACTCTCAATTCAACATCTCTAGCCCTAATTTTTCTCTGAAACTCTAGTCCACCATCACTAACTTCCTGCTGGACATGTTCATGGGTACTCTCTAGGCAAGGCACATGTTCTAAGTAGATTTTATTACCCAGTCCCATCCATCTTTCTTCCACATTTCCTTATTTCTTTTGAAGACATCATGCTTTCAAGCACCTAGTTTCTTAATCTCAAAGTTATCATTATTATGCCCCATATCTAATCACTTTCCAAGTCTTGTTAATTCTACTTCCACAGTATACCTAACATCATTCCCCTCTTTCTAATGACACATCTACTATCCCAGTTCAAACCCCCATCATTTGTCACCTGGATTATTGCAATAGCTTATTCTCCTTGATTATAGTCTATCCCTCTATCCATTATACCACAATGTCTTATCTTCCTCATCTGTAAAATGAGATAGAACTTGATGACCTCTGGGGTCCCTTCTAACTCTAAATCTATGATCCTATGATAAATTTCCAATCTATCCTCCACAAATCTACCAAATTCATATTTTTACACCATACCACTCCACTGCTCAAAATTTTTCAATAGTTCTTTATTGCCTCTATAAACTTCTCAACCTTAAGTGTAAAGCCCTCCACAATCTCATTCCCCTTCTACCTTTCAGGATTTATTTATATTATTACCCTTTCATATCCTATAGCCAGAGGGGCATACAAGCAGTCCTACATGACAATCCATCTCATCTCTATGCCTTTGCACAACCTATCCCATTTGCCTGGAATGTATTCCACCTCACTCTACCACTTATATTCCCTACTTTTTCAAAGTATAGCTCAATAGTCACATCCTACAGGAATGCTTTTTTAGTCCATCCCCACTCTCCAGTTGTAGTACTCTTTCAGTTCTAATAACAGCACGTAGGGTATACCAAATGTCTTAGAGTTGGAACTATTAAATTATTAAAGCTCGAAAGCTATCAGTAATTAATAATATCTATAAATAGATATTAATAGTTAATATATTTTAATAGTCATTAATAGCTAATCATTTTTAAGCTTTAATAGCACTAAGATTTTTGTATCACCCTATATGTGTATCTGTTTATATGTTGTATCCTTTTGAGGCCAAGAATTTTAATCATTTTGTTTTGTGTCCCACAATGGTCATGAGTCAATAAACATGTATTAAGTGCCTACTGTATGCCAGGTACTATAGTAGGCATTGAGGATACAAAGTAAGGAAAAAGATAGTCGCTGCTCGAAGTCTAATAGAGGAAGATAATATATAAAAATAAATTGAAAAGTGAGAAGAGTAACTGAGGCTGGGATATGACATAAAAAAGTTCTATAGTTGCTATGGGGAATGATGAAGTGACTGCCCTGGGTGCCCTCCTTAAATGGAAGAGTCTCTAGAAGGAGCTTCTCATATCTACCCCCCAATCTCTCCCAGCCAAAAGGAAGGAGGATTCTCTAAGCACAGAGAGTACTGAGGACATGTGAGTTTCAGAGCTATTATCATCTTGCAGGATGATGAGTTTCCTGTGACCATGAAGTCCAACAGAGTAGGAGGGTTCGAAAATGAAAAGATAACTCCCTAACCCGGTGATACAGACATAGGAGGAGCTTAATAAATGACTATCAGATTGGATTGGATTGCATATTTCTCAGAAGTCTAGTTTAGTCACTAGTTGACAAAAGAGGGGAGACTGTTAAAGAACTCAGAAAGCTATTTAGATGGTGCTCTTAACATGGGTTGAAACCATGGATATTCTCCTCTCTGTTATTGAATTAAGCCCAATAATGAAGTTGTCTAGACACAATGGGGTCAGTTCAAGTTCGGTGGTATCATTTATGTGGCACTATCAGAGCTATGTAACAGATAGAATTATGCCAAAGAACCAAGTTTCTTCCCTGAGGCACTGACTTAGATGGCACAAGTGGTAGAAACAAAGACAAACAGAACAGCATGAAATCCAGCTTAGCCTGTGCTCATTATAGCTAGAAGGCTTGACGGGGAAGATAGAGAGACATGAGAGAGTTCCCCCTGGGACTCTGAATTTCCTTAACTTTTCTTGGCTTAAGCCAGGGCTTAAGAGATGCGTACATAAAATCAGATGGGATACTGACTGCTACCTTGGCTATACAATCAGGCCCAAGAATCTAGCTTTCTCTATGCAGGGGTATATGAAGTCACAGTACTTGCGTTTGAATCCCAGTTCTATCACTTATGGCCATGTGACACTGGACATGTCACTTCACTTCCTTAGAACTCAGTTTCCTCTTCTGTAAAATGAGGGTAATGGATTAGACTAGCATTTAGGACTTTCTTGTTCTCTTGCTCTCTCTCTCTCTTTCTTTTTCATTTACTCTAAAAGACTAGAGGCATCTAAGTGGTATAATGGATAGAGCTCTGGGACTGAAGACAGGAATATATGTGTTTAAATTCAGTCTCAGACACTTACTACTAGCTGTGTGACCTTGGGCAAGTCACTAAACCTATGGCCATAGTTTCCTCAGCTGTAAAATGAGGAAACTAATAGTACCTAATTTGCAGGGTTGTAATGAGGATTAAATGAGATAATAACTTTTAATCATTTAGTACAGTGCCCCTGGCACATAGTAGGTGATATGTAAATGCTAGCTATTATCATTATTATTATTTTAAAAATCTCTTCCAGCCTTAGACATATGTTTCTATAATCCCTCTCCCACTTTCATGTTATTAAGATCATATGACAAAACTGACAATGTTCTCTGCGTAGAGCTAGGCCTGACTCAAGCCAAACAGAACCCTAGTAGTTTCTAGTACTGGAATAAAAATGAAACAAAGCAAAACAAAAGTATATTTATGCAACAGTTAACAAAAGGTTTGCTTAGCAATAGCATAAAAATGATACTCAATAAGAATTCAGCTTTTAGCTCAGGCAAACACAGGAATAGCCAATATCTGGGTATGTCAGCAGAGCTGAAGGCATTAACTCCACATGGAAAAGGAGGTCTTTTTAGGCAATTGATGACCAGGAAATAACATAAATATAACCAGAGGCCACTGGGAGGCTTCAAGAATGATTTGCAACAATCCCCAGTTAATCAAGTCTTAATAACAACTCCCTGGGGTGGCTAGGTGGCTCAGTGAATAGAGAACTTGCCCTGGAGTCAGGAAGACCTGAGTTCAAATCCAGCCTCACTTAACTAGCCATGTGACCTTGGGCAAGCCACTTAACCCCAATTGTCCTGCCTTCCTCTCTCCAAAAAAAAAAAAAAAATGGCCAAAAACAACTCCCTTATTTTTTTAGGAAAAGAACTAGCCTAACCTATATGAGGGGAAATGGGGAATACTAGTAGATATTGATCTTACCAAGCATCCCATAAAAGGCTCATTAGTAACTCTGGATCCAGAAATAGGAAAGCAGTTTCCCCAGTAGTGAATTAACATGCCTAGGGTTCCTAGGCACTAGAACTTTAGGGGTCTTACATGATATTTTATAATATATTTTAAAATACACCCCAAAAGTCTCATGATATAGCTATTTTAAAAATCACATTTAAAATCTAAAAAAAAAAACAGATAAGTTGTCATATTATCTTATTAATGATGGTTCTTGAAATTTTGAATTTATTTATTTTTTTAAGATAAACAATTACCATGAGTAGAACCATAATTATTATGGAAGCAAATATGACTTTTTTCCCCCATGGTGTCAGTTTTTAGGTTTTGGGAAGAGGGATATTTCTCCAGTAAATATATGAATGAATGAAGCATTTATTAATTATTTTAGTATGTATCAGATATTGTGATAAGTGCTAAGGACACAACTTTTAAAAAATAGACATTCCCTGCCCTTCAGAAGCTTATGCTATAAGATAGTAGTGTCAAACTCAAATAGAAACTTATGCCTGCTGGCCACATATTAGCTTAGAAAACAACAAATTAACATTACCTGTGTTTTATTGTATTTTTATTTATTTTGTTAAGCATTTCCCAATTGCATTTTAATCTCATCTGGGAGTTTTTCAGGGCTTGTGTCCAGCAGGCAGTGAGCTCAACACTTGTATCTTAAAAGACACACATAAGATAGTGGTGGCTCTGGAGGGATATTTTATTCTTTGGAAGTAGAAGGGGTAGACCATGGAACCACAGCTTGTAGTCCTCAACTGGCTTGTATATCTACTGCAGCATTGCAGCAACCATTCAGAGGGAGTCCCTCACTATGATACTTTTCTCCAGGAGTTTACTTCTTATCTCAATCCCCATTGGGGTTCCTTTCTCTTGATATGCTTAGAAAAGTTATCTGCACTTCCACCTCAGACACACCAATGCCCATTTCCCTTCCAACTCTACCAACTGAATTTGCACCAGGAACAGGAATGCCTCTATATTCTGATCAGAAATATCTCATGAGGAAAAGGAAATGAGATATTCCTATCTACAATTCTCTATTTCATCCCCATAGTTCCTCCTATGAGTATTGTGGAGGGTTTATAGTCCCTTTTGAATCCAACCTACCTTATCTTAAATTTTCCTAAATTTCAAGTGACTCTTCCCTCCTTCTGATTCTGAAAGTTTCTACTCTAAGGGAGTAGGAAGAGATAGTGGAAAGAACCATCACTCTGCTTCCCATTTTCTTTTCCTGAATTCCCAGGGTATATAAAAGGGGAAATTATCATTCTGAGAGGAAGCCAGTCAACCCTGAGGGTCATATATCTAATGAGTCTATTGGTTAATCTTGGACTGAGCCTTCTACTTTTGTATGCCCATCAGGGACTGGAAGTTGGAATCAAACAATGGAAACCAAGCAAAGAGTCGTATGAATTGTTTTAGGGTAGTGATTAGTCCAGGGGTGGGGAACCTGTAGGCTTGAGCTACCTCAAGGTCCCCACCTCTAGACTAGTCATTGCTAATAAGCCAGCGCAGTATCCAGACATAGGAAAAAACGCTAGTTTACTCACTTGGACTGTGACATTATGCACCATTAGATGATGAACATTTTTGTGTAATAATCGGGCATATGACATTTATATATTCTCCCCTCCCAAGCAAGTGAGCCAGATTAAGGAAAGAGATGAGCTAATGACAGAGTAGGTAGATCCTACAGACTAGAAAAAGTACTTACTACCACAAAAAGAGAATGTCTGCCTCTTGTTGCAAAGGAAGAAACATGTCTTTATTAGCATAGCCAGTCCCACTAATTCAAAGGAAACAAATACCTCTTTTATCAGATAGGGTAAAGAAAGATACAATTTCCTTGAGCTATCAGTATTCGTAGTTTTCTTCTGAAGTCATATAGTAATTAGAGGAAGAGAGAAGATATTGAAAGAGACAACTTCCTTTAAGCTGTCCCTGCAAGATGTGCTGAGGCATCACATAGCAAGGAAATGGCAAATATAGGACAAAATGGAGTTAGTTATGTCAATTCTTAACAGACTACTCCCAGCTTCCAAAATTGCTCTTTCAACAATAGGATTGTAATTTTGAAGATAGGACTGAGCTTCAGGAAAAGCTTTGGGGGATTGTTTTGCTTTATCCCTAAAGGAGAAGGAGGATGAACTTGAATACTTATGACTTTAGAAACTCCTAGGACAAAGTAACAAAGATATGTCCCTGTGTCAATAAGAGACCATCAAGTTATTCTTTATTCCCATCAGTGCTGCCAAACTATAGCATGAACAAGATTGATTCTTGAAGGAAGTCTCCATTATCTTAGAGATAACCAATTACAGAGAAATATATTTTGCCATGGGAAGATACCACCTAAATTCTATTAAGTCCCGTGGCTCCAGGATTTCACATTTTCTCCCCATTTCCTTTCTTCTGAGGAATACCAGTGTAGTAGTTATTGGCTGCATAGTCTAAATGAGCCAGAAAAGCTCTAAAAACCCAATCTTTACCCTAAGCAGTTAAACTTGCTACCAGCTTGAGTAATTTTCCTTGATGTACTAGTAAATTTCTTTTCCTTTCTATTTGGTTACTCATTTGTTTGACTTCTAGTCTTGTAGACATCATGGTGGGTGGGACTATCCCTGGCTCCAGGGGGAAAACTCCCATAATACCTTGTTTGAACTCAGAGACTTAATATGTTTTTTTTTTCCTCCTGAATTATCCTAACTGATGTGTGATAGCTAACATTCATATCACATTTTAAAAGTTGCCAAGCATTTTATATATTATTGGTAATGTGTGTCTATTTCCACCTTAGTACTTTACGCTACTGGCATCCCACCAACACCACCATCACCAGCACTCAGGAATACCCTGCTGCTGCCTACTCTCTGCTTAATCAAATCCTGCTGCTTCTTCAATGCTAGATTAAATCCCACCTTTTTCATTAAGCTTTTCTTGATTAATCCAGCCCACAGTGATCTCTCCCTCCTCTGAGTTCCTGGAGCATTTAGTGTTTGTACTACTCTGTGGGCATTTATCACAAATTGCTTTGAAATATTATTTAACATTAGGTGTGGTGTGGTGTGGTGTGGTGTGTGTGTGTGTGTGTGTGTGTCTGTGTCTGTGTTGTGTCTGTGTCTCAGGGTTCCCAAATGTCATTACTTGTTCCTAGAAGGCAGAGACTATAACATATACTTTGCCCACAGTACCTAGCAGAGTTTTGCATTTAACAGCAATTAATGAATATCAGTTAAATGAATGAGAGAATTTTTTATTATGATAATGGTGGGGGGCAGAAATTTCCTGAATTTTCTGATGATAATGGAAAATCTCTAGGTCATGGGTCACAAAGCCTGTATTTCATCAACAAGCAATCCCTGTATCCCTGCTGTGTATCAAACACTATTCTAGGCAGCATGGGGATACAAAGAAGGGAGGAAAAACAATCCTTGCTCTCAATTCAGAGATCTGAACATTAAAGTCCCTATTACATGTAAGGTGCTGAGCATAAGAAAAAACAGTTTGTGACACTGAGGAACATACATTCTAGTAGGAAGATACAATTTGAAAATCTATAAGCAAATACAAATAAATTTGCCATCCAAGGAGAGAAAGAGAGAGAGAGAGAGAGAGAGAGAGAGAGAGAGAGAGAGGAATCAGGAAAGGCTTTCTGAGGGAGTTGACTCCTTAGAAGAGCCATAAGGGAAGCAGGACATTGTCAAAGACAAATGTTATGATACAATGTATTCTAGGCACTATGCAAAAACACTGAGGTGTGAGATGGACTGGCATAATAAGACACAACTGGAGACCAGTTTGACTGTGACAAAGAATTCTTAAGGGGAATGATGTAAAGTAAGTCTGAAAAGGTAGGCTAATTCAGGAGGGCTTTTTTACCATTTAAGTATTTGTTTGTTTATCATTCATTCATCCATTTATTTGTTTGTTCATTCAAATAATTGGTTACTTGGTCTCTCTATCTACCTACCTATCTGTCTGTCTGTCTGTTTCTATTTCAAGAAACATTAGGGAGCCGCAGAAGGTCCTGGACCAGAGAAGTAACATGATTAGATTTGTGCTTCAGGGAGATTATTTTGGCAGCTGTATGAAGAATGGTTTGAAGTGGGGGAGAGATAAGCAAGATATTAATATCCTTCTTATCCTTATTTTAGAGAAGTAAAAGCCTGGGCTTCTAGCAGGGCCCTCTTTCCATTGTGCTTTTATGGTGAGTTGTTCATTGAAATAGTTCAAATTTTAAGAGACTTCCTCAGACTTTCCAGGACAGTTGCATTTGAGTTAAAAACAAAACAGGGCAGCTTGGGTGTGTCAGGGCTAGGCCTTGAGTCTTGCAGGTTCGGATCTGAAGGAAAGTGGCTGTGGATACAGAAGGCTTATGGAATGATATTAGAGAAGTCTGGTGGCCTTCAGCCTTCTTAGCAACAACTCTTACCAGCTTCGATGAAGCCTTACATGGAGATAATGTGCCTCGGGGCTCACTCACAGAGATTAATCAGGATAGCAGAATTCCATTTCCCTACCTATTTCAACACTGAAGAAAAATTACTTTCAATGAGCAGCCAAATTTGTTTGTATTAGGTAAAGAACTTATTTGTAATGATATACTAAAAAGGAATGCACCCCCTCTGCAGCGACCAGAAGCTCTGCTACCGTGGCATCTTGGATTTGAATCCTAGGAAGCCATATTAGTGATTTGTAATAAATAAATCCAACAATTTATTAAAATGATACACAATAAAAAATATTATGAAAACAAACATGAAATAAAAACACACAAATCATAATAAATAAAATAATACAAAACCAACCATAGACAACCAAACGGAGGACAGCCCAACCCGAATAAAAAAAATAGTCTCCTTGTTTTTTTTATTTTTTATATGAAGGGCGCACCACGCCCCCCTCACGGGCGGGGCCAAGGGGGGGGCGCCATGCCTTGAGAAAAAATAAATTCCTTTTTATGCTTTCGTGTTAAAAAAAAAAACAAAAACAAACAAAAAAAACCAACAAATTTTTGGATTCCCATTCTTAATCTCTCAGTTAAGGGTACCGACAGATCATCAGTTTTACTATCAATCAGGAAGAAAAAGTATTCCTTAATGATAAAATTATTAAAAAGTGCCAACCATAGAAGAAGAATACTGTTAAGTTTTAAACAGTCTGGAAGTATAACTTTTGCCTACTCCTGGCTCAAAGACTCCTGAGCAAGACAGAATAGAGTTTAATTACCAACAGTGATAACATGGTAATACTTTGAACTGGTTTTCTATTCTCCCCTAAGGCTCCTGAAAATACAATACATACACACAGGGTAAAGAAAAGGGTGTTCCTCTGTGGAGAAGGATTGTCCTCTGCAAATTTCAAAGAACATTAACAGCATTGTCTCTATATATCTAAGGTCAAAATTGGTTAAAAGACCCTCAGTATGTTGACTGGGAAAGAAGCATATTGAATTGTACACAGAGTATTATCCATGCCTAGTGACCTTAGTAAATGGCTCAACCCAGGGGTGGAAAACTGAACAGAACTGGATTCAGTCAAAGAGTTACACTTGAGGACATAGAGGGCCAACTGTGGCCTTGAGGCCCCAGGTTCCCCACCTCTGGCTTAACCTCTGCTAAGCCATGCATAAGCAGCTTTCCAGAGGACTGTTGCCATGAACAGCTTTCAAGTTTCTAATTACATAGTACAGTGAACTCTCTATTTAATAACAAATCAGATCAAAACATTCACAGAAAATCAAGGTACAGTATTTACAATGTTACGACTTATTACAGAAAATCAAGTACAGCATTCACAATGTCACAACTCAACAACTTATCACTAAAATGGCACATAGTTTTCACCAAAGTGGTCACATAGTTTTAAACAAAGTACATTCATTTAGTCAATCACAAAGTACAAAAGTCAAAGTTCACCCCTAAGTTACAGTAAACCATAATCTCAGTCAGTACACTGTATCCAAGTAAAGTCTTCTTTCAGCTTGACTCAAGGGTGGCTTTCAGCTTCCATGGTTCCTCTTCCATGGTCCCAGTTCCAACTTTCACCTGGGTTCAAAGGCAGGCAGCTCTCAGTTCCTTGTCCAGTTCTTTTTCCTGTTCCCATTTTATATTGAGACTCACAATTTCCAGTGGACCTCAAGTCCTTTGCAGTTCCTGTTTCTGGGAAGACATAGCTTAACAGAGCCACAATATTCATACACATTGCTGGTACCATCAATTCACTATCTGCCTGTGAAATCAATTCAGACCCGCTAATGAGGTTGGAGAACTCAACACAAATCCTCAGCATTGAAATCAACACATAACCATAAAAAAGGTCCAAGAGGTCAGCACAAATCATCAGTAAAGTCCCAGGACCTCTAAAACCCTCCTCCAGGACTACGATAAACATACAACCAGAAAATCTTCTTTCAGGGCTTCCAGCAAGTTGCCAGGGCTTCTGGACAAAGTAACAAACATCAACACAGAATAGACAAACAGAGTGCCGGGATACCACAAGTTTACTCCTTCTTGATTCTGCCACCACAAGAGTCCTCTTTTCATTTCTTTGCCTTTCCTTATATATGGTCATTAGTTCCTCCCTTCCTGTTGCAGGAGTTCATGAGTTCTAGGCTTCACAAGTTGTGGGGTTCACATGTTCTGTTTCTTAACAGACTTGATACAAGTCTCAAAAAATCTTGAACTGAAACAAGGTGTTAGTAACCGAAACAAAGTGTTCATTACTTCTGTGCTTGCCATTACAAACTCTCAGCCTCAGTTTATTCCTCTTTAAGGCAGAGAGAATGATAGTTACATTGCCTACGTCAGAGGTTTGTTATAAGTAAAATATTTTGTACTTTAGAGTGTTATGTAATTGCAAACTCTCATTCTTTTTTGGTTAATATTATCTTTTGGCCATTCTTTATTATTGTTCCATCTTAAATATGGTAGCATTCATACATGATGTTTGAAGTAGAATGCTTAATTGGCTACCAAGGGACCATTATAAGGTCTTTCATAAGGGAGAATAGAGTGATAATGGGAACCATACATTGGAAGGGGTGACCAGGGGTATGCCCCTTATATTCCTCCAGCAGTTGTTTATACTCAGTAGCTAGGTTAGCATGAAAAATTGCATAATCAAACTCATATCCTTCAGATTGTCAAAGATGACAAAAGTGAAAATGTTGTGAGAGGAATAATGACAGAAAAGGCACACTGGTGTATTATTGGTAGGATTACAAATTAATCTAATCATTCTGAAAAATAATTTGACATTATATTTCAAAAGTAACTGAGTTATTAATTTCTTCTGACCTGGTGATCACTAGTAATATATGCCGAAAAGAGGTCAAACACAGTGGGAAAGCATCCATATATTTCAAAAATATTCATAGCAATGTTTTCTATTGTGGCATAGAATTAGAAATAAAGCAGGCACCCATCATCTTTCCCAAAGTATGTTTTTGCTTGGTGCCAGGAGCACTCTGAGCTAATTCCAGAAGCCGAGCTAATCATTTTTATTAGAAGCAAAATTGGGATTAAAACTGAAATAAGCTTTGGTCAAGTAATCCTACCAGGCAAATCCCAAGATTTAGCAAAATTGTCTTTTTCAAGATATTAACCCTGGTGTCAATATCTAGCATGTGTTATTGACACATTGACGGATATTGACACCAGGGTTAATATCTTTTAACTAGCCCATCTGATTGATGAAGAGCAGTTCTATTGAAATGATTTCTAACTCTGGTGAGTTAGTCCAGTTCTAGACCACATAAAGCAAAAGCACAACCCCACAACTCTTAAATTTATCCATGGGATTTATTAATAGTATACAATCCACCAATGCTACATATTTATGTACAGGACACAAGGATGTATGCGTTAATCAGCTTTGTAGATTTCCCAGTTTGTAGCTGTCCATTCTGCTCTCTGAGAGAGAAAGCAGCACCTAAGATAATTCTGGGAACAAGTCCAGAGATACAGGCTAAATCTGAATATGCTTTCCTAAAGAATAGTAGTCAAGGGTAGTGATTTTGTTGAATAAGAAAGACAAAGGGAGCTGGAGTCTTTTCCAAATGCACAAATCTAAAATAAGCAAATCCAAGGTACTTTTTTTACATATCTATCAAGAATAAGGTAGATGATGAACACAAATCTTGGCAGGATCTTTTGATATCTGGGCTACACTTAGAGATTCATCCATCATCCTAACTCTTTCTGTTTAGTTACCCAACTTCTCCCTTTGAAGGAATGGACTCTGAGTACTCAGGATGTATCATCTGGTTTTGTGACACTGTTAATGGCATAAAGATGAGGCAACCCCCACCCAGGCTCTAATAACAGTCCCATTCAAATTTTACTACTTATCTCCACCAACCTATGCCTTTCTGCTTCCAATTTTGCCCAGTTCCCCTGTTCCCCACTGTTACTACAAGTGAATTCCAGGATGATTAAAGAAAGGCTTTATGTTAGGGTGTATTGGGTGTCAAGAGACCTAGGTTCTAGTGTGATATTGGACAAGTCATATCAACACTCAGAGTTAATTTCTTCATCTAAAAAAGAAAAAGAGTTTGATTGAGTGATCCATAAGGTCCCCTTTAGCTCTGATCCTAAGTAATTGGATCCTGTGTGGATAAGTTTGGAAGGTTATCATTGAGTATGGCCTTTGCTGAGTAAGGAAAGGTGATGCAAAATGCAAATCATATTGGATTTGGAGTCAAAAAAATCTGGGTTCACTATGTGATTTCCCATAAGTCAATTCATCTCTCTGAACTTCAGTTTCCTTATCTATCAAATGGGTATAATAACCCCTGCCTACTTTACAAAGTTGTTATAGAGGTCAGTTAATATAAAGTATCTTGCACGTGGAAGAACTTTATATCAATAGGAGTAGTGGGAATACGTACTCATCTAAAGTACAAATCTCAGACTGCCAGTCAATTCTCAAGCCCCTATTATATAAACATAAGCTAAGGGATATTATTATGTACCTGGTATTCTCTCAGGTCACTTAATTTGTCTTTGCTATCTTCAACCTTTTTGCTCTCTCCAACTGAGTTTATCAGAAAGACCAGTATTTCACTGTTAGGTTATGCATGTTGTTAAAAAAAAAAGATGAGATCCCAGCATTTTGAAATGAAAAACTCTATCCCTAGGCTTAAAATTAAGATAATTGAATCCTGCTGAATTTTACTGCTTTAGCATATCTGATTTTTTTTCTTTCTCTTCCATCCTTTTCACTAACTCTTAGCCCTTGGGAAAAATTTCTTCATCCCAAATATCTCAGTGTGAGGGAGTAACTTGGAAAACAGGCCCGGTTGGAGACCAAGTTCTACAGGCCCCAGAAGCCTAGGATATGAAGTAGAAACTATAGAATTTTAACCCCATTTTACTAGTGAAGAAACTGAAATGTAAGGATGGATTCAAACTTAGGTCCTTTGTCTCCAAATTCACTGTCCTGTCCACTCTACCATTCTGCCATCTAAAGACTTTGCTCCTAGAGAGGTGGATAAGATAGTAGACTTATAGCCAAGAAAAGATGGATTCAGATCCCACCTCAGATACTTTCTGAATAATCTTGGGCAAGTCACTTAACAACCTCTCTGGATCTCAACTCCTCATACAATAAAATGAAGAGTTGGATTTTATGTCCTCAAGGGTCCCTTCCAGATCTAAATCCATGGGTCTATGACCTAATCTAAATGTAGCACCCTACCCTGCACTTCCAAGTGGAAATCATTTTTGCTTTACCTATGCCCCAAATATTTAATATTTAACTGTCATCAAATGATCATGTTCTTTTTCGTATTCTAACATGAATTCCTTTAGTATAAGGACTGGTTTTTATTATTTTTTTTATCTGAGGAAAGTTACCCTGATCCTACCCAAATGTCAGTGCTTTGATCAAAACATCATTCTAACTTGCAATTCTCCATCTTTCTTCTCCATGATGCTGTCAAATGACTACTATAGAGTACGGTATAATATAATATTCTAATACTGAAGTTAGAGGTGTTGAAACTCCTCAGGCTGTATGTTAACTGAACAAAGCAGCAAAGTTCCAGACTGAGTCTCATTGATTTTATTGAAAGGCCCCTCAGGTTGATCTACATCTTATTCTTCCTCACAATCTTTCTTTTTTTCATTCCCCAATTAATAGAGTGCCAATAACTGGAGGATGCCAAGAAATCAAGCTGATAGGCAAGCTGGGAAATGCCTGTTACGTTTTTCTTTGATCAGATCAAATTCCAGAACTATTAAAAAACATGGGGGGTATTATTTCTCACCATGACTACAGAGATGGGCAGGGAAGAAAGATTCAGAAGGCAAACTGCCACTCATATACTGGAGACTTGCCCAAAAGATCACAATGGTCCAAAAGATGAATGCTTCAAAAAGTCCTGTAATCCCTCTTCTGTGCAATTCCCCACAAGTTTGTGGTGCCATCATCTCCTGAATTCTCTATAAAAGTTTATTATGAGTCAGATAACAGGCAGCTACTGCTGTGCACCCTCACCCTTTCCCAAATTCTCTCTCCCCAACAATCAGATACAGGGAAAAAAGTTACTTGAAAAGAAAAACCTACAAATGGCTTGGCCTATTACAATAAGGTAAATTATAAATATGCCCGTTAATAATCTTCAGAGATGTCAAAAAAGCAAATTCCAACTGTTAAAAGGAACAGTATCTCACAGGCATCAGCTCAAATCTTTGATAAGAAGGTAAGTTGTCATAGCCAGTAAGTCTATATTTTGTTAAAATAAATAAAAACTAATTCAATTAATTAAAAGCAAACCCTACATAAGTGAATCTTCAGTCTGGAAGGGTATTAAGGATTGTATGGCACAGGAGAAAGAACGCTAGTCTGAGATTCTAAATACAAATTCTAGCTCAGTCACTTACCACCTATGTGAATTTAGAAAGTCACTTTCCCCCTCTAATCCTATATAATTCCAAGAGGTTTTAAAGATAATTCTTTGTTTACAAAATGAGAGGGTTGAACCAGATGTATATGAAATTCACTTCAGGCTCTAAATCTATGATTCTAGAATTCACTTAGGTTAAACTCCTTCATTTTATAGATGAGGAAACTGAGGCCTTTAGAGACAAAGTAACTTGCTCAAAACCATACCATTAATTGGTGGCTAAATTAGAATTAGACCTAGTTCTCTTGACAGATAGTAAAATACTATTTGTTTAAATTTTATTTTGTTTTTCAATTAATTAAAAATCCAATTGCCCTTCATCTTGTCCTTCAACCAATCTTCCTAATTTATTAGATAAAAAGAAAAAGAAAAAAACCCAAAATCCTTGTAACCAATTTGCATAGTCACATAAAGTAAATTGCAGCATTGATCATTTCCAAATGTATATATGTATGTATCTTTCCTGAGTCCATAAAGAGATAATGCTTTATTATCAGTTCTCTAGAACAATGTTTAGTCATTATGCTAACAGTACTCTTAAGTCTTCCAAAGTGGTTTGTCTTTCCAATGATGCTATGAGTATATAAATTATTCTCCCAGTCCTGCTTACCTCACTCTGTATCAATCCATGCAAATTTTCTTAGATTTTTCTGAAACCGTCTTTCATCACTTTTAATGCCATAAGAGCACTGATTACATTGATACACTATAATTTGTTCAGTCATTCCTAAATTTATGGGCATTCTAATCCAATATTATCTCTATCTATCGTTCTATGCTTCTCCTATTGACCTATTTAATAGAATCAAAGAACTTTATAGCTAATTAGGGGTCATATGATCCAACAATCTTATTTTAAAGAAGTCACACATGGATTAAAAGTGGCAGAGCAAGGATTTTACCCAAGTCCTTTGATTTTAAATCCATTTGTTACTGATTTAAAATGAAAGAACAAATGCTAAGGCAAAGAACTAAGAGATCTTATGTCAGTCTCAGGTAGAAGGAGCCAAAGTCCCTCCCGTTATACCATGACCGCTATTCTTTCCCTAAAACACCATCAGACAGAAAGTAGACATATCAAAACCAAACCAAAATGAAACAAAACAGTAGAGGTTCTTGTTGACTAATGCCAGTTAGCCCATTTCCAGCTACATAGCCAAACAATAAGGCTTCTCTTTCTTAAATGGTTAGAGACTAAAACCACTCACAGAATATTCTCAAATTAGTGAGAAGATTGCATCGATTTAATTTAATATGACCTCATAAGGACTGAGCTTATAAGCCAGTCTCCCATTATAACCTAATTTATACTTGTAAAATAACCTGATTCACCCTATTTCTAAAACAAATACATAGTCATCACTTTCTTCCACTTCAGAATCCCTGAAAGAAATATGAATATATCCTGATATTCAAAGTTATCCTTACTTGTGACCAGTTCTGGCTAGGTTCTGAATGGGAAACATGAAAGATCAACTTAGATTCTTGACAGACATAAGAACTAAATTATATCTGAATGAGAAGCCTAAAAAGGCCAGAAGGGCAATTGTGTTCAATGGTAAGGTTTTATATAGTAAACTGAGCCTTCTAGTCTTGGAGTGTAGTCATCTGAAACATTGATTCTAGGTGTACTGACAGTCTCCAAAGGTACTGATTCTCTGCAAAAAGCAATTATCTCCTGTTTCTAGTA
The DNA here is from genome assembly GCA_011680675.1 of Gymnobelideus leadbeateri. NCBI lineage: Eukaryota > Metazoa > Chordata > Mammalia > Diprotodontia > Petauridae > Gymnobelideus > Gymnobelideus leadbeateri. Next base: position 85,253 of record WOXC01001010.1, read on the forward strand.
CCTGTCACCTTCACCATCCATCCTCCCCCAAATCCCCACAATGTGGTCTACAAGCAGCAAGGTGGAAGAGATGTTATTGTCAAAGAATTCTGAAGACTTTCATTTGGTGCTGTAGGAAAGTTATCTTGAAATAAAAACAAAATGTACACAATTTCATGATAAAATTGCCCTCTGTTTCAAAAAATATGAACATGCATTGTCATCCCTACCCCCCATAAAAATGACAAAGAAATTGTCATTTTAGCTAGGTCTACATGATAAAATATTAAACAGTGAGTCAGAATACAAAAGGAAGGGGGTGGCTAGGTGGCACAGTGAGTAGAGCACCGGCCCTGGAGTCAGAAGGATCTGAGTTCTGATCCGGCCTCAGACTCTTAACACACACAAACGAAAACCTAGCTGTGTGACCTTGGGCAAGTTAGTTAACCCCAATTGCCCTCCAAAAAGCAAAAAAGAAAAGAATACAAAAGGAAGAATGTAAAGTTTTCCAGAGTTCTGTGTCAAGACACAGAAAAATAATGGGATTGTAAAGACAGCAGCTGCAGGTACACAGAAGTGTTCAGCTCCCTTAATGATTACTTCTTTAGGATAGTTACACTAGTCTTTGTCTTCATCCTGAATCTAAATAAGAATTTAATTTTTAAAAATTACGTTTCCCAAAACAGTTTTCAAGTAAGATTATCATTCTTTTGGGAGGCTTTGGATATTTCTGGACTGATCTGGAAAGATTTTCTTTCACCATTTTTCAGTCCCCAGGCGCTGGAAGTCCTAATATACCCTTACTTCTTTCTCCTTGGAACTATTTAAATTGCCTATGTAGTGACTGGAAACATCTACACTCACATTCACAGAGAAGGTCCAGAAATAGCTGCCTCATTCAAGGTCCAAGGTACTTCATGGGAACTCCTCCCCCTACACGATCTTAGCTATAAGGCAATTTATTTCCAGCAGTAGTTCCAGGTCAGACTCGTCCAAGCTAGCTAAGGTCCACAGCTTAAACCTTTTCTTTGGACTCACTTCCTGGTCCAGGAGCTTAATATATCTCAATTAGAAATGCTATTCTAATTTATAATGAGCATTCTTTGTGCTTTATGATTTTAATCTCTGAAGACCAAACTGCCTCTGGGGTCATTAACCATATAAAAGTTTTTTGTCCAAAGAGTTCTGAGATTCAGGATTCCCCTCTTTTCTTCATCCAATCTCTTCCATTTACCTAGGTAAATTGGTGGGTGAGGAAATAAAGACATAGACAGAAGTTCAAGAGGGGCATAACTATCTCCTCTATCTGCCTAGCAACAGTCTTTGCTTCTTATATGAAAATATGAGCAACAAAGGCTGAAAATACTGAGCTCACTAATACTGAGCTCACTAATACTGAGCTACACCTAAGAAAAATTTGCATATTCTTTGTGATATTTGATTCTCCTCATTAGAATTTGAGCTTCTAGTTTCTTTGAGTATCTTTTATCTTTAGTACTTGGCACATGGTAAATGCTTAGTAAATACTCGCTGGCTCATTGATTCTCTATTTTAGGTGAAGCTATGATGACAAACTGCCAGGATCTCTCTTCACCTCTGGTGTAAGCATGTCTAAGAGAATAGAGAGAGGCTCAGGGGATGTTGACAAGATGTAGTTCTTGGTGACCTTGTGATCCACTGTCATCAAGTACTACTCTGTGATGAAAGTATCAGGTCATTTTAACGGCAAAGAAAATGCATAAGACTTTATAAGAAAAACACAAAATATAAGATAACAAAAACACAGGAAAAGTCATCCAAATAACAAAACTCCAGAGTCATCCTTCTCTGCCACAAAGGAGTGTCACCTAATTCTCTTGCTTATACTCTTTTCTTTTTTTTTTTTCAATTAGACAAATGCTTTATTAACTTCTGGTTTACATCATTCATTTCCACCGGATTTTGAGTTACAATTTTTCCCCCATTTTCCCCCTATGCACCATCCCAGAATAGCAGTCCCACAAGATATCCCTTCCTCCTATCTGCTCTCTCCCATATCTTCTGCCATACCCCCTTCGACTTTTCCATTAGAGCAAGGTGAATCTCTGTGCCCCAATGCCTGCACATCTTATCTCCCAATTACATGCAAAATAGTATTGATAATTTATATATATATTTGAAACATTTAATTTTAAGACCTCGAATTTCAGATCCATTCCCTTCCTCCCTTGCCACCCATTCCCTCTGGGAAGATAAGTAATTCAGTATGTGTTGTACATGTATAGCTATGCAAAATATTACCATAGTAGATATATTGGACAAGGCTGCTTATAATTCCCTCCCACCCATCCCACCCCCCACCTGGTCCATTCCCTACTTGAACCTGTCCCTCTTCTATAGTGGGTACTTCCAACCTCCCCTCCCCCCAAGAATGCCCTCCCATCCATCATCCCTCCTCTCATCCCCCTTCCCCCTATTCTGCTGCAGGTTGAGATATCCCATTTAGTATGTATGTCATTCTCTCCCTGAACCAAATTCAATGAGAATGTGGTTTTGCCTTTTTGCCTTCCTATTCTTCCCCTCCCCTGCAGCCACTTCCCCTTGCTTCTTCTATATGAGATAGTTTACCCTACCCTGTTTCTCCCCATCTCCTCTTGCCACTTTCCTCTCTCACCTCATAATTTCACCCCTTAAGTATCATTCCTTCCCAACAAATTCGACCTATGCCCTCTCTCCAGGTATAACTGTAAACATATATACACACATTCACATATGTATTCATATGACCATACACACTTCTTCCATTATTTTCATACTGAGAAAGGTTTCATCAGTCACAATTATTGTTTTTCCATGTAGGAATGTAAATAGGTCAACTTTGATGAGTTCCTTTTGATTTCTTTTCCCTGATTACCTTCTCAGGCATCTCTTGCTTCTTGTGTCTGGATGTCAAATTTTCTATTCAATTCTGGTTTTTTCCTCAAGAATGCTTGAAAGTCCTCTATTCCACTGAATGACTATATTTTCCCCTGAAACAAAATACTCAGTTTTGCTGGGTAGGTGACCCTTGGGTTCAGTTCCAGCTCTTTTGCCCTCTGGAATATCATATTCCATGCCCTTCGATCCCTCAATGTAGAAGCTGCCAGGTCCTGGGCTATTCTGATTGTGTTTCCACAATATTGAAATTGTTTCTTCCTGGCTGCTTGTAGTATTTTCTCCTTGATCTGGGGATTCTGGAACCTGGCTATAACATTCCTGGGAGTTTTCTTTTTAGGATCTTTTTCAGGAGGTGATTGGTGGATTTTTTCAACCCTATTTTGCCCTCTGGGTCTAAAACATCAGGACAATTTTCCTTAAGAATTTCTTGAAGGGTGATTTCTAGGTTCTTTCTTTGGTCATGGCTTTCAGGTAGTCCAATAATTTTTAAATTGTCTCTCCTGGATCTATTTTCCAGGTCAGTGGTTTTTCCCATGAGATATTTCACATTGCCTTCTATTCTTTCATTTGTTTGGATCTGCTTAACAGCATCTTGATTTCTCATAAAGTCACTAGCTTCCATTTTCTCCAGTCTAACTCTGAAGGAATGAATCTCCTCAGTGAGCTTTTGAGATTCTTTTTCCATCTGGCAAATTCGACTTTTTAAGGCATTCTTCTCCTCATTGCCCTTTTGGGCCTCCTTTGCCATTTGAGTTAGTCTATTTTTTAAGGTGTTGTTTTCCTCAGCCAGGCTGTTGACCCTCATTTCATACTTTTCCTGCATCCTTCTCATTTCTCTTCCCAATTTTTCCTCCACTTCTCTTATTTGATTTTTAAAGTCCTTCTTAAGGTCCTCTATGGCCTGTAACCCGCTCATATTTTCCTTTGGGGCTTTTAGAGGAGGATTTCTGACCTCACAATCCTCTTCCCATCCTATGCTTCCATCCTCTTTGCCCCCCAAAAAGGAGTCTAAGGTTGCCTTTTTCTGCTTAATTTGTTTCCTTTGTCTTGACATATTGCCACTTAATTACTTGACTTTTGGGCTTGTTGCCACAGTAGGACTCTGCCACCAGACAGGAGAGCTTTCGTCCCAAACGTTGGGGTCTTCACAGCTTTCTGGCAAGCTGGATACCCACCCCAGACCTCCCCCCCAGATCACAATCCAGATCCAGGGAGGTTAAAGCAAGAGTGATTAACCCCTAAGACTGATCGTTGCATATCCCTACAGTTTGCAGGCCAGGACCTGGAGCTGCCACTGAAAATTACAAAATGGCGTGTCTCCTCAGCAGCTGCCAGCCTCCAGGGGAGGAAGCTGACGCGTTCCCCAAATACTGGTCCCAAAGTCCATAGGGCACTAACTTCTCACTTTGTCCTAGGCATATCTGAGTTGATAATTCTGGAATCACCACAGCTGCTGGTGTTCTGGGGTCCCTCCAGCCGGCTGCTGGCCTGGCAGCCCTGGGGCTAAAACTGTGGCTCACAGGGACCTGGGCTCGGCTCTCCACTCACTGCTGCACACTGTGCTGCCGGCTCCCAGAGCGCTGCACTGGTCTTTCCTGCAGGGCTGCTGGGCTTCCAGCACCGGGAGGTTAGCTTCTCTGTGTCGTTCTGTGGGTGCTGGGCCTCCTGAAGTTGTTCAGAGTCTCCTTTTACATAGTTTGGAGGTGATCTGGGGGGAGAGTGCTTTGGTCGCGCTGTTTCTACTCCGCCATTTTGGCTCCGCCCCCCTTCTCTACTACACTCTTTTCAATATGTATGATTTTATAACCACAGTATAAAGGTCAACTGAGAAACATCAGTCCAGAGGCCTGGGCTTTCTCTGCTTTGATTGCATCTCAGAGATAGCTTCACACTGGAAGAGAAAGATACCATCATGAGGGCTATTGAGAGCAGCTGTTGTCTTTCTGATCTATTAGCTCAATCACCTTATCTTATTGATTATTAATATCAAACTTGTATCTCAGCTCTAATATTCACAAAAGCCATAAAACTAGAATCTATGAGCTTTAGATCACTATCATCCTTGAGCCTGGATTCAGCCTTCTCCTAAGGTATCCAGACTTTATCCAGTCTTTGTTGCTCTTCTGAAACTCTGTGTCTCCTGTTATACTTCTCAAAAAGTTACTGTTTAAAGTTGCTTTATCAGGTTTGTCTTCTGCTCATTGGCAGCACTAAGATAATACAAAAGTATCGCATTCAAGGTTTGAGTATTGCTTAGAAAATCAACATGTCTACCTACCTGACTAACTTTCAATGATATTCTATGGGTCAATATTCCTAGAATTGTTTTTTTTGGAAACATTCTACAAACTTTAACATTTTAAAATACTTTCTGCTTTCTGCAGCAGACAATTCTACTCCCTTTCCCACCATCACCAACAAGAACAGTAATGGCAGCACTGGAGTGTGAGTATCCCCCAACATTTTCCTCAATTCATTGTTCTCTCTCCACACTTTCTCCTTTGGTAATATCATCCACTGTCATGGTTTTACCATCTTTATGCAAATGACTCCCAATATCCAGTCCGCTCATCTCCCATATTTCCAAATTCCTGTGAAGTATATCAATCTAGATAGCCTGCAGGCTCCTCAGATTCAATATTTATACTGTACAATGCTTCATCTTATCTCTTACATTTCAGTGCTTATTGATTGATAGATTCTGGGAGGATCTTTATATCTTTTTTTTTTTTTTTGCCTTTTGGAGGGAAATTGGGGTTAAGCAACTTGCCCAAGGTCACAGGGCTAGGTTTTTATTTGTGTGTGTGTTAAGTGTCTGAGGCTGGATCCAAACTCAGGTCCTTCTGACTCCAGGGCCGATGCTCTACTCATTGCACTACCTAGCCGCCGAGCATCTTTATATCTATCAATGATTCCACTCTCCTCTCAGCTGCCCAGACTTGAAATTTCAATTATTCTTCCCTCTCTGCCTTATCCCAGTATCCAATCAGTTGCCACGTTCAGTCAATTCTACCTCCACAATGTTCTTATCTGTATCCTATTCTAGAATCACATTGAAACCACATTTGTTCTAAATAAAACCAAGTAACTCAAAAGGCAAGTTTCCTCAGAGCCCATGAACTATACCATTGCTAAACTATCACAATCTATAATTTTCAATGATGATGTTCAGATTAAGATAATAAACCTATTGAACTAGCATTTTTCAAAAAGACTGCCATTATTTTTTGCCTATATTCTCAATATATCTTCCTAAATTCCTACTCTAAATCTCGCCTCTCTTCTTTGTTAACTATCCTTCACTGGCTGCCAAAATAACTTTACTAATATGCAGTCACTCTTCTGCTCAAAAAAACTCAACATCTCCCTATTGCCTCTAGGATACCATACCAAACCCTTAGCTAACTTTCCCTAATTTAACTTCCCACATATTATGGCTCTAAAATTGCTTTCTAAGTTTATTTCCCATGATTCTCTTTCACAAAAAATCTATGTTCCAGTGACTCTGGATGACTTACTTCTCAAAAATGACAGCGCATACCATGACCTTTGCACAGGCTGTTTCCTAAGTCTAGAAGGTGTTACCACCTCTTCTTTTCCTAGAATTTCTACCTCTCTTTAAAGTTCTCTTCAAGTTATGTGTGTGTTACAAATTTCATTTATGTATTTGTACACATATTGTTCATCACCGATCCCCTCAAAGAGTATAAGCTCCTTGCAAAGAGTGATATTATTTTTGTCTTTTTACCCCTGGCACCTGTACAGTGACTGGTATGTAGGAAATACTTAATGTATTCTTTTTGGATGAATAAATGAACTCAGTAGCAAAAGCAATTAACCTCACTGAGCTTTCCCCATAAAGTTTGGGAGAAGTAGAATTTGTTCAACTTCCTTCATCCTCATTCTGCCATTCATTCCACATTTATTAATAACAGGTAAGTCCACCAGAAGCTTCAGTACCGTTCTAGATGGAATGAAGAAGGCCACTAATCCAAGTTATAAGGTATTAATATGATACACTATAAGCAGAGATACTAATTCCACAGTACTCATGGGAAAACAGACAGATTGCTTTATAATCCTATCACCTAATTTCCAAACATGTTTTATGGAGAAGACTGAGGCCATATGAAATCTAATCCTTCATTTCCCCTCCTCTAGTTCTTAAAACTTCTTCTTACCACCCTCCTGTGATATTAAACTAGTTCTGTGCCCCTAGGTAAATGACTTGCCCTCCCTAGGCCTTTGTTTTCTCATTTATAAGATGGAGTTTAAATATGTGTGACATATATCCTACAAGGTTTGCACAAAGAACAAAAAAGATAGTTTGCAAAGTATTTTGCTAGCTTATAGTGCTATATAAATATAAGCTATTATCATCATGCACCAACTTTTCTTTCCCTCTTGTCATAGAAGACATCCAGGTATCATAGTGAATAGATCACTGTACTCCTGGATTCAGGAAGACCTGAATTCAAATCTGGCATTAGATACATACAAGCTGTGTGAACTTCAGCAAGTTGCTTGACCACAGTCCGATTCAGTATCCTTCTCTGTAAAGTAAGGATAATAATACCACCTAACTTCCAGGATTGTTATGAAAATACAATAAAATAATAATTGTAAAGTCCTATGCAAATCTTAAAGTGCTATATAAATGCTACCTATTGTTAAGGAATATCCAACTTTTCAGAGAAAGCTCATCTCCTTAGACTATTGATAGACCTAGAAATTATTCTATCTCTGTCAGCACTCTTTAATCCCTCTTTAGCATTGGTTTCTTCCCATCTGCTTGCAGACATCCTCAGGATTCCCCTATCTGCAACATGTCTTCCCTCTATTCTTTTTCTTAACCTGAACAATGATCTCATCTCTCTCCTTCACATTCAACTTTTTGAAAAGGTTTTCTCTAACTAAAGCCTCCACTTTTGTCATCTTCCACTCTTTATTTAAAGATTGTATCTTCTTTCAGGGTTCCATTTCCACCACTCTGCTGAAATTGCTTCTCATAAGTCACCTCTGACTTCTTAATGACAATCATTACCTTCCTCTTCATCATCACCATCAATAAACATTCGTTAAGTACTTCCTTCTTAACTTCTCTGAAACTTTCTTCTCTTGGATAGACTACACTTTCCTGATTTTTCTCCTACATTCCTACCTAATTTTTCTGTGTTCATTATTGATTCTTTATTCTTTCCATGGAACTGAAAGGATCTCTCATTGACCCTCTTTTCTACCTCTTTACTCTCTTGGCAACTCATTCATTCCTAAGGCTTCTGCTACTGTTCCAATTCATGTGACTCTCAAATTTATATCTCCAGCCCTGACCTCTCTTCTAAAGTTCAGACTGCATCTCTTTTTACAGTTGGAGATCTCAACATGGACTTTTTGCTAGCACCTCAAATACATCATCTCCATAACTAATCTTATATTCCCCTTAAACCTTTCCTTGTTTCCTTGTTTCTTTCAATTGTACTATCATTCACCCAGTCTGCAATATTCAGAGCTTCAGTATTCTCTTTGAAATTTCACTCACACTCACCTCTTCTATACCATCATTTACCAATTTTTCTCTATTTCTACAACATTGCTTACACTCATTCTTCCTCTCTATTCCCACTACCACAAAGAAGGAATCATTAATACCCACCTCAGCTATCCCAGGGCCTCCTAGAAGATATTTCTGCCTCTATTCTCTCTCTCCTTCAATCAATTTTGTAGGTAGATAGATAGAGGAAATAGAAAATCACTCCAATATCTTTGCCAAGGAAACCCCATGGACAGGATGGTCTATGGGGTCATGAAGAGTGGGACACTATTGAATGACTGAACAACAAAAAAAAGATAGGTAGATATATACATATTACTATCAGAACAAACATTATTACTCAGAGATCTGCTCACTTTACCACTCTATTCCTCTTTAATGACTTCTTCTCATCTATAAATTCCTTAGCCTGCCATTCAGTCTCCCATAATATGTCTCCCATAATATGTCAAATACTCTTCCTTCCTCTTCAACCTTATCTCAAACTATTCTCTTTCAAGTACTCTCCATCTGTTCCAACAAAAGTGAATAACCCTCTCCCTGTCCTGAATTTTCCTGACTCCATTTCTTTGCTTATGTTGACCCCTCTGCATGGAATACTTTCCTTCCTTTTTCTACCTATCAACTTTATACCCACCTTCAAAGGCCAATTCAGATAATATCTCTTCTGCAAAATTTCCCCCCATTAGGACCTCCTACAACCCTTATTTTAATTCTATTGTCCTCAGTAATATTTAGTATTTTAGCTGTCTTCCTGTCTTATCCCCATTAGAATGCAAGCTTCATGAGGTCAGAGGTTGTTTTATTTAAACTTATTATCTTCTCCTACACACTTAGCACAGAGTTATTTACATAGCAAGTGCTTCATAAAGGTTTGTTGAATCTGAACCAGAATAAGCTTCCAGGAAGACAAAACTTCATTGCAATTTTATCCTGGCACCCACAATTAATACTATTGCCAGATCTCCAAATATAGTCAGACTTCTGCAATCGCTGGGACTCCCAAGATTCAGGGCCAAGTTGTTTTTCTGAAGATTCCAAATGAATGGCTTAGGGCAGAGATTCTATGCCACCTTGTGGCCACATCTGGGAACTAGTCATTCTCCAAGGTCCTGAAGATGAACTCATATTTCTTTAACATTTTGAGGTTAATAAATGCTTTCCTCACAACAACCCTCTGGAAAAAATTTTAGATGAAGAAACTGACAGTCAAAGTCGTTCTGTCAATAAGAATTTATTAAACTCCTGCTATGAGCAAGGCAGTGTGATAAGCATTGGGGATATAAAGAAAAGAAAAGTCCCTGCCCTCAGGGGGCTCACAATTTAATGGTGGAGGTAACATGGAAAACCATTATGTAGAAATAAGATATGAACAGAATAAATTTAAAGTAACTTGCTCACTGTCATGCAGATATTATCAAAGACCCTAGGAGACCTGAACTAAGGGTTTGCTTTCTTTAATCTGTGTGTTCTTACTTTATCATGTTCAGAGAGCACAGTTTTTCCTCTGCTCATAACTTGGAGTATGGGAGCAGAGTCTTAATATAACTATCCTAACCACCACTACCTGAAAATTTTCCAATAAATTTTCCCAAGTAGAAAAGCCAAGGTGACCCACAGGTGAAATTGTGAAGTAGATTGTCCTTAGCACCCCTTAGACCTACTCTTTTCCTTTTGAATGGACTAGTGTCATCATTATAAACTAATGCCTGCCTTTCTGTTTACACCCTGCCAATCTCCATTAAAATCTACCTGAACTGTGCCTTATTACTTCAGAACAGAGTCTTGACTAAAGACTAATCCCCACTAATAAAGTAATGGTTACTAATGACTTAATTACTTTTCTACTTTTCAATTAACAATTCTGTATCTGTAGAATTTTAATCCAAATGAATAACAACAGCTCTGGTAATTTTGGTCAATCTGGCAGGGTAGAAAGGGAGATATGTGGAGATAGCTATCATAATTCATACCTCAGAGGTGATTGACTACATGAAGCATCAACCCTGTCAAACCACAAAAGTAAGTCTGTGGGAAGAACTCTGACCATATATCCTACTAAGAATACAGACTTTTCCCATGTGTGAGGCTCATCAAGTGAAACTAGTGAAAAATAAGTGGAAATTCTATCCTCATCTGTCTTCCTTTTGACACATATTGAACAACATAAAAGTCTGCAGGGACATTTCTCTATATTCACCACTTAAACAATACTGTATTACATGCCTGGTAAGATTTTGTATGGAAAAATACAAATATTTGTCACAGAAGACAGAGTTGACAGCATTTATAACTGACAGCATATAGTGGCAGGTCCGAGGGATGGTAAACAGCTTGGGCAAAGGAGACTAGCAAGTTAAAACAGAAAAGTTCATCTAGATAGAGGCTTAAATTGAGGTCTACATTTTAGGGAAAAAAATTTGATAACTGTATTTAACATAATTGGTTTCTTGTGATCCTATGTATTTTATTTTATGCATTAAAAACGGTTCTCTTAAGTTGTTCTTAGGTCTCACCTATGACTTACAAAGGGATCTAATACAGAGAGAGAGAGAGAGAGAGAGAGAGAGAGAGAGAGAGAGAGAGAGAGGGAGGGAAAAATCTTGAAATAAGAGAAAGTATTTTTGGAATGGGCTCCTGAGAGGCAACTATTAAGAAAATCTAACCAGAGCTATAAAAAAATTAGAAATTTCATTTCCATTCTTTAATGCCACATAGAAATTTGAGAATGATGGAAGGTTCTAAGATTAATGATAGCTAGGGAGTACAGTGTATAGAGTTTTGGACCTTGAGTTGGGATGGAATCTCAGACACTTAACTACTGTGTAATGCATGGAAATTAATGTAACTTCTCTCAGATTCAGTTTACTCACCAGTAAAATGAAAAAATTGGACTTGATGGCCTCTATGCTCTATTCTATCTCTGATCTCATGAGCAAAAGATGGGACAAAGATGCACATACGAAAATGAGTCAGACGCATACCAGAACCCCACAAAAATAAGTCAAACAAGTTTAAAAATTGTAATGAAATACATAAATGAAAGACTGTACTAAGAGGAAGAAAGGACAAAGACACCACAACATAGTGGAACAAGCACTGTCTACAGAGTCAAAGCATCTGGCTCTAGATCCCACAGTTGATATTTACTGCCTTGGGAAATTTTCTTGATCTCTCTGGACCTCAGTTTTCTCTTCTAAAATGGAGAAGCTTGGACTACATGGGTTTTGCTTTTCTTTTTTAGGTTTAGACCTCTGATCCCATGATCCAAATATGAGTATTTAAAATCTCTAATGAGATGTGCACATTGTGTACATTTATGTCAATCACATGTTTTATAAGAATGTGGAAGAGGGGAGGTCACTAATGAAAGGAGGAGTAGAAAAAGAGATGCTTCAGTCATGCGGGGAATTGTCATTCACTCAGTTGTCATCACGTCTGATTTTTTTGTGATCCCATTAGGGATTTTCTTGGCAAAGATCATCAAACAGCTTGCCATTTTCTTCTTCATCTCATTTTGCAGATGAGGAAACTGAGGCAAATAGGGTTAAATGACTTTCCCAGCATCACACAACTAGTAAGTGTCTGAGATCAGATTTGAATTAATGCTTCCTGATTCTAGTCCCAGTGTTCTATCCACTGTCCCATATAGCTGCCTTATCTTCTGAAGACCAAAATAGTGCAAGTGAAGGGGGAAGGGAGCAAAAATATTGAATTATAATATAAAATATGTTATATTAGATATAAAGATAAACATCCTCAAACACTTATTAAATACTAAAACATACACTGTGGAAGGTAGCAAATTTTCTTCTGTATATATTGGAAACTAGAAGAGTCAGTTATTGTTCCAAGAATAATTAACTGATACAACTATGGTCAAGAAATGAATTCATAGTTGATTTTTTTTTCATTCTAGACCCATGATTTCACTCATGTAGGGAGCTCCCAGTGTAGAAACTCCATTCACTAATAAACGTCAGCATTTCTATCACTTGTCCAAGCTAGTAATGAGGCAGTAGGTAGCATAGTGGCCAGAGCACTGGGCCTTGAGTCAGGAAGATCTGAATTCAAATCCAGTCTCAAACACTTTCTAGCTATGTGGCCCTGGGCAAGTCACAACCTCTGGTTTTCTCAGTTTCTTCACAAAATGGAGATGATAATAGCAATCACCTCTCAGAGTTAATGTGAGAGCCACAAGAGATAATATTTGGCAGAGCCAAGATGGCAGAGTAGAAACAGCTCTTCCAAGCCACTGTGCCCCCAGATTTCCCCCAAACTATGTAAAAGGGGACTGTGAACAACTTCTGGAGCCCCAGCACCCACAGAACAACACAGAGAAGCTAACCTCCCACTGAGGACAGCCCAGCAGCCCTGCAGTAAGGACCAGCACAGCTGTCTGGGAGCCGGCAGCACGCAATGCACAGAGCTCAGGAAGTGGAGCCTGGCAGAGCCCAGGTCCTCGTGAGCCGAGGTTTTAGCCCCAGGGCAGGAGGGCCAGCAGCCGGCTGGAGGAACCCCAGAATACCAGCAGCTGTGGCGACTCCAGAATTATCAACATAGACATGCCTAGGACAAAGTAAGAGGTTAGTGTCCTATGGACTTTGGAACCAGTATTTAGGGAATGCGTTGGCTCCCTCCCCTGGGGGCTAGAAGCTGCTGAGGAGACACTCCATTTTGTAGTTTTCAGAGGCAGCTCCAGCTCCCGGCCTGCAAATTGTAGGGAGATCCAGCGATCAGTCTTGGGGGGTAATCGCTCTTGCTTTAACCTCCCTGGATCTGGATTGTGATCTAGGGTGGAAGTCGTGGGTGAGTTTACAGCTTGCCAGAAATGGAAGTTGCCCCCCACACGTTCGGGACGAAAATTCCTCTATCTGGCCTTAAAGTCATAGTGTGGCAACAAGCTCAAAAGTCAAGTAATTAAGTGGCAACATGCCAAGGCAAAGGAAACAGAAAAATGCAACCCTAGACTCCTATTTTGGGGGCATAGAGCGGGAAAAGGACTGTGAGGTCAGAAGTCCTGCTCCAAAAGCCCCAGGGGAAAACATGAGTGGGTTGGAGGCCATAGAGGACCTTAAGAAGGACTTTAAAAATCAAATAAGAGAAGTGGAGGAAAAATTGGAAAGAGGAATGAGAAGGATGCAGGAAAAGTATGAAATGAGGGTCAACAGCCTGACTGAGGAAAACAACACCTTAAAAAATAGACTAACTCAAATGGCAAAGGAGGCCCAAAAGGGCAATGAGGTGAAGAATGCCTTAAAAAGTCGAATTTGCCAGATGGAAAAAGAATCTCAGAAGTTCACTGAGGAGATTCATTCCTTCAGAGTTAGACTGGAGCAAATGGAAGCTAATGACTTTATGAGAAATCAAGATGCTGTTAAGCAGATCCAAACAAATGAAAGATTAGAAGGCAATGTGAAATATCTCATGGGAAAAACCACTGACCTGGAAAATAGATCCAGGAGAGACAATTTAAAAATTATTGGACTACCTGAAGCCATGATCAAGGAAAGAACCTAGAAATCACCCTTCAAGAAATTCTCAAGGAAAATTGCCCTGATGTTTTAGATCCAGAGGGCAAAATAGAGGTTGAAAGAATCCACTGATCACCTCCTGAAAAAGATCCCAAAAAGAAAACTCCCAGGAATATTATAGCCAGGTTCCAGAATCCCCAGATCAAGGAGAAAATACTACAAGCAGCCAGGAAGAAACAATTTCAATATTGTGGAAACACAATCAGAATAGCACAGGACCTGGCAGCTTCTACACTGAGGGATTGAAGGGTATGGAATATGATATTCCAGAGGGCAAAAGAACTGGGAATGAACCCAAGGGTCACCTACCCATCAAAACTGAGTATTTTGTTTCAGGGGAAAATATGGTCATTCAGTGGAATAGAGGACTTTCAAGCATTCTTGAGGAAAAAACAGAATTGAATAGAAAATTTGATATCCAGACACAAGAAGGAAGAGATGCCTGAGAAGGTAATCAGGGAAAAGAAATCAAAAGGAACTTATCAAAGTTGAACTATTTACATTTCTATATGGAAAAGCAATAATTGTGACTGATGATATCTTTCTCACTATGAAAATAATGGAAGAAGGGGTGTGGTCATATGAATACATATGTGAATGTGTGTGTATATGGTTACAGTTATATGGATAGAGGGCATAGGTTGAATTTGTTGGGAAGGGAGAACACTCAAGGGATGAAATTATGAGGTGAGAGAGGAAAGTAGCAAGAGGAGATGGGGAGAGACAGGGTAGGGTAAACTATCCCATGTAGAAGAAGCAAGGGGAAATGGTTGCAAAGGAGGGGGAGAATAAGGAAGGCTAAAAAGGCAAAACCACATTCACATTGAATTTGGTTCAGGGAGAAAATGACATACATACTAAATGGGACATCTCAACCTGCAGCAGAATAGGGGGAAGGGGGATGAGAGGAGGGATGATGGATGGGAGGGCATCCTTGGGGTGAGGGGAGGTTGGAAGTACCCACTATAGAAGAGGGACAAGATCATGTAGGGAATGGACCAGGTGGGGGGTGGGATGAGTGGGAGGGAATTATAAGCAGCCTTGTACAATATATCTACTATGATAATGTTTTGCATAGCTAGACATGTACAACATATACTGAATTACTTATCTCCCAAGAGGGAATGGGTGACAAGGGAGGAAGGAAATGGATCTGAAATTCGAGGTCTTAACATTAAATGTTTCAAATATATATAAATACTATTATCAATACTCTTTTGCTTGTAATAGGGAGATAAGATTGCAGGCATTGGGACACAAAGACTCACCTTCCTCTAATGGAAAAGTCGATGGGGGCATGGGAGAGAGCAGATTGGAGGAAGTGATATCTTGTGGGACTACTATTCTGGGAGGTTGGGTAGGGGAATAACGGGGGAAAATGATTGTAACTCAAAATCTGACGGAAATGAATGATGTAAAACAGAAGTTAATAAAGCATTTGTGTAAAAAATTTTTAAAAGGCAAAACAAACAAACAAAAAAACAAAAAAAGAGATAATATTTGTAAAGCGCTTAGTATGATACCTGGCACATGGTAAATATTATATAAATGCTTTTTCCTTCTCTTCCCTAGTTTGAGCCAGATGTAGCACTCAAACTGAGATATTTCCTGATTCCAAAGCCAGTTCTCTATTCACTATATCATGTTGTCTCTCATAGCTGAAATTATAAAAGCATATAAAATGATTCACTGAATCAGATCATCACCTAGCCATCCCTGTATTTGTCTTCTCTCAACCAAAACTGCTCTCTCCAAACCTTACGGGCTTTTCTCAATAATCCTTGACCTTTCTGCTGCCTTTCAGTGGTTAACTAACACTCTCTTGCTAAGACATTCTCTCTTGTCTGGGTTTTCCTAACACTTATCTACTCCCACCTCTCTTACCTCTCCTCAATCTTCTTTGCTGGATCATCATTCATGTCAGATCCCTTGAATGTGGGTGACTCTGTCCTGAGCCAATTTTTTCTTCTCTCTATATTTTCTCATATGATGACACAATCAACTCCTATGATTTGAATCATCATCTCTATGTAGATGACTCCCATATCCATATGCTCCTCACTAGCCTCTCTGCCAAACTCTAGTCTCACAACTCCACATCTATATTGGACATTTTAAGCTGAATGCACCTTAGGCATCTAAAATTCAACATGAACAAAACATGTTATTTTTCCCCCAAACCCACCTCTTTTCCAAAATTCCCTTTTTATATCTAGGATAGCATCACTTTTTTAGTTACCCAGTTTTTCAAACACTCTCCTCACTTATCCTATAGATCCAAACAGTTGAAAAATCTTGTCAACTTTATCTCCACAATATTTTTTACATATATTCCCTTCTCACTACTCATACTCTAGTTTAAATCCTTGCTCAGGATTAGTTCACCGTTAACTAGGTCACCACCCTAGTTCAATCACTCTTCACTTCTCCCCATTGCAATAACCCCTCCAATTGGTATATTCACAGGAAGCCTCTACCAAGGTTAATCCATCTTTCATATAGCCACCAAAGTGATTTACATACACACATGTCTATGTGTATACACACACAAATATTATATATATATACATATACATACATATAATCCCCCCATTTCATGTTTAAACAGTTTTTAACATTTTAAAAAGAGTTTTGTGATTCAGATTCTATACCTCCCTCTCTCCCCTTACTGAGATGGTGAGTAATCCAGTATAGGTTATACATGTATAATCTTATAAAACATTTTCATATTAGTCATTTTGTACAAGAAGATTTAGAAAGGAAGAGAGAGAGAGAGAGAGAGAGAGAGAGAGAGAGAGAGAGAGAGAGAGAGAGAGAGAATGCTTTAGTCTATATTCTAGAAGGAGTCCTACAAAATTCCTTTTATAACACAAATATGGTGCTGACACCTAAACCAGAAAAAGCCAAAACAGAGAAGGAAAATTATAGACCAATTTCCCTAATGAATATTGATGCAAAAATTTAAATAAAATACTAGCAAGGAGATTTTAGTAATATGTCACAAGGATCATATACTAATACCAGGTGGGATTTATACCAAAAAAGTTCAGTACTGGTTCAATATTAGGAAAACTAACAGCATAATTGACCACATCAAAGTGATTTTCTTAAAAGTACAGGTTTTAGCCTTTAATTATGCCACCTCCATTCCCCTCCTCCTAGTCTCCACCTTCCCCCCCCCCACATTCCTTTGGGTCTCTACTACCTCTAGGATCAAATATAAAATCTTCTATTTGGCATTTAAATCTATTCAAAATCAGTACCCATTCTACCTTGTCAGCCTTCCTTCCACACACACTAAGGCTCAACTAAATTTACTCTCTTGCAGTTCCTCACATATGATGCTTCATCTCCTATCTCTATGCTTTTTCCCTGATTGTCCCTTGGATATATTATCATTTCTTTGTCACTTTCCCTGGAATATATTGCTTTCCTGCCCCTACCCTTTGAAGTGTCTCCTTTCTTTTAAGACTCAGCTCAAGCATGGCCTTCTGTGTAAGACTTTTCTTAATTTCTTTGACTTACTAGTAGCTTCTCTCACTAAGATTACTGGTATCTGTTTTTCAGGAATCTGTTGTCTACTCCCTTAGATTGTAAGCTCCTTGAGGGAAGGAATTGTATCATTTTGTGTTTTTATCCCCATCACTTAACATAGTCTTTGGCACAGAGTAGATGCTTAACAAATAAATGCTTGTTGATTGCCAACCACAGCCTCAAGAGACATGCAAAGAGAACACATAGTTGTACTCTCTGGTGCCAATTTTAAAGTCAAATAATCATTGTGTTTTTGTTTAGTAACTCCCTCTGGTTTTATTTTTTGTCAAGTTATCTAAACCCACTATACAGTGCCTGGCACATAGTAGGTATTTAATAAAAGCTGATTATTTGCTGCCAGTTCTATAACAGAGTAATAAATTAATTTCATGAATTTATTACTCAGGGTACAAAGTATTATTTTCTTCTTCTTGTTCAAAAGTTACAAATGCATAATTTGTAGATATAATCCATTAGCAAGAAGTATTTGGAAAGTTGTGGCATAACTTCCAGTGATCCCAAACTGCCAACTGTGGCAAAAATTAATTTTTTTTGAGTATTAGTGATGTATATATGGATATAAATAATAAAATACCATGACCTCTAAAAATTATATTACAAATAATGCAAATGACAATGAAAATATCATACAGATACAAGTAATCTTTAGTATTTGCCAATATTTACTAAGATAAATATAAAATACATTATTAAATATATCAATTGGTTAATCAGCAAGCATTTTAAAGAGCCTACTATTTGCCAAGAAAAGGGTAAGATGGTCAAAGGCTAATAAAATAGCATAGAATTTTAAAAGGAGACAGGTAATCTTAGTAGCACATTTGTTTTCCTCAAGATTCTGATAGAACAATCAAGAGATCTCCATGTTCCAGATGAAAGATGTATAGGAAAACATGGACAATGCCTACATGGAGTAAGGTGATAACCTAGAAGCTTCCATTCATGAAATAAAGGGGGCACAAATACCAATGAAATCAAGACTCCATCAAAATATCCAAGTCAGTGTAAAATGATCATTTCCATTTGTCTAAAACCTACTTCATTCAAGCTTCAAAAATTTCCTGCGTGTTCTAATATTTGAAAAATTGATCAATCCAATTCAACAACCATTTGTTAATCACCTACTATGTGTCAGACATTTTAGTGTGTACTGTGGACACAAAGACAAAAAGGAAATAGTCTGCCCCTCAAGGAGTTCACATCCTTCTGTGGGCCCTTAATTTCGATTACAATTAATATCAGTACTTGCCATCATTTGCCAAAGCTGTTTAAAGCTAATTTAAAAGCACTTTTAAAATATCCACAATCAGTACTCAAAAGGAGATTGAGGTAGGTAGGCGGTCCAGTGGATAGAGTATCTGCTCTGGAGTCTGAAAGACTTCCCTTCCTGAGTTCAAATCTGGTCTCAGACACTATCTATGTGGCCCTTGACAAATCACTTAACATATTTGCCTCATCTGTAAAATGAGCTGGAGAAGGAAATGATAAACCACTCCTATATAGATCACCCCGAGTGGGTCTGAAGATTCATACATGATTGAAAAATTACTAAATAAAGATAAAGTGATTTGTCTAATGCTTTACCGCTGGTATATTTGAGAAACAGAATTGGAACTCAGATATTCCTAACTCCAAGTCTTATACTCTGTCTGATGGGCTAGTCTGCCTCATGATTTTATAGATTTTGACTGTGTAGTCTCTCACATTTTACTTTTTCCACTCATAGAAGACCAGTCTTTTTAACCTGGCCCTATATAGTAGCACCCCGACCCTTCAAGCTCTTAACTTGTCTTTCTCTGGATCAATTCAAAGAGTTTAATAAACCAAATAGCGAGCTTTGAAGAAAATTTGATCTGCTCTTCTCCTACCCGTGCCTTTTTTATTTTGTTAGTCTAGAAATCTCCATCAGGGAAGAAACTGAGTTTATGTGCTATAAACTATTTGCAAGTTTCCTGAAAAGGCAAGAATCTTATGAACTAATCTAAATAAGTCAGCTTCAGGCCTTTAGACTCTAATCTGAATTAGAAGATATAAAGAAATGGCAAGCATTAATCATCCTAAAATGCATCCAAATGTACCAGATCAATTTGTTAATAACTTTTGTCCATCTGAAAAAAGAAACACTAGTTGATGATCAAGCAATAGAAGAATTAAATTCCCCAGGAGAGGAAGCACATTCCAATTAAATTAGCTGCCACACTGAAACCATAAAACAGTTTCAAGATTCATGCAAAATAAAAAGGAAGCATAAGGGAGACCCATAAATAAGGACAAGACTTAAGCAGTAACTTAAAGTCATTAGCATAGAGTGATTTAATTTAAACATTGCTGTCTTCCATCGGCAGTGCTTTGAGAACAGGTGTATTAGGTAGCAATAGGTGCCATCATCTCCCCATGGGAGGGAAATAGAGCTGTCTTGAGCTCTCTTTGATATATACTGTTTCTAATTCTTCTTTCTAGGCTCATGGGCCTAGGCTCCAACACAAGGCCTTAAAATCTTTGAAATCCAATCTTCTCATTTAATAGATAAGGAACCTGAGACTCAGGAGGGTTAAATTATAGAGTCATGTGACAACTGAACATTCCTTCCTGACAGTAACAAAGAGGTGTTTGTTTTTGAAGTGTTCTAAAATATATAGAGATATTCTAAGACATCTTACACTTTTATAACACTCTTCAAAGTTAACAAAACAGCATATATTCAACTTTGTGAGCTAGGCAGAACATGTATTAGAAATATAAAATTCTGGGGTGGCTAGGTGGCGCAGTGAATAGAGCACTGGCCCTGGAGTCAGGAGGACCTGAGTTCAAATCCGGCCTTAGACACTTAACAAAAAACTAGCTGTGTGACCTTGAGCAAGTCACTTAATCCCAACTACCCTCCAAAAAAAGCAAAAAAAAAAAAAGATATAAAATGTCATAGTCAGGCGGAACCTCATAAACCCTCTATTTCAATTCTTGCATGAGTAAAACTCCCCTCTAGAGCATACAAAATAAGGAGTCACAATTAAGCCATATATGCATGAAGACTTTCATGACTTTACTATTACTGGAGACAAACCTATCCCAATTCTGTATAACTAATTGTCCATCAATTGGGAAATTATTAGGAGTTATTTTGCCAATTATATGCAAATAAATTTGAAAATCTAAATGAAATGGATGAATATCTAAAAAAAAATAAATTACCCAGATGAAGAGAAGAAAGAAAATGCTAAAATAATCCAATTTTAGAAAAAGAAATTGAGCAAATCATCAGTGTACTCCCTAAGAAAAAAATCCCCAGGACCAGATGGATTCACAAGGGAATTCTACCAAACACTTAAAGAACAATTAATCCCAATAGTATATAAAGTATTTTGAAAAATAAATGTAGAAGGAATCCTGCCAAAATGCTTTTATGACACAATACAGTGCTGATACCTAAAGCAGAAAGGGCCAAAACAGAGAAAGAAAAGCATAGACCAATTTCCCTAATGAATATTGGAAAAATTTTAAACAGAATATTAGCAAAGAGATTATAGCAATATATAAAAAGGGTCATACCCTAGGAAGAGGTGGACTTTATACCAGGAATGCAGAGCTTGTTCAATATTAGAATAACCATTAGCACAATTGACCATATCAATAATAATTTAAACAGAAATCAAGATTATCTCAATAATGCAGAAATGTCTTTGACAAAGTACAGCACTAATTCCTATTAAAAATACTAGAAAGCACAGAAATAGAGTATACTCTAAAATGATAATGATATTTATCTGAAACCATCAGCAAGTATTATTTATAATGGAGATAAGCTAGAAGGCTTCCCAATGCAATCAGGATGAAGCAAGGATGCCCATTAACACCTCTGTTGTTTAATATTGTGCTAGAAGTGTTGCATAAAACAATAAGGGAAGAAAAAGAAATTAAATGAATTAGAAAAGGCAATAAGGAAATGAAACTAATTACTCTTTGCAGATGATATGACTTCATATTTAGAAAATCCTAGAGAATCAACTAAACTACTTGAAATTATTAACAATTTTAGCGAAGTTACAAGATACAAAATAAATCGTCATAAATCATAAGGATTTCTATAAATTATCAACAAAGTCTAACAGCAAGAAATAGAAAGAGAAATTCCATTTAAAATAACTGTAGACAATATAAAATACTTGGGAATCTACCTGGCAAGACAACCCCAGGGACTATATAAACACAACTATAAAATACTTTTCACACAAATAAAATCAGATCTAAACAATGAGAAAAATGTTAATTTCTCAAGGGTAGGCAGAGCCAACATAGCAAAAGTGAGAATTTTACCTAAATTAATTTACTTATTCAGTGCCATACCAGTCAAACTATCAAAAAATAATTTAACAGAGCTAGAAAAAAAATAAAACAATTTATCTGAAAGTACAAAAGCTCGAGGATATCAAGGGAATCAATGAAAAAATGCAAAGAAGATGGTCTAGATATACCAGATCTTACACTGTATTATAAAGCAGTGGCCATCTACACAATCTGATACTGGCTAAGAAATAGAGTGGTGAATCAGTGGAACAGATTAGGTACAAATTATATTATGGCAGATGACCATAGTAATCTAGTATATTATAAACCCAGAGATCCAACCTTCTGAAAGAAAAATTATTATTTGACAAAAACTGCTGGAAAAAAAATTAGAAAACAGTATGGGAGAAACTAGGTTTAGCTCAACATCTCACACTTTATACTAATATAAAGTCAAAATGGATACATGATTTACACATAAAGGGTGATACCATAAGTAAATTAAGAGAGAATGGGATAGTTTATCTGTCAGGTTTATGGATTAGGTAAGAATTTAGAACCAAAGAAGAAATAGAGATTGTTGCAAAATGTAAAATAAATAATTCTGATTATTATAAAATTATAAAGTTTGGCACAAACAAAATCAATGCAATCAAAATTATAAGGAAAGCAGAAAACTGGAAGGAGGTGTATTTGCAAAAATTATCTCTGGTAAGGACCTCATTTCTCAAATATATAGAGAACTGTTTCAAATTTATAAAGTTATAAATCATTTCTAAACTGATAAATCTTCAAAGGATATGAGCTGGCATGTTTTTAGACAAAAAAAAAAACCAAAGCTATCTGTAGACATATAAAAAGTGCTCTAAGTCACTATTGCTTAGAGAAATGCAAATTAAAATAGCTGAAGTACCACCTCACACCTATCAGATGTCTATTGTGACAAAAAACAAAAATGTTGGATGTTGGAGGGGATGTAGGATCACAGGAACACTGATACACTGTTAATGGAGTTGTGAACTGATCCAACCATTCTGGAAAGTAATTTGGAATTATGCCTAAAGGGCTACAAAACTGTGCATACAATTTGATCCAGCAATACCACTGCTAGGCCTATATCCCAAAGATATTCAACAAAGAGAAAATGATTTACTTGTACAAAAATAATTTTAGCAGCTCTTTTTGTGGTAGCTAAGAATTGGAAATTGAAGGGATGGCCATCAATCGGGGAATGGCTAAACAAGTTGTGGTATATGATTGTAATGGAATATTATTGTACTGTAAAAATGACAAGCATAGTAATTTTAGAGAAACCAGGGAAGACTTACATGAAATGATGCATAGTAAAGTGAACAGAAGCAGAAAAACATTGTACATAGTAACAGCAATATTGTTCAATGAAGAACAGTGAATGACTTCGATATTCTCAAAAATACAATGATCTAAGACAATTTCAAAAGACTAATGATGAAGCATACTATCCACCTCCAGAGAAAGAACTAGTATCATTTGAACCTACACAGAAGCATGTTATTTTCCACTTTTTTTCCTTTCGGTTTTTTTTTTCTATTTTAGTCTTCTTGTACAAAATGACTAATAAGGAAATGTCTTATAAGATTACACATGTAAAACCTATCTCTGATTGCTTGCCATTTCAAGGAAGAGGTAGGGGAGTGAGGGATAGAATTTGGCACTCAAAATTTTAGATAAAAATGTTTTTAAAAGTAACTAATTTGGGGTGGCTAGGATGGCACAGTTAATAAAGCACTGGCTCTGGAGTCAGAAGGACGTGAGTTCAAATCCAGCTTCAGACACTTGACACAAAACTAGCCGTGTGACCTTGGGCAAGTCATTTAAGCCCAATTGCCTTACCTTTCCCCCTCCAAAGAGCAAAAAAAAGTAACTAATTGTTTACTGTTTTCTTTACATTGAAGTTATATAAACGTCTTTGTAACCCTGCCTCCTGTTCCTGATCCCTAGGTCTAAGTCAGGGAAAAAAATTTAATTTCTCTTCCACATAACAACTCTTTGGATACCAGAAGATAACTATTATATTTCCCTTTCTTTTCAAGTTAAATGGCCTCACTTACTTGAATCAATCTCTTTATGAGTATATTTTTTTCTAAATTTTTGTTTCTTTATTTTTAACATTCATTTTTTTTTTGCCTTTTTTGGAGGACAACTGGGGTTAAGTAACTTGCCCAAGGTCACATGGCTAGGTGTGTGTGTGTGTGTGTGTGTGTGTGTGTGTGTGTGTGTGTGTGTTAAGTGTCTGAGGCTGGATCCGAGGTCAGGTCCTTCTGACTCCAGGGCCTATGCTCTACTCACTGTGCCACCTAGCCATCCCAACATTCATTTTTTAAAAGAATTTTGAGTTCAAAATTCTCTCCCACCCTTCATCCCATTCCCCATCCACTGAGAAGACAAGCAATGTAATTTCAATTATAAATGTGAATTCACACAAAACATATTTCCATATTAGCCACGTTGCAAAAAAAAAAAAATTTAAAAAAAGACAAAGAAAGATGGCTAGGTGGCACAGTGAATATAGCACCAGCCCCGGAGTGAGGAGGACCTGAGTTCAAATCTGGCCTCAGACATAAAGGCAGTGAAAAATAGTATGCTTCAATCTGCATTCAGTCCTCAGATACCATCCTCTCTCTGGAGGTGATTAGCATTTTTCATTATGGCTGCCTTGGAATTATTTTGGATCATTGAACTGATCAGAGGAACCAAGTCTTTCCCTTTTGCATCACACTTTCCATCAGTTTGTGTAAGTCTTTCCATGTTTTTCTGAAACTATTCTACTCATTATCTCCTAAGTCACAATAGTGTTCCATCATAATAATATGCCAAAATTTCTTTAGCTATTCCCCAATTGATAGCCGTCCTCTCAATTTCCTTTTTGTTTGTTTGTTTGTTTTGTTTTGTTTTTTGGAGGGGGGAAGATAGGGCAATTGGGGTTAAGTGACTTGCCCAAGATCACAGGGCTAGTCTGTGTGTGTGTGTGTGTGTGTTGTATCTGAGGCCAGATTTGAACTCAGTTCCTCCTGATTCCAGGGCTGGTGCTCTATTCACTGCACCACCTAGCCATCCCTCAATTACTTTTTTTTTTATTCTACCAGGAAAGAGAGGTGCTATAAATATTTTTGTACATGTGGGTCCTTTTTCCTTTTCTTTTATTTTTTTTTTTGATGCAGACCTAATAGTAGTATTGCTTTGTCAAAGGGTATGCATAGTTTTATAACCTTTTGTACATAGTTCCAAATTGTTCTAGTCTAAAAGAGACTGATCTACAACTCCATCAAAAGTATATTAGTAAAAAAAAGTATCTTAGTATACCTATTCCACATCCTCTTCATTATTCTTAATTTTCCCTTTTTGTCATATTATCCCATTTACAGGAGTGAGGTGGAACTTCAGAGTTGTTTTAAGGTGAAATTCGCTAATCAGTAGTAATTTAAAACATGTTTTCCATGTGACTATTGATAGATTCAATTTCTTCTTCTGAGAACTACCTGTTTATATACTATGACCATTTATCAGTTGGGGAATAATTCTTATTTTATGTAAATATGGCTCAGTTCCCTAGGGACTTGAGAAATGAGACCATTATCAGAGATACTTGCTGTAAAAAAGTTTTTTCCTTGTTTCCTGTTTTCTTTTAATTTTGACTGTTTTTGTGAAAAAAAACCTTTTATTTCATGTTATCAAGATGAGTATATGATTTCAAGCACCCTCAACATTTTAAAACATTTTTTTCTAAAACTGTCCCTTTAATAATGAATTTTATATTTTTAGAACTTTTCCATAAATTGAATTCGTGCTTACTAACCCTTAGTCTGAAGATTGCACTTGCTCCTCTTAAAAATTCAGGACATTGACCTTGTTCCTCACACTCTTCAAGATTTTTTTTCAGAAAATACTAATAGTGGTTCAGCAATCATCCACATTCACAATTACTTTCAGTGCCCTGGGGTACACTGGAGACAGGTAGGTACCTTCTTAGCATCTCTTTCATCATTATGATTGTTGGTTTCCTGTGGATATTTTTCTAAGTTTTCAGATATGAAAATCATCAACACATTAAAAAAACATAGTCAAACAATTATATATTCATCCTATCATCTATCACAAGAACCCCAGTGGTCTTATCTTCTCTTTGATATTCCTTTTACTTCCAGCATAGCTTTTACAAAGAGGCTCTTTTTTGTTGTGGTGGTCATTAGAACCATTGCAAGCCCAGATTATTCTGAGTTTTAGTTTGCTTTATATTATTCAAAAATGATCACGGCACTCTTTTTGGAGTTCCAGGATGGTAGTTCATATCCACTCTTTCATTTATTACCTTGTGGCTATAACCAAGTCACTAAATTTCCCTGGGTCTCAGCTTCAATATTTAAAAAATGAGAGGATTGGAAATGATTCCTTCCAAAGTCTGCTTTACTCTCTAGATCCATACCTAGATGGAAGATATTGCTACTAATCTATCACAAACTCTAAGATGAAGGACCTTCCTAGCATTCCAACTTTGGCAACCAGTTCTACTTGACTGGTCATAACTAGACCCAGAGTAGCAATATACTTCACTGCTTCTGTGACTTTTTGAAGAATGAGATGGCAATGAGGAGAGTCAAGAATTTATCAGCTGCTCTGATTTTAGCAGAGGCAGAACTCCAGCAGATATCCAGATACCTCATGCCCCACATCAATAGTAGGTTATACTTCAGGGCCTGCCTTTTGATTTCCTTCAGGAATCCATTATCTCTCTTCTTCTGACTGAAAATTCTGGAGTAAATGCTAATAACAATGCTACATCTGTTTCTTTTTCATTTGCTGTCCATCCAAATGTTCTGCACCATGCTCCTTGCTTTTGAATTGTTATTCTTCTTGAAGGAATATACCTTCTTTTGATAGAATACTGTTCCATTGTTCTTTTTATCAAATGCATTCCTATTAAACAAAGTATGATTTTTCTCTAGCTATATACTGGTTGAGAATCTTATCCCATTCAGTATTAATTAATATTTATGGCACTAATATCTATAGTAAGTGTTACTACTGCCTTTCTTACAGAATATCATCTTGTAAAAATTGGTAGGCATCACAATGGATACTTATCTTTCTATGTCCTCTCTGCTGTTCTATTGTATCTGTCACCTGTATTGGACAGTTTTATTCCTCCACTTCTATTTTCAATATAGAATTATCTTATTCATATCTAAAACTGAATACATTTTCCCATCTACCTTTATAAAATGTATTCTGTCATTGGTAAAAAAAACTTTAATTCAGAATTCCAAATCTCATTCCTTCTCCAACACGTTTTTAACCAGCTATTCAATTTCTAGTTCTTGAGTTTTTTTCTTTGAAAATGACCTTCGGTCACTATAAGTGATAAAAATATCATCTGTGCCTCTAAATTAATATGTTTCCTCCCAAGCACCTCTTAATACACAGAGGTTCATTTCATCTGGTGGGGGCTCACCCTCACATAAATCATAAGCAATGTCTATTGGACATCCAAATGGATAGGTTTCAGGACCACGGACAATTCTCCAAAGTGATATATTGTGTAACATTTCTAAGTCTGCATTTCCAAAGGGCATTTCCTCACTGGGAGTTCTCTATACCAGTGAAATCGTAGGTCCAATAAAAAATAATAATTATTACAATTATTATGTTTATCATTCCCCTCATTTTTGTATCATATTCTTCTATTCTCCAATCTGCAGGCACAAATTTAAATTCATCAGAATAGAAAGACAACTTTGGAGTTAGGAAGGGTTCAAATTCTTAATCTTATGTATACTAGCTATAGGACTACAGACAAGTCACTAACTTTAGTGCCCAAAGACAAATCTTTAAGTAGAAAATTTGCTCATCTGCATGAGTGGAAGAAATATAATCCTAACTTCTTCCATCTCTCTCACCTCTCAAAAAAAAAAAAAATAGGCACCTACTATGTATAAAGGAGTATGTGTTAGATGCTGAGATAAAAAGAAAAATAGGGGCATCTAGGTGGTGCAGTGAATAGGGCACTGGCCCTGGAGTTAGGAGGTACCTGATTTTAAATCCAGCCTCAGACTCTTGACTCTCTTAGTAGATGTGTGACCTCGGGCAAGTCACTTAACTATAATAATAGTGTAATTAGTACTGATGAAGAAGTCAGTCTTGGCAATTAAGAGGGTGACCTCATGCTTTGAAGATTAGAGCAAAATCAATCAACTGATAAACATTTATTAAATACCTACTATGTGCCAGGCACTGTGCTAGGCACTGGTGACACAAAAGGAAGCAAAATACAGTTTCTGCCCTCAAAGTGTTCACAATTTAATGGAGGGAAATAGGATTTAGGGTTCAAACAGTGGATTATGAAAAGATGAGAGAGATGAATGACCATTATTTTCTCGATAAAAGAAACAAAATCATCTGCTCACAGAGGGATGGGGTTGAATTGAAGACTTAAGGAGAAAGGGGAATGTTTGAACTATTGTGTCCTGGAATACTTTTCCCTCTTTGGTTTCCTTGTGAAATATATCTGTAATTGCAAAGAACCTTTAAGTCACCCTGATTAACCAAAAGTTATTGAGGTGTTCTCCCAGCCCTTTCAGGTTTTCATTTTACATTGAGACCAAACTGTATTTTCTAAACATGCAGTTTTTAACAAGACTCAGGCAAATATTTTTGTCTCTTTTGCTTGATCATTTACATAAACTATGGGTATACACCTAGATTCTGTTACATTATTTTCTCCTTTCTGTATACTGTGGGTGACCTCAGAAGCTCCCAAAAGTCCAATTACCATCCCTATGAAGATAGATCTCTATATTCAGCTCTAGTCTCCTAAATTCCAATCTCACATAACCAAATACCTGCTAGACACTTTGAATTACACTCAACTTGTCCAAGATAGAGCTCATTATCCTTCCTCCCAAAAAAACTCTCCCCTTTTCTGAAATTCTCTATTACTGTTAAGGGCACCACTTCCATTCCAATCACCCAGGATGGAAACTTTGGAGTGATCCTCGACTCCTCACTCTGTCTCATTTGACATATCCAGTAAATTGCCAAATCTTATTGATTCTACTTCCATAGCATTCTTTGAATCCATCCCTCTCTCTCCATTCACATGTGACTACCAATCAGATTCAGGGTCTCATCACCTCTTGCCTTGACTATTGTTATAGCCTCCAAATATATCTCCCTACCTTGTCTCTTCCCTTTCTAATCAATCTACCACATAACCGCTAAATTAATATTCCTAAAGCATAGGTTTTGCCATATTACTCTCCCACTCAAAAAGTTCTCCCTTTTGTTTCTAGAATAAAATACAAACAATTGTTTGTAATTCAAAGCCTTTAATATTATGGCTTCAGTCAACAATCATTTATTAAGTGTTTGAAATATGTCAGGCACTGTGCTATGCACTGGAAAGACAGACAGAAGCAGAGAAAAAGACAATTCCTGCCATTAAGGAGTTTCTATTCTAATAGTAGAAGAAAACACATAAGAAAGTAGATGAAAAGGAGGTAGGGGGAGGGAAAGAAAAGATGAAAGTACTCAATCCCATAACAGTTAGGAGGATAGCCTGGAAAATAACGACATGATAGGCTTTATAATCTTAAAATAGAGTTTCTGGAAAAGCCAGCCAATCAGAGCGAGAACCCACAGTCATGGCTGGTGCTTCCAATATGAGAAGTAGTCCATGGGTGAAATGAGCTTCCAAAGTAAAGAGGTTTCTAGGGCATTGCAGAGAAATTGTGGAAGAGGGCAGGATCCCAGCCTGGAGAGGATTGAAGACCAACTCTGGCCAAACTGTCCAGAATTAGACTTCTTCTATATACTAAATTTTCCATCCATCATAGGCCTGCTTACTGTTACTTAGACATCAGACTTAATCTCCTGCTTCTTTTTGCACACTCTGTCCCCAAGTATATCCCTCTCATTTCTACATCTTACAATTCTTTCAAAGTTTAGTTCAAGTGTTCATTCCTACATCATCTTTCCTGATCTCTCCAAATTGTAGTTCTCTCTCTCCAAAAACCTTACATTTACTTACTATTTGTACACATCATATCTCAAGTTAGAATATGAGCTGATGAGGCCAGTTCAATTTATTTCTTTGTGTTCCTGGTTACTATTGTCTGTCACACAGTAGGCCCTTAATAAATATTTATCTACTGATTGGAAAAATTTTGAATCTAACTTAATTTCCTTTCATGTCACTGGAACATCTGCAAAACCCTTAATGCTTGCTAGAGCTGAACTATTGAGTTTTCTGTTAATTCTGTTGCTAACTCTCATGGTTTACCTGCTACAACAAATCACCTTTTCATAAAGGATGGTCTAACTTTTACTGAGTTTCTGACTTTTCTTCTTTCTCTGGGACTGTTTTCCCAGGTATATTTGTTCTGCAATTACCAAGTTCCTGCCAGTGCCCTGATACAAATAGTAGCTACCTACAGCTAATTAGGGGGAGGGGGTCAGAGGATACGATGGAGTGGGAAAAGCAAGGAAACAGTGAGATCAGTTGGAGGCTACTGTGATATAACAAGAAAAATTTTACAGTTAATTCCTTTAAGAAGGCCTGACACATATCAACTTCCAGCCATCTTTGACCTCTCCCTTTCTCCTTGGTTGTCCCCTCACTACTGATCCAACATCATTCGCTGTGTACTGTATCTTGCCTCTTCATTGTGCCATCCAAATTGTCCAAGGTGACTTTACTAAGTTTACTAAGCTGGGCAGTTAGTTGGTGAAGTGAATGCAGCCATTGTCTCAGAGGCAAGAAGATCTTAGTTCAAATTTTGCCTCAGACACTTAGTGTGTCTGAGTGTGGCCCTGGACACATTACCTACCCTCTCTCTACCTCAGTTTCTGCATCTGTAAAATGGGGATGATAATAATAGCACCTTCCTCACATTGTTGTTGTAAGGATAAAATGACATATGAAAAGCACTTTGTAAACCCTCAAGTATTGACTATTCTTAATTTTATGTTAGCAAATTGTTGCCTTTAGAAAGCTTGAAAAAATGATCCTCTGAAATAAACTTAAATGGACACAAATAAAATATTTCTGAGAAATCATGGAACTAGTTAGTAATAGGATCTAATCACTACTCTTTTCCTAACAACAATTACTGCCTATAATAGTTGGGCTAATTCATCTTTCTGGCCAAAATTTCTTTACCTGTAAGAGGAGGAGATTGGACTATATTAGTCTATCCCAGTTTTTAAATTTGGCATTTTATAAGACTAAATAAGACACTAACAGAATACTTTTAAAAGGGAAATAGTATGGTATGACAGAAAGGCAACAGGATGAAGAATCAGAATACAAGGGTTGAAATCCTTACTATGTCTTCGGTCATGTCCAAGACTTAGTGACCCAATTTGGGATTTTCTTGGCAAAGGATTGGCTTGCCATTTCCTTCTCATTTTACAGATGAGGAAACCAAGGCAAAGAGGATTAAGTGATTTGTCCAGAGCCACACAGCTAATAAGTGTTTGAGGCTGGATTTGAACTCAGGAAGATGAGTCTTCCTGACTTCAGGACCAGCATTTCAACCTAGCTGCTCCATTTACTACTTCAGGCAATTCAGTTCAACAAGCAAGGACTAACCCCTTGTTTTTGTGGCATCACTGTGCTAGTTATTGGAATGCAAACATAGATAGATGAAATAGTACAAACACACAAGGAACTTACATTCTATTTGGGGAAAATCGTGGATATACAAACAGGTAAACATAAAATATGTAAAAAGGCAAGCCAGAAAAACACTTAGCAACTTGGGAGATTAGGAAAGCTCTTATATAAAATGTAGCTGTACAAGGAAGGCAGGTATTCCATGAGACAAAGTTGAACTCTAGATTCGATTTTTTTGTTTTGGGTTGGTTTTTGTTTTTGTTTTTTGTTTTTTGTTTTTTGGCAGTGGGATTTGATAGATAGAGGGCAGTCTGTTTAAAGGCACAAAAATGGAAAATAGAATGTTGTATATAGGACTAGCAAGTAGGCTGATTTGACTAAAACAAATTGTTTATGAAGGTGAGTAATGTGAAACCAGCCTAGAAACAGCAAGATTGTGATATTGTCTTTACTCTAGATTTGAGGAATTTCCCAGTCCAGATCCCTTGAGAGCCAAAAGAGAATCTCACCTACTAGAAATGTATTATTGTGCTAAGGAAGCTTGATTGCTAGTAGCAGTTTTATCTTCCTAAGGCAGAGAATCTGGTTTATGTGGCATTTTCAGGCCAGAGTATATAAACAATCATTCCTGATAAGGAAGTACTTGTAGAAATTCACTAGTTGTGTGTTAGGTACAACATTTGTGATGCAATGCAGGACCATCTGCATTAAGGAGTTAGATAAGTTGTTTTTTTTTTTTTTTTCAGTTCATAGCAGAATGGGGTAGGGATCAGGGTAATTCAGGCAGGTTTAGAACATTTAATTTGCAGCAGAATGAATCATTCAAATAGTAAATTGGATTATCTTTTTTTTTTCAATTCTCACCTAGCCCTTAATCACTGAATTGGCTTTGCCTCAGACAAACTGAGAACTGAAAAATACCTAATTTGGAAAGACCAAAGTCACCCACTGCATCCTGGGCCTTCTTGATTTTTTTTTCTATATTCACATTTTATTTTTCTTAATTTCTTTTTATTTTTCAGCATTCATTTTCACAAGACTTTGAGTTACAAATTTTCACCCCATCTCTCCCCTCCCCCCATTCCAAAACATCTTGACATTTGTCTTGCCACTAGACTTTGATGGTTCTGGGGGAGAGAGTGAGGCTGTTGACTTTGCTCAGCTCTGTCTCACTTAAATCAGTTCATTTGTAAGTCAACACATCATCCTTGTGATGCCATTGGTCCTCTTCAAAAATAAAGGAGGAACAGCATTCCAATAACAAGTTTGTTTTTCTTCTCCACCAGAGAAGTTTTTATTATTTATTAGAGATAATAGGGAACCCTTAAATTTTCTTGAGCAAAGGAGTGATATAGTTTTTTTTTTTAATTTAGGACCAGTTTGGTAGGTATCTGGAAGTAGAAGGTCCTCGAAGCAGGAAGACCAATTTGGAGACTATGAAAATGGTTCAGGCATGAGGTAATGAGAAACAGAACAAGCAATGATTGTGTAGAAAGAACGGGACAGATGGAGGAAAATGATATGGAGTTGAAATTGACAGAATTTGGCAACTGATTGGATATGGGGGAGAGAGTGAAATAGAAAGAAGAGTTAAGGAAGGAAGATAATGAATTCTATTGGGAGGGAACACCATGCTTTTGAGATTGTTAAGGGTCATCCATGATGCAGGTGCTCAATAGACAATTAGTGGTACAAGCCTGGAGTTCAGGAAAGAGAAGACTAGATATGCCCCTTTAGGAAATGCCTATTTATAGAAAATAATAGAATCCATAGAAGCATATAAGATCACCATATGAAAGGTATATATAAAAAGAAGAGGTCCCAGGAGAGAGAACAAGTAGAGGGAGACAGAGATCGTGATCCAGCAAAGGAGGCTTAGAAAGAAATATCAGACAGGTGGAAAAAGAAGCTATGAAACCTGTTTGAACTTCAGCTTCCTCATGTGCAAAATGAGGGGATTGGACTAAATTGTCTCTAAGGTCCCTCAAGTTCTAAAGTCTCTGATGTTAGAAGTCATCTACTCTAGTCCTTAAATAAATTATGACTCCCTTATATGGAATCTTCAAAAAATGGTCATCACTATCCATTTACACATTGATAATCATTAAATAAAGTATTTTGGCCAAAGTCTGAATTGATCAAACAGACTGCTTTCCTTTGCCTTCTGTGTCAGCAAGACACCAGGATTCCCTCTTATCTTGGGAGAAAAACAGACATCCTGAAAATATAAAATGTAAATAGACCCTGCTCCATTTGTTGTCAATTTGCATTTACAACCAAGGAACTTCTTTCTCACACATAGACGATAACAAATGGAAGTCAAAAACTTTTGTGACATGGTCATCCTGAATTGGGATGGTTCCAAAATGCATAAAAAGTTTTCTGATTCATCTGTTCATCAGTTAGGATGTAATCTCCTAACTCCTTGTACAAGTCTTGGGGGAATAAATGTTGTAATTTTATATTACAAGTAATTTTATTTTATATTACAAGTCCCATTGGGGGAATAAATGTTGTAATTTTATATTACTATTTGTCTGTCTTCTTAATCAAACTTTTGAAATAGGTAGACAACATCTACCATAAGGAATTAAAATAACAATTATAATAGATAGGAAACATTTATATAGCATTTTAAAGTCTGAAATGTCTGAAAAAAAATTTTGTTATTCTGTCATTTTTCAGTCATGTCCAACTCTTTGTCTCCCTATTTGGGGTTTCTTGTCAAAGACTAGACTGGTTTTCCATTGTGTTCTCCAACTCATTTTACAGATGAGGAAATTGAGACATATAGGATTAAGTCAGTTGCCAAAGGTCACACAGCTAGTAAGTGTCTGAGGTCAAATTTGAACTCAGGAAGATGAGTCTTCTGACTCCAGGCTTGGCACTCAATCTGCTGCAACACCTTGCTGCCTATGCTAGCACTTTGTATAGATGATATCAAATAACATATCATACTCTAGGAAGTCCCACAGTTCTCTAAAGCTGTGACATGTCTTTTTAAATATATGTTTTGAACTAAAGTGTTGTGGAGCTTTGAAGTTACCATTTGAAAAGCTAAGAACATGAAACAATTTTGTAGTAAGTTCCTTTTGTAACTAGTGTTTTAGAAATAACACATTTTTTAGCTTAGGACCTAAATTTGATATACTGAAGTTCATTATGTTAGCCTACCACTTCTCAGGTACCAGGTAGCCCTAACTCCCTAGAATGATGCTTGGCTAGAAGGGAAGATCACCAGTAAGTAGCCTTACT
Source organism: Gymnobelideus leadbeateri (assembly GCA_011680675.1). Classification (NCBI taxonomy): domain Eukaryota; kingdom Metazoa; phylum Chordata; class Mammalia; order Diprotodontia; family Petauridae; genus Gymnobelideus; species Gymnobelideus leadbeateri. The sequence goes on from WOXC01001010.1 coordinate 119,973, forward strand.
TTGAAATCTGATTTGTCTAGACAGGCACTTTCCCATAATCTGTGATGTCAATAGGCACAGTATTTGGAAAGATTACTGTGACTCTCCCCACGATTTTTTCCTTCTAAGCAATCTAGATCCCTATTTCAGATCTATCCCAAATTAGACCTTGAAGGAGAGTCCTTGTACCTGTCTCCTACACAGCCTCCCTAATGAGAATTAAGAGTGAACTTTGGTTTCCTGTCACTATACCATGAGCACATGATCTCTCAGGCTCATTCTAATTTCAATCATCTATAAATATTGAAATGTTCAGTAACCCATTTAGTTTGATCTCACTGAAATCTCAGAGAAATCCAGAGAGGGGATTCCTTCCACCAATGCAAGTTGGTGTATCCTGAGCAGTATATTGACTTTGAACATCACAAATTAAGATTATCTAAGTCATATCTTATTTTTATTTATTTTGTTAAACATTTCCCATTTACATTTTCAACTGGTTTCTCAAGACAATCTTATCTAAGAGAATTTTCTAGGGTAATGAGGTTAAGACACTTGTTTGAGGTCACATAGCCAGTATGTGTCAGAGAATGGATTTAAAGCTAGGCTTTCCTGGCTCTGAGCCAAGCTCACTATTCACTAAGTCGTGACTGTATCTCAGCACACATTGTATCACAAAGCAAATAACTTCAGTTTCCTTTCAGGTTGACTCCACTTTGAGGATTTGTAGCAGCAAGCACCCTAGCATACCCAGGATGGCTGCTAGCACAGGTTCTTACATCTGCTTTTCTAAAGGAAAGCAACTCAAAATGGGTTAACAATCCTACTTTAATCAATCAAATATATACCATTTACCTAGTTCAGGGGAAAAAACCAGCACCCTGAACTTCAGAGAATATAAATAGAAGTTACAACAGAAAATAACACAATTCAACAGACATGGCTTCCAGCTATCTGACCATTACATCCATACCTAGTTAGTTACCAGAGAGGGAAGCACAAACATCTGGGTTTTCAAAGCTGGGCGGCTCAACAGCTGCCCAGAGTCTCATCTGGCCAAATCACACAACTCTTCCCAAAGTAGGCTCGAAAGCAAAGCCTCACATCAGGTTATATATAGCCTTCTCCTGGGTCAGAGAATGTCACAACCTTCTTGACCCATTGCCCAATCACAAAGTAACGAGATGTGGATGTTCCTGAAAAACAAGCCTCTTGACCCAGGCTCCATGTGACCACATTTAGCCTATTAGGGGGCAGAGTACCTTTTCAAATCAGGGAAGATTTTCAGATTCACTTAAGCCTATCAAGGGGCCAAGGGGCAGGGAAGATCTTCAGATTCCCATTACAGGATCATTATTGTGGGTCCTGAGAGATAAAGACCATCACAAAGAGTATCAAGAAGCTGTCCCATGGGCAGCCATGAGAAGAACAGAGAGTTCTACCATCAAGAGAGAAGTTTGGGCCCCTGCTTTCTTTGCATTCTTCACAGCCAAAATCCCCCCTTTTTCTGTTATGAATGGAATTAAAGTCATTTAAAGCCCTCAACAACCTGATTCCAACCTAACTTTTCTGCCATATTTTATATAACTTTTAATATATATGCATATTCATATATATAAATATGTATATGTATAAATATAAACATATATATTTATATAACTCCCCTTAATGTAAGTATCCAGTGAATATTCTTAATATTCCATATGCCCAGAATTCCATCAATTGGCCCTGGGTCTTTGCATTGCGTATCCATAGTTCCATGAAGGCCTTCTCCTCTCAATTCTACCTCTTAGTCTCCCTCCCTCAAGTACCTTCAGGGGGTTGTCTGTAAACTTAAAAAAATATATAATTATATTTCAAAATGATCAGATTTTTGTAATGTTATAATTTTATTTTTAAGCATTGAAAAATATTATTTTGACAAAAGGCACATAGGTCTAGACTTCCAAAAAGGTTCATAACACATAAAAATTTAATAACCCTTGGTCTTCATGAAGCTTTTCCTGAAGCCTCTAGCTCCTAGTATGCTTTCTCCTCCCCACCTTATATCCATTTTGCTTATATTTTATAGCTATCTATGTCTATACATGCTTTCTCTCCAAATAAAATGCAAAGTCCTAGAAGTCAGGAACCTTTTCTCTTTTGTCTAATATACTGCCTGGCACAGAGAAAGCATTAAATAAATGTTTGTCAATTGATTGACTGATGGATGATTATTTTGTTTCTCTGTCTTCAGGTAGTATTCTTTAAGGTCATTTATTTCAATTTATTTGAGAGTGTCCATTGTACCCAAACAAAACATATCAAAGGAAAAAAAATATTTTGGCCTGAGTTGCTGCCAAACTTTTTTTTCAAAGCCTTCCTTTCAATTGAAGTCAATGGGAGCTTATCTAAACTGTCTTTATCCCTAAAGAAGAAGCCCCTAATAGACCCATAATTTCTTCATAAGTGCAATTTAAAAAATATTCTGTTCCGAAGGTTCAATTCAAATGGAACCATTTTCATTTTCATCCTCAAAATAAGTGCTGTTATTTTCCCAGGTCTGGCTCAGCTCCAAGAAAAACCAGCTATGACAGCCCTAGCATCTGAATGGGTCCTGATGTACAGTAGACAAGACTGTAATGATATTCCATTCTTCTGTAAACTGCAGCACCCCCATCCTTTTAAAAGGGATAAAGATGAATTATACTGTTTCCTCCAGATAACTTTTCAAAGACGAATGATTTTGATTTATGATGCCCCTCTAAACAGCAACCTTGCAATGCCTTTTATTCATTCACACATAAGACTTATTGCAGTGGCATAAAGCTATACATTAAAAGTTCAGTATATATGCCTACTTATGCTGTGTGATGTTACAAGTTGTGTATGTCTGAGTAGCATAATAGTCTTATACTTCAGCTAAGTATTATAATATTAGAAACTCTGCCCATGGCATTTAACTTTTACTATCATAGTTACCTATTTCTGCTTAAAGAATCAACTTGAGGAAAGAATTACGTCTGTTGACATTTATATCTCTGTATTCAGATAGAGTAGTCCCAACACTCTAGCCACAGGTCTTTAAATGACCTAGACAAGAGTTCTAATGACTTGACTCTGGCTATGTGTCTTCATTTCCTATTCTGCTTTTGAAACATGAGAGTTTTTTGACAAGATAACCTGACTTCTGCCTTAGAATATGCAAATTGTGTATTAATCACTTGAAAAAGAAAAGACCTTCCTTACTATTTGAAATACTTGGATGTGACTTGAAAAAATCCCTGAGTTTCCCCATACTTTCTAATCAGTGAGTCCTCTCTTTCTGTTTAAGTGTTTTGTTTTTGTTCATTCATTCTTCTAGCTTTACTTAATGAATTGGGACTTTACATTTGGTCCTAGCTCTTCATGCTTATGGAGGGAATATCTGAGCTTTGTTTGGTCCTCATATATATTCTTCCAGTGTTTTGCTGCTATTTTCTCTGAGTAATAAGTGCTGTGTTCTTTAAGGATCTCAGGCCTAGGACCTATAAGATTTCAGTGTAACTAAATCGAAGATGATTACTGACCTCTTCCTATTCTGAGTTTTGCAAATTCCTGATTATGTGATGTAAAGATATCTCATCAACCAAAACTTGTGGCTAAGTCCTCAGCCACTTACAGCACAATTCAATTAACGAGACTTCCCCATGGATGCACCCAGTAGATCAAGCAGTTCTTAACCATTTTTGTGTGTCATGGACCCTTTTGGCAGTCTGGTCAGAACTGTGGAGCTCAATTCAGAATGATCATGAATGAAAAACATTAAATACATAGGATTTCAAAAGAAACCAATTATTCCCAAATAGTTATATCAAATATATATTTAAAAATAAGTTCAAAGATTGCTGGTTAAGACCCCCTACAATAAAGTCATCAGATTCTTAGAATTCAGAGCTAGAAGGGACCCCAGAGGTATTTTGGTCCAATTTCTTCATGTTGCAGTTAAGGCAACTAAAAAGTTGAGAGCAGAGAGTAACTTTCCTAAAGTCACACAGTTAGAAAAAGGGAGTGTAGGGGAGGCTAGGTGGAGCAGTAGGTGGAGCACTGGACCTGGAGTCAGGAGGACCTGAGTTCAAATACAACCTCAGACACTTAGCACAAAAACTGGCCGTGTGACCTTGGGCAGGTCACTTGACCCAATTGCCCTCCAAAAAGCAAAAAATAAAAAATAAAAGGGAGTGTGGAGAGTTCAGCCTCTGTCCTCTGACTGAATACTGAATCCAGGTTTGTATCACATTAACTCTAAAACAAACACACACAGAGAGGAAGAAAGCCACCTGAAAATATGAAATTCTTCCTGAAGCATTACTAATTTGTCTCAAAGAGTTGTCTGTCCCCTGACTTTCTTGTTTTCCTTTTTGGCAGTACAATCAGCTCTGAAGCTGTCCTGTAAGACCATTTTAAAAATACCAGCCCAGAGGTTCTGAGTCTCCATGCTCATATCTATTGCCTGCAAGCAGTCTCAAAAGGGAAGAGAGACTGATGCACTTGTCAGCACTGTTGGCAGCACCTGCTGACTTTTTGCTCCCATAGTTCAACTGTCCTGCCTGCACTAATGACTGTTTAGCCTGAGCTTTTATTATCTCTTTAAAATTCTCAGATTTCTCTCATGGATTTCTTCATTTGTAGCTCACTTTTCTCTGTGGGCTTGATCTCCAGGGAAAATGTTACATTCAGGCCCTCACACAGCAGCAGTTTTTCCTCACTGCTGTAGAAAATAGTCCATCATTTAAGTTTCTCCATGAACTTCTGACCCCTTCACTCCATAAAAGTTATGAGATCACTCACCCTACAGCTTTGAGACTGGAGCATTCTGAGCTGAGTTGGCATGTTTTGCACTATAAAAGAGGAACAAAAATCAGAGAAAAGTGCACCTTGTAATCTTCACGGTTGGACAATCCATATCATCACTGCCCTATGAGTTCAGAGATGAAATTGAGGAGGACAAAATAGGGCACTAGAGGAGAAGTAAGGCTGGCTGAAGAAATTGGTAAGCTTGGCTCCATTTTCAGGGCATCTAAAAAGGAACAATTTAATAAATGAGAAACAGAGAGGAGAATTTAGCATGGGTTTGTGCCAGTTCAAAGTTTCCCCTGAGATTCAGTAGTCTCAGTAGTCTCTGTAATTGTGTCTCATATTGAATTACTCTGTTATACTTGAAATGGGGGTGGGGTGGGGAGATTAGGCAATTTCCTACTGGGAGCAAGGGTTTTAAGAAATAAAACTATCAAATTGACTTATTATAAAGGCTATTTAAGACTGACTAGCTAACCTTAAATATAAAGCATCATTTATAATATCAACAATATGGACCCAACAAACTAACTTTTGTCTCCTGACTGAGACCTCATTTATAGATCTACAACTGGAAAGGACCCTAGAAGCCACAGTCCACCTGTTTAATTTTACAGTTAAGGAAACAGGGACCAAGGGATGTAATATGACTTAACCAAACTCGTACTGGTAATAAGTATCACAGGCAAGATTGGAAACCCAGATTCTCTGAATCCAGAATCAGAATAGATTCCAATGTACCAAGTTGCCTCCATGAGAGAGAGTGGATTGTGTGTGTGTGTGTGTGTGTGTGTGTGTGTGTGTGTGTGTGTATACTACATTATAACCTCCATAAGGGCAGGAATTTGTCTTGCCCACACTCTGTAACTCACACAGAACCTTGCACAGTGTTCTGCACACAGTCGATACTAATAAATGTATGTTGTAGATATTAGTAAAAACCTACCAATTTCAATGGAAAAATACAAACCTCAGAAAAAAGAACCAAATGGCAAAGCTAGTCCCCTTAATTAAGCCGATGTAGCTTCACTATTCGCTTTTGTACCCATTCAGAATTCATGCATCTACTACTCTAAACATCCGTTCAGTTTCCTTTTACCATTTTAATGCATGTATACACTCTGTATCAATCTATCAAAATGCTGTTCTCCAGTTTTTTCACATATGTGTATCTTTTTCTGGCCTACCAAACTCAATTCCTCTGGGTCAGAATCTATTTTCTAACTCCTGATACTATGTGTTGCAAATGGTAAATATTACAGATTGGCCTGTGGAAAATAAATTGGTTTCCTACAAACTAGAGAAATATTGACTTCCTTTCAAAGTCTGAGAATGACATGCTTAGGGATTTTATTTCAATTCAATTCCAAAAAATACTTGCATGCCAGGAACTGAGCTAATTCCTTAGAACAAAAAAAAAAAAAAAAAAAGTAAGAAAATAAGAAAATAATCCTTGGCTAAAAAACATTTACATTTTACTGAGGAGGTGGGAAACATCTACACAGATAACTATGTAATATATATATATGTATATATGTATGTATGTACATACATACACACACATACACATGTATAAGTGTGTGTGCATTTGTATATGTTTGTATGTGTATATATGTATAGGTGTATATATACACACATATAATATATACACACATATAATGACATCCTAAGAAAGCTGACCCCACCTTCATTGTAGGCCCAGCCCCACTGAACAGCAGGCTCACTGTACCTACCTACCCCCCCCCACCCCGCCACACCCTACCAATGTCCTAACTTCTTTGTATATGCCTCGTTGCTCACTGGAACAACAAATGTGTCCCTGAACTCTTAGTTCCCACAGAAACAGCCGGTCTGTCCATGTGATGGAAACCCACCTACTTCCTCTACCTAGTCACTGCCCCCAGATCCATTCCCACAGAAACAGGTGTGTTCCTGTCTTCAATCACAAACATATCATCTATCTCGACCAAGACAGGACCACAATACCTAACAATCTACCTTGACCAGACAGGACCACAATAGCTAACCAATGGGAGGGCAGCATGACTAGAATGTTTAACCACCAAACCATAGATGGGATGCTCTCCTCCATTACCTAATCCCTTAACAATCTCTTCCTGCCTTGTTAATGTTAAGCATATTCCTCTATTCTTTGTAAATTTTGATTATGTAATTGCCTCTTTACCCTATAAAAATCCATCTTGCTCTCTCTGAAGTTGCTAATTCCTCTTAGAATTTAGCCTGTTTTGTGAGAGGTGTTAATGTCAATAAATGTCTAAACTTGGATTGGAGGTGGTCTGACTCTGAATTCTTTGAGATGGTTCCACCACAACACATCATGAAACCCCAACAGTTTTTGGGTGGGCAGAGTCTGCACCACAACACATACATACATAGTAAATGCAAAATACCTTTTTTAGGAGGTAGCCTTTGAATTAAGTTTTGAAGGGAAGTAGAAATTCCAAGAGGTAGAGATGGAGAGAGATCCTTCCAGGTTAGCATAGGCAAAGGGAAAATGGTGGGAGACAGAATGTCCTAAACAGGGAACAGCAAGTATGGAAACCTGGTTAACAGAGTAAAGAAATAATTTCAGGTAGGCTGAAGTCCAATTGTGAATGACAAAGGGGTTTGTATTTTATCCAAATGATGATGGAGAATCTATTCTACAAATAGGTTTTCAGCACCATATCAGACAGGAAAGGAAGCTCACAGACCAGTAGCATCCAGCCTCAGTAACCTGTTTATGTCATTTGTGAAGTGACTAGGCCTCCAAAGCTGTGGTTCTACCATGAAGTAGAAAGGTGACAGGGAGAAAAAGGAAGGAAAAAAAGCATTTATTAAATACCTACTATATGGCAGGTAGTGTGTTAAGGGCTGTACAAATATTATCTTCTTTGATCCTCACAACACCACAGGGAGATGATACTATTATGATACTGTTTTACAGGAGAAGAATTGGAAGCAGAGTCTTGTTTGTTTTTAAATAATATTTTCTCTTTGCCCCCAATTACATGTTATAGACAGAGGTTAAGTGACCCACACACATCTCTTAAGTGTCTGAGGTCATATTAGAACTCTGTTCTTCCTGACTATAGGCATGATAATTTGTGCATTCCTCTACTTAGTTGCCTTGGGGGAAGGGGAGGGGAGGAGTGGGGAGACGGAGGTCCTAAAAGAAACCAGTTTGGCTTCTTCCTGAACCAGAAAAACAAGAAGTCCTATAAAAGAAGGCCCATGTCAAATACAAATACAACAAATTGCAAATGTAACGTATTTATTACACACAACCTGTGCAAATCCTGGTGACAAAGTAATAGAGGAGGTTCAAATAACATAAGAGGAAAAATGAGTATCACCTGCTCTCATTGAGTTTTTAAACCTATTTCCAGTTCCAAGTCAATGTCCCTTAAAACGCTAAGACTAAGAGCAAATGAGTAAATAAATAAATACATAGAAAAATAAAGATTTTTAAACCTGTGAGGTTTTATAATACTAAAGGTTACAATTTTCTTAAAGGTATAGCTGTGTCATTAAATGTGGCTTAGTACAAAAGAAAATAAAGGATTGAGGAATATATGGTAATAGGGAAAGAACCCTGTTTTGGGAGCCAAAGGAACTGAATTTGAACTCTTATTGAGCTACTTACTACCTGTGTGATCCTGGAAATGTCAATCAGTCAATAAATATTTCATAAGCACTATGTGCCAGACACTGCGCTAAGTTACTTAACCTATCTAGACTTCAGTTTCTACATCTAAAAAACAAGCAAGCATTGAATTAGATCATTTGCTATCAATCGTTTTGTCTCAGGATCCTTTTACTTTATTAAAATTATTGAAGATCCAAAAGAACTTTTGTTTATGTGGGTTATATCTATCAAGATTTATGATATTAGAAATTTAAACATCATGGTATTATTATGAAAATGGTTTTAACCTTGCAGACTCCCTGAAAGGGTCTTGATTAGTTGGTCTTTTAAGGTCTTTTCTAAATTCTAGGATATATAGATGTTTAGAGCAAAGAGGTTAAAAAAATCAATTGAGTTATTTTATTGAGCACTTACAGGTAAAAACAACTTTCTGGTGGTCTTGATTTCAATACCCCTGTGGCCTGTTAGATTTATTTTTTCTCTCTCTGGATATAGAGTCTATCTTCAAATCTAGCCAATCATTTCCTAAAAGCATACTTTAGTCACAAGGAGAGTTGGACTAGAGCACGTGACCAATTGGTCAATGCAAATCCATCGCCACAAGTGGGAAGATGACATTAAAAAATGTATCTGACTGACTCTGGAATGTCATCTTTGAATATTAAGGACAGTATACAATTGTATAAAAGTATTACATATCCTTCCATTCTCTCTCTTATTCTGTTAACACTAATTAGTACTGAGAATTTGAGTTGATGAGATAGTAGGGGAATGGGATTTGAGGTTTTGCTATCACTTGAGAAAATCTGTTTCTGAGTAGCAAATAATGAGCCATAAAACTAAAGGTTTAAAATTAAATGAGCAATTATATGGTAGGACACTCAGAGGAAGACCTTTGTCCTCAAATCCTCCCCTAGAGTAATCCAGTAGCACTGCTGCAATATCCTATATCAGGAGACAGGTTCTAAAATATACTTCACCTCAGATAAATCCCTCAACTTTTTTCTACTTAACTTTACCCATCTGTAAAATGGGGATGGTAGCTAGGTGGCATGGTGGATAGAGTGTCTGGCCTGGAGTCAGAAAGTTTCCTCTTCTTGACTTCAAATCTGGACTCAGACACTTAGTGCGTGACCCTGGGCAAGTCACTTAATCCTATTTTCCTCAGTTTCCTCATCTATGAAATGAACTAGAGAAGGAAATGGCAAGCCATTCCAATATCTTTGCCTAGAAATCCCCAAATGGGGTCCCAGAAAGTCAAATGAAAATGACTGAATAAAAAGAACAATAACAAAATGGGGAAAGTACTCCCTGCTAAATTGTATTTCACAAGAATGTTTTAAGGAGAGAGAGGGAGAGAAAGAGAGAGAGAGAGAGAGAGAGAGAGAGAGAGAGAGAGAGAGAGAGAGAGAGAACTTCCAACAAAGTCAAATTAGAAAAAAAAGTACAATTATATCTAAGAAAGAAATGATCTAAACATGAACCCAAATGTAAGGACAATTGCTCATTAATCCAGGGTATTTGATATTTTCCCCCATTACATGTGGTTTTGATAATTATGGAAATGTAAGAATTTAAGCAAGGAAAGGGCAAGAATATGGGGCATTCAATGAATGCAAAATAGTGAAGTTACATTTCCTAGGCCTTTTCCAAATGGTTTTTACACTGTATTCTTTACCTCTACAATATTTTTTTAAGTTATACATCTGTGGGGTCAAGTTAAATCATTTATATAAACTTGGAATAAATAAAAACAATTTGTTATCAATATCATCATCATATCATCTCTGTGACCAAATCCAAGCAGGCAATTCTTCTCTCAACTTTTTTTTAACTCTAAATCAAGACTTTATAATTTTAGCAATTATATAAAGCCCTCAAAATGTGTTTTAGGTTATGATGCAACCATAACTAGTTAACAAGTGAACACATTTTTATCAAACCATTTATCCAAGTATTTTTGTATGTTTCCAAATAACCTATTTGAATGGCTTTTTGTCTTTCAATAAATTTTCCAGATGTTTTACTGAATGGAGCCATTTAATAGAGCCATGATTTTGCATTATTAGACACAACCTTAGTGTTGTATTTGCATTTTTTTTACTTATCTTGTTAAACATTTTCCCATTACATTTTAATCTGATTCAGGTTATACTCAAGATGATAATTAAACCCATGAAACCTGAAGAGGGTATCAAAAGAGAAAAAGTACAGTCAAGAGAAGAGGTCCCAGTACAGATCCTGGGAACACCCACAGCATGTTGGGCATGATATGGATGATGAACCAGCAAAGGAGACTAAGAAAGATCTGTCAGATAAGTACTTGTCAAATCAGGGAAGAACAGTATCAGTACAACTTAGAGAAGAGAAAGCATCTAGGAGGAGAGGGTGACCAATATTGTCGAATTCAGGAGAGCAGGAGAAGGATTAGGATTCCCCCTTCAAATCCCGCCCCTCCCCCAACCCAAAAAAAACCCAGATTTGGCTATTAAGAGTTCAGTGATAACTGGAGAAAATTTCACTTGAGTGATGAGGTCAGACACCATGATGCAAAGAGTTGAGGAGTGAGGGAGGGAGGTGGGAATAGAGACAGCAAGAATAAACAACTTTTTAAAGAATTTTGTCAAGAAAGGAAAGAAAGATGATGCTTTAAGATAAGGTCTAGGGGGGCGGAGCCAAGATGGCTGAGTAGAAACAGCTCGTCCAAGCCTCTCTGCCCCCAGATTCTCCACAAACTATGTAAAAAAGGACTCTGAACAACTTCTGGAGCCCCAGCACCCACAGAACGACACAGAGAAGCTAACCTCCCGCTGAGGACAGCCCAGCACCCTGCAGGAAGGACCAGCACAGCGGTCTGGGAGCCGGCAGCGCGCAGAGCACAGAGCGCAGGAGCGGAGCCAAGCCGAGCCCAGGTCCACGTGAGCCGAGGTTTTAGCCCCAGGGCGGCAGGGCCAGCAGCCAGCTGGAGGAACCCCAGAACACCAGGAACTGTGGAGACTCCAGAATTATCAACATAGACTTGCCTAGGACAAAGTAAGAGGTTAGTGTGCTATGGACTTTGGGGCCTGTATTTGGGGAATGCGTCAGCTCCCTCCCCTGGGGGCTAGAAGCCACTGAGGAGACACGCCATTTTGTAGTTTTCATAGGCAGGTCTGGCTCCCAGCCTACAAATCGTGGGGAGATCCAGCGATCAGTCTTGGGGGGTAATCGCTCTTGCTTTAGCCTCCCTGGATCTGGATTGTGATCTAGGGTGGAAGTTGTGGGTGGGTTTACAGCTTGCCAGAAACGGAAGTTGCCCCCCACACGTTCGGGACGAAAATTCCTCTATCTGGCCTTAAAGCCATAGTGTGGCAACAAGCCTAAAAGTCAAGCAATTAAGTGGCAACATGCCAAGGCAAAGGAAACAGAAAAATGCAACCCTAGACTCCTATTTTGGGGGCATAGAGCGGGAAAAGGACTGTGAGGTCAGAAGTCCTGCTCCAAAAGCCCCAGGGGAAAACATGAGCGGGTTGCAGGCCATAGAGGACCTTAAGAAGGACTTTAAAAATCAAATAAGAGAAGTGGAGGAAAAATTAGAAAGAGAAATGAGAAGGATGCAGGAAAAGTATGAAATGAGGGTCAACAGCCTGACTGAGGAAAACAGCACCTTAAAAAATAGACTAACTCAAATGGCAAAGGAGGCCCAAAAGGGCAATGAGGAGAAGAATGCCTTAAAAAGTCGAATTTGCCAGATGGTAAAAGAATCTCAAAAGTTCACTGAGGAGATTCATTCCTTCAGAGTTAGACTGGAGCAAATGGAAGCTAATGACTTTATGAGAAATCAAGATGCTGTTAAGCAGATCCAAACAAATGAAGATTAGAAGGCAATGTGAAATATCTCATGGGAAAAACCACTGACCTGGAGAATAGATCCAGGAGACAATTTAAAAATTATTGGACTACCTGAAAGCCATGATCAAAGAAAGAACCTAGAAATCACCCTTCAAGAAATTCTCAAGGAAAATTGCCCTGATGTTTTAGATCCAGAGGGCAAAATGGAGGTTGAAAGAATCCACAGATCACCTCCTGAAAAAGATCCCAAAAAGAAAACTCCCAGGAATATTATAGCCAGGTTCCAGAATCCCCACATCAAGGAGAAAATACTACAAGCAGCCAGGAAGAAACAATTTCAATATTGTGGAAACACAATCAGAATAGCCCAGGACCTGGCAGCTTCTACACTGAGGGATCGAAGGGCATGGAATATGATATTCCAGAGGGCAAAAGAACTGGGAATGAACCCAAGGGTCACCTACCCAGCAAAACTGAGTATTTTGTTTCAGGGGAAAATATGGTCATTCAGTGGAATAGAGGACTTTCAAGCATTCTTGAGGAAAAAACCAGAATTGAATAGAAAATTTGACATCCAGACACAAGAAGGAAGAGATGCCTGAGAAGGTAATCAGGGAAAAGAAATCAAAAGGAACTTATCAAATTTGAACTATTTACATTCCTATATGGAAAAGCAATAACTGTGACTGATGATATCTTTCTCACTATGAAAATAATGGAAGAAGGGGGTGTGGTCATATGAATACATATGTGAATGTGTGTGTATAAGGTTACAGTTATATATGGATAGAGGGCATAGGTTGAATTTGTTGGGAAGGGAGAATACTCAAGGGATGAAATTATGAGGTGAGAGAGGAAAGTGGCAAGAGGAGATGGGGAGAGACATGGTAGGGTAAACTATCTCATGTAGGGAAGTGGTTGCAAAGGAGGGGGAGAATAAGGAAGGCTAAAAAGGCAAAACCACATTCACATGGAATTTGGTTCAGGGAGAAAATGACATACATACTAAATGGGATATCTCAACCTGCAGCAGGATAGGGGGAAGGGGGATGAGAGGAGGGATGATGGATGGGAGGGCATCCTTGGGGTGAGGGAGGTTGGAAGTACCCACTATAGAAGAGGGACAGGATCATGTAGGGAATGGACCAGGTCGGGGGTGGGATGAGTGGGAGGGAATTATAAGCAGCCTTGTACAATATATCTACCATGATAATGTTTTGCATAGCTAGACATGTACAACATATACTGAATTACTTATCTCCCAAGAGGGAATGGGTGACAAGGGAGGAAGGAAATGGATCTGAAATTCGAGGTCATAACATTAAAGGTTTCAAATATATATATAAATACTATTATTAATACTCTTTTGCCTATAATTGGGAGATAAGATGTGCAGGCATTGGGATACAAAGATTCATCTTCCTCTAATGGAAAAGTCGATGGGGGTATGGGAGAAGGTATGGGAGAGAGCAGATTGGAGGAAGCGATATCTTGTGGGACTGCTATTCTGGGAGGTTGGGTAGGGAATAATGGGGGGAAAATGATTGTAACTCAAAATCTGGCGGAAATGAATGATGTAAAACAGAAGTTAATAAAGTATTTGTTTTAAAAAAAA